>QEAR01000011.1:156103-331061 GCA_006535965.1 Spizellomyces sp. 'palustris' | reverse complement strand
CCCCCCCCCACATACAGACATCTACCTCCAAACCCCTCTATAACCTCCACCTATTCCACATCCCCCAACACCCCCATTCCTCTCCCTCTCCCCCTCTCTCAAAAACTCGTGCACGGAACAAACAAAGCACCTAAACAAATCCCTGGGAACATGAACCTCCCTCTCAAACAAGCTCTTATCTACACCCGGGTTCATCCTCACATACTCATTCAAAGGTTTGAACCCCATTCGCTCCACATATGATTGAACACGGAGGTGATCTCTCCTCGCGAGCATCCAAACGTGTTTGACAGGGACGGGGGCTTGGACGGTCGCAGAATCTGTTAGACATTGTCGGAGGAGGCGTTCGTGCATGCCGCGGAGGATGGGGAGGGTGGAGACGGTTGTGGTCCGAACGTAGCCGTTGGCGAAGAGGACCGTACCGGTGCTAATGTCCCATTCGGCGGATCCGTAGGCGACTTGGATGCGAGGGGAGTCGTGATCGGATGTGATTGCTGTGCCGGATGGTGAGGTGGATTCTGAGGAGGGAGATGCGCAGGGAGTTGATGTTGACGATGGGGTGGTTGGAGGGGGTAACCCCGGACCAGTGGAATGAGGGTTTTTGGCATTCGCCTTTATGCGTTTGATCGTAGCACCCCTCACTCGCGATTGGGGTTTCTCAACGTACACAACAGCTAGGTACCGTCTCAACCCTCGCGTTTTTTCCACATCCTCTCTTAAAAGCCGTTCAGCAGACTTCCACCCTTTGTTTGCCCACTCTTCCACTTTTGCGTACGATTCCAGTTGGGTGATGGCGGCTTCAATGACCTCTGGCGTGGCGTATAGCCCATAGAATCCGTCCATGTGAACTTCGCGGGACTCGTTATACAGCGATTCGCATACGTTGGTTGGGGTCAAGTAGACTTCGTAGGTAACAGGGGCGCCACCGAGACGGACGTGGCTCAAGAGGCACGTCCGGCGGTTAGATGCAAAGAGTTCGACGGGCCGGTACTTGCCTGTACGGAATTTACCGCCGCCTCCGCACTGTTACAAGTTCCACTATTAACGTCTGCATGATAAAAATAACTTGCTGAAAACAGACTACTCACCTCTGTACAGAATTTGTACTTTACGCGACAAGAAGCACAGATGGGTTCCACTCGGAAATCCATAGCCTCTTCGACCATGGCTCCATCTTCGTCCCGCACCTTTCCGCCAACACCAACAGCCTGGATCTCTCGCTCTTCGGAAAACTTGAACCCACCACTCCCTATCCTCCGCTTGCAAATCTCACAGTCCATGCCATAATCGTCATGCAAACGCTTGCGACGCCCGGCTAATACCATGGATGTATCATCTACCTCCAAAGAATCTTTGCGGCCTTCACAGGATACGCACAAAATGTCGACGGCAAAGTTGAGGGGAGGAACATTTTTACTTTCGGGATGCAGCAGGAAAGTTGCAATCTCGTTTTTGCAGCGCTTGCAATGAACAGTGTGGTCAATGATCTTTTTGCGACCGCTTGTGTCGCGGGCAGGTTTGTTGGGAGTGGAGGGACGGGTTGGGGCAAATTTGGCGGAGCTTCTGCGTTGTTGGGTGAATGAGTCAGATTGCGCAGACCGTTGGTCTGGTTGAGGGATGATGGAAAACGTCAAGGAATTCGGCTGCGAGGCCATTGGAAGGGCTAATGGAGTTGATAACGTTGAAGGTGGTAAGTGTTGCTGGGTGTTTGTACCTGTGTGTAGTACTTGGGATGGCAGAGGAGGTGACGGTAAATGGTACGGGGGAAGAATTGGGACATTTGGAGATGATGTAGGCAGATATTGCGAGGTAGGAGGTGTCGGGAGCCCGGCGCTGTTCTCTGCCAAAGGTAAAGGATTCCATTGCTCGGTAAAAAAATCTTCGATATTCTGATATGCAGGTAATCCAGCCTGCAAGGTTTCGTCATATCGGAACTCTGCCGGTAGACTCTGCGCTGGGGAGAAGTGCCCCATGTTCTCGCTGAGCGGCGGCGAATCAAATGCCGCCGAAGCAGCAAATTCAGGAGATTGGAAAATTTCGTCCAGAGGCATGGGAGTCTGCAGATCGTGCAAGAAATTTGTGTAATCAACAAACGAAGAGGAGATGGGGGCCGGGGCAGGTTGCGCCCATGTTGAAGGAGGAGCAGAGAATTGTACGGGAAATTGGAAATTTGCAAGGTTGTTGAGGGTGACTGGAAGTTCCGTTTGAGATACTGGCGATGGATCCTTGATCGGCGGCGGAGGTATTGGATCTACAATGTTTACAGAAAAGAGTGGAATTTGGTTCAGTTTTCCTCTAGTGTTCCAAAATCGTTTCTGAACCGAACCTGACGAGTTTGACGTATGCCCAGCACCACTCCCACAGACGTCCGCTTTTTGGATGCTATCCCTTAATCTCAAAATTTCCAATTCCAGTTCCTTTGTTTTCCGAATTTCCTCCTGTCTCTTTCGTTCTTCCTCCAAGACTCTTAGAACAAGTTCGAGCTGCGGCCCGACTTGACGGCCCTCATGCTGGTCTTCGAGGGGCTGTCGCATGAGGGAAGGGAGGAATTGGTCCATTGCAGGCTAAAAGCCAGGAATGAGGAAGGAAGAAAAGCTGCCAGACTTGGAGCAAGAGGATTGGGGATAGTTTCTTTACGTACTGGCCGTAGGTTCCAACGTCATTTGTAACACAACCCAACGCCTTTGTCTGATTCGATTGCTCTGTCCACCTCTTCCACACCGCTTCCTCAATGCTTTGGCTGTCTGTTTCTAAATCTAACCTAGATTGCTTGACAAAAAGCAATCTCGCTAAAAGGATTGTTCTTCGGTCGCCCGTTTTCCTTTCCAAACTGTTTTGGGGAGCCCTCCGACGAAAGGACCGTGAGTGGCTTAGCACCATGGCGTGACTCATCGAGTCCTTTGACTTGCTGCTGGCCAATCAATCGAACAGTTTCATCGGAACCTATTTTTCATCATTTCGTTTAAACAAGATGGGATTTTAAAATGTTTTGTAAAAAAGAAGGGTTGGGAGTGAGATGGGATGGCAGGTTGTGATGATCTCTCGCATTGGAAAGATTCCTTTGTGATGGAAGGAAGATTGTGTTGGAGAAGGTGTGATGTGTGAGATGTGTGCTGTGATGAAAATGGGTTTTATCTTGGCATGAAAATGGAACACAATCATGGTAGTCTTGGTTTGTTTTTCTATTCCAGTCGGACCTTGAAACAAGCAAAAGTCCTTTTATCGCAAATGATTTTGTTGGCCAGCGGGGGGTGTCCATTTGCTATCAATCTCAAAAGGTAGGAGGTATTTCAAAGCAAGATCACCAAATACATCATCTGTTACAAAAAGGTGGACGTACCCTAGTATGCCTGTGTCAACAATCTATTTGAGATCGGTGCTGGTCCATACATGGCATTCGTGTGCAAGTGACCAACAAACGGTGCTGTTTGCACCTGCTGCTTGCACGAGTAAAAAGATTGTCTGGAACCTTTGGGTGAAACCAAAAAACAAAAAAAACGTCATTGATGTCCAACCCATTTGGCTGAGATTCCATTGGGAGTTGATGGCCTTTTGATATGATCCCGACGTCACAACCACCTTAATCTGTAGCGGACCTGTGGACCAGCGTACCACTTTTTTTGGGCATCCATGTCATGTATTGTTAATGAATGTGGTTTGCATCCCGTTTACACGTTGTTACAATGATCAATGCTCAATGGGATCATCGGAAGTAAAATGGAAATGAGGGTTCGTTGGACATTTTCCAATGATTTAAAATCGCAGACCGTCCCGAAACGACCTCGCCGTGCAAATGGTTTCATGAATGGGGGAGTCGTACTGTTGAACGATCGTTGGGGGCCCTTCCGAGTTCTATAGCCAATATGGCAAGTCCTTTGGCTGTGGCCAACAGGCAGTTGACGTGAACAAAGTTGATTGGGCGATATTTGTCAGCTCAAGTTTAAACAAGAGTCATCTCAGTTTTAAAAAATCGTTATCATGTCCGTTTCGTTCGGATTTCCGCATTTTATTTAGGGAGTGATATTGGCGGGAGCATTTTCATGAACGTGCAGCTGTGCAAGATCCGTTTGTCAGCGGGTTTGATTTGGAGGAATATTTATGAAGTCTTATAAAAAGCTTGCGATATGCATTACTTTCCTCACCCATTGACAAGCGTTCATAACCTACATTCTTCAAATCGATACCTTTCACACCATGAGCACAAGCGAGCAGGCTGTTATTGCTGTTGCTGGAGGAACAGGTGGGCTTCAGACGCGACAGTTTTGAAATCGATGCTTGCCCTTTACACTCTTTTCCAACAGGGGGCTTGGGACGCCACATTGTTGAGGAGCTAGTTGAAAACGGCAAATACCGGGTCGTTGTCCTTTCTCGGACGGTGAGCAAACCTTGCAAAATTTGGTGTGTTTGAAAGATTTTCTAACTAGACGACGATGGTGATAGCCCAACCCATCTCTCACAACACTCGGAGTGGATGTCCGACCGATTGACTACACGTCTCACACATCCCTTGTCAAAGCCCTTGAAAATGTTCACACTGTTATCTCATGCATTGCGACAGAAGGTGAAGCGTTGGTAGCTGTACAAATCAAACTTATCCACGCTGCCGAAGCGGCCGGCGTGAAGCGATTTGCACCGAGCGAATGGGCAAGCGACACGCAAATCAACACGATTATCGAGGGCTACTTTCCCAAGAAGGAGGTGATTGAGGAACTTCGAAAGAGCAAACTCGAGTGGACACTGTACATGAATGGCGTGTTTATGAATTACCTCGCTTCACCACGCGGGACTGGGCACCTCCGGCCTCTTAAATTCGTTATCGACACAGAGAACCGTACTGCCAACATCCCCGGAACAGGAAACGAACCAATCATTATGACAACCGTCCAGAACGTAGCGAAATTTGTGGTGGGATCATTGTCTCTTCCCTCCTGGCCAGAGAAATCCGGTATTATTGGAGATCTGACAAACTACAATCATGTGGTGAAAGCAGTCGAGCGCATCACCGGAGAAAAATTCCAGGTCGAATACAGATCGTTGGAGCAGTTGAACAAGGCCATCAATCCGAATGCCCAAAATGTCAGGGAAAACTTTTTTACTCAGGTTTGTGTTGCGATCGCGGAGGGTGCCAAGGGCGGATTCGTATTTGAAGGGACGCTGAACAAGCTGCTCCCGGGCATAAAGACGGAGAGCGTGGACGAGTTTTTGGCAGAGTGGTGGACACCGTCAGTGTAGAAAAAATCAACTAGATATTTTTGGAGGAGCGATAGATCAGCGGTTGATTATGTAATCGTGATGATTCGCGCGTAGCCACGTGATATATGTCAATATGACGTAAAAAACTAAGCAAGTGTTCCAAACCTTATCTTGGGCTGAATGATGCGTTTTTTTTTTTACAAGTGTTTTATTTATTACAGTGTTGGTTGTGATTTGGTTATTAGCTAGGTTGGTAATTAGCGCAACGTACGAATAAAGAAAATGGAAACACGCAAAACAAAAATCATGACGATCGAAACAAGAAGGGCTTTTTAGGACAAAGTTGGGTTTGGATCGAAAGGAAGGAAGAGGGGGGGGGGCACATCCGCAGTGTTTGTTGAGACGCCTTGACTTAACTCTGATGTCATGAAGGAGGGGGGCTTTGGGCTATAAAGATTACATTTGGCTGTTGTTTTACTCTACTCATCCATTGCACACTATTCTTTTTGCAAACGGATTTCTTGTGTTTTTGCACAGAAATAATCTTCCAAACAGTCCTATTCTTGCACATTCCAGAGCCAGTAGATAGATGAGCGCATTCTACAACCCTCTGTATGGTCCTGATCCAATCCTCAATCCTCCTGACGCACCGCCGCAGTCAGCATCAAAGGGCATTCTGCTGGAGGGCGAGGAGCACATCCCACCTCCCACGGTGACCGTGGATGGGCTGAGCCAAAAGGCGGCAGAAGCAGAAGGAGGTCATATCGAACGGGAAGGGATCCCCAAAAAACTGGCGGGTGCAACATTACAAGGTGCGTACACAGAGGGTGGGCAAACTTGACCGCTCGCAAATGTGCCCAGTGTTATTGATCCCGGAATTCTGCCAAATACAGGAGTCGGGGATCCTGTTGCACCTCCTAATGAGGCGGTTGAGAATCTAACAAAGTTATTTGCAACGGATGATACAAAGGATCCCACTGTCCCTATCGTCGAGATCCATCCTGATGGCGCTGCGACCGTTGAACGCATCCCTAGTATGGAAGGTCTGGAGGCAGAGCAGTCAACACCCTCTCCTGCATCTGTTACAAGGGTGCATGAGGCACCGCCTGTGGATATTCCTCCCAGTGGAGCGAGGAGTGACACTGGATCCACAAACATGAATGCACCCGCCTCACCAGATCAAAGCACGCTGGCCGAATCACAAACATCAGAACACAGCGTACCTGGTGAAAAAGTCCACTTGACGCAAGTCGAACGGGACACCTCTCTCCCTCCACCCCCCGAGTCCGAATCTGATCTAGCCAGCGCAACGACAGCACCAGGAGTCCACCCGGCTGAAGCCAAATTACAAACCGAAGCTTCGCAAATACCTTATGCATTTTCCAGAGCGGCAGCATTACAGGAGAAATTCAAAATTCTCGAATCGCCCATATCGGGTATACCGGGGACAAAGGAGAATCCTACCCCGACACAAGAATCGCTTTCCGGAACTTACAGAAGTGCTTCCAGGAGCCACAAAGAGATGCAAGAAAAGATTTTACCCGGCCTTGCACAGTTCCTGATGACGTTTGACCCGTAGGTGCCTTGTAGCTTGAAGGTTGCGGGCGATACCCTGGATTTATGACCTTTTGATTTTTACAGGTTCATAAACATTGCTGGCGTAACAGGAATGGGTCTAGCCGGCTGGTTGATTGGCACATGGGGTTGGAGCTGGATTTGGACGTTCATGGCAGGCGTTTGTCTAGCGCTCTACGTTATCAAGATTCGAACAACCATGTCCCGTGCTGTAGATTTTGAGAGGAAGCGGAACGAAACGACATTGCATGTGAGTTATCGTGCAAAATGGCCACTAGGGTCTGAATATTAAAATGATAGTTTTGCTTAGCTGGGTGATAATGTAGAGACAGCCGAATGGGTCAACTTTTTCCTAGCGCAATTGTGGCCGATCATCGATCCTGCGTTGTTTACTGCTGCGATTGATACCCTTGAGGACCAATTTGTTGCTCAAGCCCCATCTTTTATTGTATGTATTATAACTATCTCACCTGTCGATAACAATGACTGACTTGTTTGGCTTTTACAGACTCGTATCCGCATTGCGGATTTTGAACTTGGACCTCGGGCGCCCAGAATTACGAGCTTGCAGGTGTACCCCCAAGCTAGTGGTGAAGATGCAATCGTAAGTCTTCAAACAGTCTTCTACAGAAAACATTATTCCAAGTATGGCTGACAACATATCACTGTTTACCAGTTGATGGATCTCACCGTAGCCATGCACCCGTCCCCGCAAGAGATCGCCTCGCGAACTCGCCTAAACACGCACATCCTGGTCGAAATCCACCTCGGCCACCCAAAACTTGGGTCCGTCACGGTTCCCATTATGGTCGAAGAAGCTGGATTCGAAGCTCAGATCCGAGTCTGGTTGAAGATGACGAGCAAAGCACCATTTGCAAAGACGTTGAAATTCACATTGTTGAACAAACCACAGCTGGACTTTTCGATTCGGCCGTTGAAAATGGGGAACATTATGAACGTAGGTTGAGGTTGGTTTTTTTTCCGGGATGGGGCTGATCTTTTAACACTGCTGTTTGTTGTCTAGATGCCGCTAATTTCGCAGTTTATCATGACCGTTTTGGATCAGACGGTAAGTTTGAGGCAGTGGTGCTCTCCATTTCTGGGGACTATCGCATTAACAGCGATGATCCCGATGTTAGATCCAAGACATGCTCGTTAGCCCCAAAGTGATGGCCCTCGAACTCGATCGTCTTTTGCTAGGGGACGCAGCCATAGCCGATACCCGTGCAATCGGTGTAGTCAAAATAGTTTTCCGCGCGGCCAAACACCTCCGTGCGGCAGACTGGACGGGCGCTTCCGACCCGTACGCCACTCTCTCTTTCGGGAACTCGTCACACTTTTTAGCCCGCACTCGTATCATCCCCAAAGATCGTCACCCGGTTTGGAACGAAACCCACTATGCTGTCATCACCGAGGACGATGTCAAGAATGGTTTCCCGCTTAGTGTCAAAGTTTGGGATTTCGATGCTATGAGCAGGAACGATGTGCTGGGCCAGTTTGACATTCGCACGGAAGAGGTTGTGGATTCTGACGGGGTTGTGTTTGATGGGTACGTCTCCCGACATGCGGTATTTTCTAATCGTTATTGTAAACATTGAATATGCTCATTTTTGGGATTTCTTCAATGTAGATGGAAGACTCTCCTTAGGAAAAATACAACGGAAGAAGGGAAAGATAAAGAGGAAAAGCTGGCTAGAAATGGAAAGCTGAACTTTCAGGTTGGGTTCTATCCCAAGATGGATGCCAAGAACAGGAAAGAAGATGCACAGAAATACAGTTAGTACCAATTTTGTGACCTTGAGGTTGGGTGAACGTGAAACTCATCTAGATACATTGCACTCCAGCGTCGGGTATCCTCGCAGTCCAAGTGCACCAAGCTCTGGATCTGATCCTCCGACCCAAAGACCGGGACGGTGTCTATCCATCCCCTTACGTCCATGTAAGTTCCTTATGGATTTTTTTTTGCTTCCGTTCCCCAAGCAGATTCAACTCACACTCAACTTCAGGCCTACGTGAATGACCAACGCGCTTTTTCGACTCGAATCAAGTACCACAACCCGTCCCCAGTGTGGGCAGGCAGCAATGAATTCTTTATCCGAGACTGGACAAGCGCTGTCTTCCGCCTTGTCGTTAAAGACGCCCGGCAACACGAACATGATCCCGTCATTGGCGTTGTTGTGCTTTGTTTGGCGGACGTGTTTAAGAAGACGGATGATATGGTTGCTTCTTCTTGGTATGACTTGAAAGGCGGTATTGGATTTGGAAAGGTTAGGATGAGTATGGCGTTCAGGAGCGTGAAGCTGCAAGAAGAGAGGAATATGAAGGGCTTTGGCGTTGGAGAGTTGGAGATTAAGCAGCTGGGCATTCGCGGATTGGATGCTGTGACGAAGTGTAAGTCAACTGCTTACTGTCTGGCATGCATGGATTATCGGCTTATAGTGTTTTTTTTTTCCTACAGCGGACACACCTCCACCCCACATTTGTATCAAAATCCGTTCCCCACTCACCACACCCAACAAGGTCACCACCCACATCAGCAGGGAAGCAACCTTTGCACCAACGTACGATGAAACCTTCAACATCAAAGTCAAATCTCGATACCAATCTTCCCTCCGCTTTGAAGTACACCAAAAAGGCATGTTTGGATTCCGCGATAAGGTTCTCGCCATTGGAAAAATGTATCTGCAAGACCTTGTAGACAATGAGGAACGTGAAGTTGTTCTTGCTTTGAAAAAATGGCGGAGGGGTAAAGGAAAGCCGGATTTGGATCTTGAAGATCATATGGGAACCACCGACAAGACTGTACTGGCACAGGAAAACCAGAAAGAGTCCAAATACGTTCCGCAGGGAGAGGAAGCTGTCAAACAGGGGCTTGCAACGGACATTAGTGGAAACAAAGAAGAGGGCACTGGCATTGCTTCATCGGATCCCCATGAAGGTCTCGATGACAAAGGTCTTGCCCCAGCAGCAGATGGTAAAATGTCCCCATCTCAATCTCCCGACACAGACAGCGAAGGCGATCCCGGCCAAGTCATGATTGACGATGATTCAGATGCATCCTCCACCGCTTCCTTCTCCATGGACGAGACGGACTCTTCCTCCATCCACTCACCCGACTTTGATTCGCTATCTTCAGTCACATCGCCGGAACTTTACTTTACAGCAGTCTTTCGCCCCGGACGGCGATGGATTGATGCCCCCCGGGAAGGCGAAGACCTTGAAATCGAACTTTTGCAGCCAAACTCTCCAGGCGAAACTGAGGAAAGCACAGGAGAAAAAGACCAAACTTCCAAAAAACTTTTCACACTTGGCGCTGCGTCTACTTCCAATGTGAGCAACACGAGCGAGAAAGGAGGTAAAAAGTCGGAATCTACTCGAGAGGATTCAAGGCTGCCGGGGAACAAACTGACGAGGACCTTGGAGTGGAGCAAAGATACAGTTATTGAAGGGGTTAAGAGCACACGGTTGTGGAAGAGGAGCTCAAAAAGGAGTTTGGCGAACGAAGGAACAGAGTTCTAAGAGGTTGATATGTGTGCGATGGTCGCAGCATTGTTTTCTTTTTTTTTTGTTCATATGCAGTCAGCATTTGTTTGTCATATACAGTTTTGCTCTAGTTCTTGTAAATATCAAATACAGCCTATCTTTTCAAATATTTTGATGCTTTGAATAACATGTTATTTTGCGAAAAACATATTACTTTGCGGAACACGGTCCTGAGATCAGGTAGCGTTCGAAACACACAAGACCATGTTAAATTGACATGTCATCGAGGCCCCCGTTTTGCAACCCGTGAGGAAAGGCTGGCAGATTCCCGTGATCCTCTCTCACCTCATCACCTATTGCATCTTTTCATACCAGTCAGTCAGGCGTAATAGGTCTGGTGGCGTGTTTAGATGCATCAACAAAGCCCTGATGATACAGCACTGCCTATTAAACTGGATCCCAGATCCCAAAGACCAACCATCGGGTATTTATTGCGCCTGCAGCATTGCCCCCAGCGAAGAGATGATGCTTTGGCAACTAAAAAAAAAAACCAGGGACAAGCACCTGAACGATGATGCACTGCGACAGAAACCAACGTCAAAAAAGATCCCGCCCTGACGCGAATAACTCTTGAAAACCCTTCGCGACCGCGCATCTTATGTAATCTGTCCACGTGATTATATCTTTGATGACGTAACAAGAAGGGCGAAGTTCCGGTCACCGGAGGGCCTTTGGAGCTGCGTTTTCCGTTGTGCAGATGAGTCGGAGGACGGAGGTTTGGGTGGGAGACGAATGTTGGAAATTGGGTTCTAGCTGCGGCTTGATTCTAATTGTCGAGAAAATTTATTTTTTGGAAAAGGGTCTTTTGGAAATAAAAGGGAGCTGGGGGTGAGTCTGGCCAAACGCCCAACAATGACAAAGTTGGAAATAATTTGGAATGACAAAAGGATGGGGGATGTGCCGATTCAGGAGGGAGTACTTTCCTGATTCTACGTCGACTTTGTATTTTTGTTGTATTTGTTGCTGAGTGAGTCCAGAAAGACGGGAAACAAAGATTTAAGGATAAGAAGGAGGTGTCAAAAACAAGGGATCGACCTCGGTCCTGCGTTTTACTAGTTATTTTAACTTTGATCATTCTTGCATTGACGTTCAATCTCTTGATTTTTTTTTTTTCCTTTTCAAAGACCTGGTTACCAAAAAAAAACCAGATTCAAAGGAAAACCATAAACGAGTTGGAGGGAGGGGGTTCGGCCTCGCGAGGTATTTTTTTTTGCGGATGCCACTAGGCTCCTATCTCGTTGGGTGAGTCTGACCTTCTGAGGTCCCTCTCGTTCGTCTCTTGGACTGCGTCTGCATGTATGCCCAAAATTGCCCTTGAAGTCCCATCAGTTTTGTGCAAACTGCTCCCTCCAGTGGGGGGGTTGGGGGGACGGTCGGGTCTCGAGCAATGGGCACAAAAGTAGCATTGCTGTGTGTCCCCCATTCAAATTCCCTCCATTTTCTTTTTACCTAACAGGATCCTTTTTGTTCACTCTTTTTTGTTTTCCCAAACGAACCGATCGGTGCTGTTCTTCCTACCCTTTACGTATCCATTTCTACTGACGAGGGGGCACCAGCCTGGCGATGCACACAACATACCAGAATGCTTCTCCTTACTGTCCTCAGAACCTGGAATATGGGGTCTCCATTTCACAAAGCTCGAATCAAGCAGCCTCTTCCAGTCAAGAACAAGCACACATCTCTCTTCAGCCAACCGGCGATCTCAAATTGGAGCCTTCTGCCATGGCTCCGCAGTCGCTCGAGTACGCGTCAACTGTTCCCTTCTCGTCTCAGAGTAGATCTTCATCGCTATCGTCCACATCATCGTCTTCGTCTCTTCCAAGAGGAGCCGTCAATATTTCACCATTGGAGGTGTCAAACTCGTTAGATCCAACAACTTCGTCGTCGCTTCCTTCGTTCGATCCTGGGGTGTATTCCAAGGCCAAAAGCGTACCCTCGTCATTTGTTTCCTCATACGAAGCGATACCTTCTGTTTACCCTCTATACTCCAAATCGTCGTCGACGCAAAATACCGACTCGTCTGCTCCTCCAATGTCCACCACAACCAGTGAAGCCTATAACAGATCACATTGTGGCGGGACATACGATCTGCTTGCTTTCCCGCCAGCAGCTGAAAGATACAACTATCCTCCAGCACTACCTGCCTATTCTCCTCCTGTCCCATCTGGTACAACTTCAGACACAAATAGGCAGTTGACTTCTTTTGGGCAAGATCCTCGACCACCCAATATATATAGTCGGTACGACTACAGTTGTGCGCCATCGGGAAAAGTGCAATCTTTTGGAAAGGGATTGGAGCTCGGTGGAATCGAGACGAGTGATAAAGTCTATCTGCCTCCTTTGACGACACCGCGGCAGTTCGATGGACGGACACAGCAGATTCAGGTGCCCTCTCCCCCACAGAGCGTCGGAAATCGAAGATTCAGTGGAGAGCCATCTGCAAAGTGGGCGGGGGGAAGTCACGTACGCACCAGTTCTGGATTTGGGAGAACCGAGGCGGATTCTGCTGGCACGGCTAGCATGACCCTGGGCAGACAAAGCGATTATGGGCCTGTGGGCGACCTTCAAAATGAACAGCCATCCAGTGCATCAACCCTTTCAAGCATTTTCCACTGTATTCATCCGGGATGTAAGTCCTTCCACCTTCTACTGCTATTCAACCAGATATGAGGCATTCCACTCATGCGAAAATATGATATCGCAGGCCCAAAAACGTTCAAAAAGGCGCATTCTCTCAAGTCGCATTCCAAATGCCATGCCCCACGCACCTTCACCTGCCCACACTGCACCGCTCAGTTTCGCCGCAACCACGATCTTCGACGTCACATGCGCAGTTTACACAGTAACGATGAGGGTAAACCGCATGCCTGTGACGTATGCGGGAAGAAATTTGCTCGGAGCGATGCCCTGCGGAGACATGTCAAACGCGGATGCGGTAATGCCATGGGCGGTCACAATCATGAGGAAGATTTGGATGCTAATACCATCTCATGGCCAGCGGATGGTCCCGGGGACGCTGTCAGTAGTTCCCTGTGTCGGGAGTTAGCCGGCGATGGATCTAGTAAAGGTCCACCCACCTTTGAACGTGACTCACCATACTCTCGAGCATCCAACATGATGGACAAGACCTCACCTCAAATGTCGTACACCCAGCGACATGCAAAGTTCGATGCAACCTCCCCGGTACCATACACATCGTACCACTCACCCAGCAATATCAAGCCATCTCAATCACATGTAGCAGCACCAACACATAGTAGTACACACAACGTACCATCGTCAAGTACAACCGCCATACCTCTCCCGCCCCTCGACCCCACGTTCGCCCCTCCAACATATGTCTACCAACTGTACAAACCAGAGTCAACACGACCTCCCTCTGGTTTGGACCGTCTGTACTCTGCACATCACATGTGACGAAGGTATACCCTTCAGTGAACGAACAAGATCGGTGCTCATCGGTGCCTTTTGTATTTAGTTGGTCGCTTCTGAATACGGTATCTTGTTCTTGGGTTAGGCGGCCTCAAATGGCGGGATATGTACACGTATGATTTGTTAAGTAGTCTCTGTAGATTAACGCTTGGTTTAAGGAGTCTTTCTTGGAAAGTATGTTAGGGCACAATACAAACAGCAGTATCCAATCTGAATGGCCGACTGTAACTTATTGGGTTGAACATTGCTGAGACGTCTCCCCAATTGAGGCCCTGTATTAATAAAGTAGCTCGGCCATTGTAGCACCTGCGAGGTACAAGTCCGTATAAACTCTGGGTACCGGGATGACTATAGTGATCATTTCCAAAAGAAATTGGAGTGACCGTAACCCTACCCTGATCCTGTTGCCATTTATCTTTCCGAAAGATATTTCACGAACAATGTTAACCCTTATGACCCAGCGTTGGGACGGGGCGTAACACACATTTACCAGTGAGCATATTGGAAAAGGATACCTACCAGCTGGCGACCATTGTTTTCAATGGGGGGGGTAACCCCTTGAGCCAGGTCCCTTCAGCGCATTAAAAGTGGTGTAATTTCCAACTCCGCCATGGGGATAATCCCAATTTGTCCGAATGTCCGAATGAATTAAAATCGCGTCGCGACTGGCAGGGGAGGTCGAATATGGCGCGCAACCAAAACGTTCTCTACCAGGGACACCCGCCATTCATCATTCCCAGAAAAGGGCTGAAAACGCCGGTCGACTCCTCAAGGGTCAGGCGACATGATCCCGGTAAATGAATATGTGAAAAGCTTCTCTGACCTCTTGACCACAAAATTCGCCATTCTAATGACGAGGAGGGCAAAAGCAAACCAGTCTTAGAATGGAATGAAGGCAGATTCATCATTTGACGTCGAGTCACGATGCTGTTTTCCCCTTTGCTTTCTGGATTGCACGAATTCCAATTGCCGGTTCATGAGGGTGGTGATTTCATTTGTTCCTGTGGCTTTCCGCCCTGTTTTATTAAATCGTTGTCTTCATTCCCCTCTGGGATTTCTCGCATAAAAAGTCGAACCCTCTTCAGCCCCGACGCCTCCCTCCCCAACCCTTCTCCTTGTTAGTAGCTTGTCATTTTTTTAAGTTTGTTGGAGGACCGTCCAGCTTTATAGCAAAAAAACGTAAACGCAGCTTTCGCCCTTTCTCGAGACGCGTTCAACGCAGCCGCTTAGCAGCGCGTTTTGCACGCTTATCCTATACGCGCTTCTGACAACCGATTGGCGACCTTGTCGTCGTAGCTGCAACCTCGCGTTTCCGTCCGTTGCCTTGACGATATGCTTGGCTCTGGCAGGCGCTGGGACGCCAAAGCCAACGCAAGTTTAAGGAAGGAAAATGCTTCCCGGCCTCAGACCGTACAGTAAGTTTACTGTCGCTGTTGTTGACTTGCGCAGTGTCTCAACCTGGCTGTGATTGCAGCACGGAAGGTCCAGACAACTATATAGTTCAAGACCAGCTTCATCGCCAGTCGCTTTCCCCTATTGCCAGTGGACAGCCATCCAGGGCATCTGGTGCGTTAGGAACACGTCCGACGCACTTGGTTTCGCCTCCACGAGAGACGACAGACGGTCAGTACCATGCGCTGTCGACACCACATCAAGGTACTCGGAGCTGCACTTCCGCGTCGCCGCCATGGTAGGTGCTTTCAACTTGCTTTTGGAAAAGTGGCGATAACGTTCTGAGACGTCTTGTCTCTAGTGACTCTGATATGAAAAATCCACCCGGCATTGTCGATGCAACACAAGCTACAATGCCGGATACACCCGCTAGGAATACTCGTTCCAAGTATGTATCTCATGTTTGCCTATCTTTATCTCATGCTAGTCTGTTCATTTGGCTCAAAGCGCACAAACTAATCTGCTTCCTGTGCGGTTCAGATCCTGCATTAAAGAACGGGATATTCATGACTTAATGTTAAGAGACGCACCGCATACACGAAAAGGTGGTCCAAAAACTTTCAATAAAACATCCACAAAGGACAAGGACAAGAGCACTATCGATGAGGCACATTGCAAGCCTATCAGTCCAACTGAGGCGAATCATCCACGCACCAGCCAAATCATTATCGCACCTAGGACTGCAGAGCCTGCATACAATGCTACAGAGACCGTCCGGACGCTCCCCACTACTGAGACTAGGACGGTAGAAGAGACTCCGGGCACCAATTTAAGTCGCATCCTTGGAGGCATGGCCCTTGCCAGTGTCCAAAAGTCCGGCAAACACGCCGCTCGCCCTGGCTCAGCTCCAGCCAGCAGACCCGCCGAGACGCCTCTATCGCGTCGCATCGGGAGCACTCGCCCTACTACACCCGGAGGGCCAACGCCTCGCTCCTCTCTTGCCGATGCATTCGGCACCATGGGACTCCGCACACCAGGCAGTTACACTGGAAACTACCGCTTCACCCGGGATGCTGATCGCACCCCCCACAGAAACCGTACACCCGTCCTGGATGCAGCTAGCCCCTTCAACACTGGGAATATGACTCGCTCAGTGACCTCGGCATCTATGAAAAAGCTGTTTCCATCTGATCCTCGTCCTCGGACGGGGAGCACTCCCAAAAAATCGGGTATGTTATTCTCGGGCAAATCAATCCCGGAAAAGTTTGTTCCTTCGTTGAAGAGCGTGTCGAGCTCGGCACGACGTAAATTGATTGACGAGTTGAAGGCTTGTTCACCTGCGACAAGTAGTACACCAGTCTCGCCATCCAGGCAACGACCCCCCAGACCCCCAACATCAGCATTTGGCACACCCAGTTCGACAATGACACCGAGGCCGGAGAACCCGTTCCTCGTAGAATCACCTGGGGATTCGTCCCCGTTTGTCCTAGAAGGCACCAGAACTCCTGTCACACCCTCGAATCACGGCAAAGAGAGAGCGGAGGTCGTGACCCCTCCTGACCAAATACGAGACCCATCGCTCACACCCATTCCACCCACTCCCATGGTCCCTAGGTCTTGTCACACTCCAGTAGATGACCACCTTCCAGATTCTCCTACGAGCGTCGTAGCGAGGTCCATTAAAAAGCCTCGTGGATGGAGACCAGGGTCTCCCGCAAGGTGGTATAACGATGAAAAGGAGCACACGGAGGAAGCGGATCAGGGGAGTCCGCGAGTGTGGTCTAACACGGAGAGAGATATTCGCGGGAATAAGACCGCTCCCTCATCATCCTCCGGTGCTTTTCCCAAAAGGATCTTTGCCCCTGAATCAAGTCCGACTCCCGGTCCCATTGTGGAATTCAAATTCTCTCCTGATTCCAAAAGCCCAACGTCGGGGGAAAAACGACAACATGTTGAAGAGCCCGACCCAAAGACCACCAAAATGGGCCGGCACGATATGCGGCGGTACACGGATGTTCCCAAGCACCACGACTTTGATATTTCCGACAGCAGTGATGAGGACAGCGATCAAGAGATATTCAATCAATACAATAGCAACGTGAATGTTTTCATGGTCACACACCTCCCTACTCCACATCTGCCAGAATGCTATGAAAGCGTAGAATTTTGGAATAAAGAAAACAAGGATGTTATCTCACGGATTCTCACACCCCTCGACCCGACTCGTACAGTTCTTGGGGATTTGAATTTGAACAGTTTTTCAGAGTACATTGTCCGGGATTCTGATAAACATGTTACGGTCGATTGCGAGTACGTGGATAAACAATCCAGTACACCCAGCAGGAAATTCTCTTCCCCTTCACCAACGGGTCGAATGGCGCTCACGTACAAATCACACTACAGGTCTTTGACCAAATCTCACGGTGTGTGCTTGGAGGAAAGGAGAGCGTCACTTCCTGTGGCATTTGGGTCCAGCTCCCCGAGGTTCGCTTACCCGTATTGCCCTCGTGAGCCGTCTCCGCTGAAGCAGACACTGTCAATAAGACGGGAGTTTGTCCGCCGCACGCCCTCAAAGTCTGATTCGATAACACCAGTTCCCGGGACGCCCATAAACAGTGATGAGACAAGAAGCGGGTGTGCCTCAACCCTCCAAAGTTCGCGCAAAGTAACAGCCAGTAACAGCCTCAAACATGCCAAAACCGATAGTTCCCGTTCACCAAGCCCCATCAAGAACCATTCAAAACACCCGAGGTCACCCACGCTCGATGTCGGTAAAAGGGCTCAAACCCCGACTCAGAGTCCGTTCCCCAAAAAGCATCGCCCTAATTCGCCCTCCCCCATCCGAACTCCCCCACGCGCCGCTCGCGATCCATGGAAATAAGAGCTGTTACTTCATACTGTGAAGGACATACACCGACAAGTGTAGATAAAAAACGTTTTCTTAAACTGAACTACCTTATAGATCGCCATGTGCGAAACAATGAGGGGAAACTATAGTAGAATCTCCCCCTAACTTTAATGCTTTCTATTCCTGCGTGTAAATTGTTGCCTTGAAGATGTTCTATCCCCTCCCCACCCAGCTTTGATATTAAACTTGTATAAATTAACAACAGCGATCAATGGTATGAATGTGCAAATTGTTTTCTTATCACCGCCGAGAAGGAGTAGGAGTTTGGGAGTGCGTCAGTAGAGACTTCTTGTGGAATTATCCGTACATCGGATCCCAGTCCTCTTCCTCGTCGTCTTCAAGTGGTGCCGCAGCAGCAGAAGCGGCCCGTTCTGCCTCTTTCTTCTTCCGTTCGTACTCTTCGTCATCGGTAGGATACTCTCTCCGACATATGGGACATGTATTGTGCTATAACACAACCGAAGCAGAATCCATGAACGACAATGCCCAAAACAAACTCTTGCGACTAGACCTACCAGTTCCAGCCACGGCACAATACACTCTGCATGGAATCGATGATGGCATGGAAGCTGCTTCGCGATCGCTTTTGAGGTCGGTGCGGTCCCCAACGACGTGTGATGCGAAAAAAACGATTCAACGCAAACGGAGCATGTTGCATCTGTTCCAAGGAAAACATGATCCACGATAAGTTCGAGCCTTCTCTTTTGAATGTGTATGAGGAAAAGTCTCACCAATTTTCTCATTACGAATCTCCACAGTGGGGAGATTGTGAATAAATTTCTTCGATGCTGGGGGTTTGCCTTTTGCACTATAATTATGAGCGGTGTATCAATATCGTGAGGATTTCCTCAGGACAGGCGAGAAAAGTTCCTAGAACTCACGACGAGTTTACCTCGCGTTGGCCTCTTCCAATAACTGAGATATGAGATTATCTAGTAGGGTTTGCTGTGCTTCATTGTCGGCTAGGTAAGGACGGTCACGGATAGAACCAAACAGACTGTACGACGTTTCGGTTAGATGTACGCCGTGATTCGTCTCGCATATCCATCACAACACCCAACCTCGCTACTGCAAGCATATTTTCCGCCTCACGCATTTCGTCCGCAAATGTTGACGTACGGGGCTCATCCGTAATAAAATCGTCAATGTTGGGGTTGAGAGCACTGCCTCCAGGTCTTCGGCTCTTTCCAGGCTCCGAAAGATTATGATCCTCTAAGACAAAATACTCGAATATTAGGGGCTTATCAACGCAAAATGCTATAATGATCAGACCTACGAAAGTACGACATCGTGTGTGAATTTAGAATTGTGTAGTAGCGGGCGGGACCTCGCCGTTGGATTACCATTCGTTGGTGAGTCATTGCCCAGACATGACGTGGTTAATTCCGCGTTATTTCAGCATATTTCTAGGACCCCCACATTGTTTAATGGTTGGTCTCTGAAGTATTAAAGAGCAATATAGGCGATATTTAATTCTGCGACACAATTATGGTATCTATTGTCTTGAAAGTTCCCGTCGCGCCTGCTGGGCATTGGCAAGTTGCTTTAATATCTCAACCGTATCCTCCCAGCTGACGCAGGCATCAGTGATCGAAACGCCGTACTTCAGTCCTTTAGGACCTTCTGAAGGCACTTTCTGGTTTCCCTGTTTTGGACCCATGTTATATGAGATTGCGAACATCGTAGACAACAAAGTGGCTACGAACCTCATTTATGTTGCTCTCGATCATGACACCAAAGATCGAGTGATCACCAGCGGCGATCTGCTCAGACAAACTAGCACTAACCAATATTTGGTTCTTATGATTCTTTCGGCTGTTGCCGTGAGAGCAGTCTACCATGATTTTAGCAGGCATATTAGCCTTCTCGAGAGTCGCGCGCGTTTGGTCAATGGAGGGCTTCTCGTAATTTGGACCCTGATTTCCTCCACGGAGAATAACGTGGCATAGATCGTTGCCCTAGATATCGCCTAAGTTACAGTTTGAAAGATTGGTCATAAAATATTAGTTTAATTTACCTTGGTTTTTGTGATAGCCGCAAGGCCTTGCTTCGTTACGCCAAGGAAGTGGTGCGGGTTAGAGGCCGAAAGAATGGCGTCCATGGCAATTCCAATGTTTCCGTCGGTACCGTTCTTGAACCCGACTGGGAAGCTGACTCCGCTAGCAAGCTCTCTATGCAACTGACTTTCTGTTGTTCTGGCGCCGATGGCTCCCCAGGAAATCAGGTCGCCAATGAATTGAGGAGAGATTGTATCCAAGAGCTCAGATCCAACCGGAAGACCCAATGCAGTCTGGCGGAGACAAGTTTAGAAATCGTAAATATCTCTAATCTAAGGACACGTGACACGTTAACGACTTACCAGATCGCACAATAGCTTCCTTGCGACACGCAATCCTTGGTTGATGCGAAAGCTTCCATCAATGGAAGGATCATTGATGAGACCTTTCCAGCCAACCGTCTATGGGAAATCCGCAGGGTCAGAAAAGGGGTCTAAAAACGCGAAGAAGGGTAAATACAGACCGTCCTTGGTTTCTCAAAGTAAGCCCGCATTACAATGAGCAGGTTATCCTTCAGTTCGTCGGCAAGTGCTTTCAATCGACCAGCTATGGAAAATCAAGTTAGCATCTCCAAACAAGGAGCAATGATGAGTGATCTTTACCATATTCCAAAGCAGCATCAACGTCGTGAATAGAGCAGGGCCCGACAACAACTAGTATTCGATCATCGTCGCCTCGCAAAATCTTGGCAGCTTCCCGACGGGCTTTTTGTACCGTTTGCTTGGACTGGGTCGTCATTGGGTGCTCTGCTTGGAGAATCTGTGGAGGCACTGAGAAGCAGAAACGTCATAAGCGGGACGTCCCCATTTTGCTGAAAACGGACGAATAATCTGAAATGAGACTTACACAGAGGGTCATAACCCAACACACGGGTATCGTCGGTCGGGAGGTCGAGGTCCTCATCCGAGTTCTTCTTGGAATGCATTGGAACGGCGGGTTTTGAGATCAGTTCCTGAACCATATTGACAAAAGAAATGAGAAATCCACTCCAATGGGTTGAGGAAGCCGAGAAGAATCCGGATGGCAAAGGAAACGCAGATGGCAAAATGCGCGCGGTAAAAGAAACCCTCCGTATACCAGCCCTTTTTGAATACCCACCAGTTTTCTTTTCCAGACGCCCCGATGGTTACGAGATGGATGATGGGCTCAGCCAATGACAAGCCTTTAAGATGCACTGGATCCGGATTAATCTCAGATAAGATCTAAATGTATCCGATTAACTGTATATACAGATTCTTCACTTCACAAGGCCCAATATTAATCGCCAGCAACGCAAGCTCACAGCGCCAGAGGTCGTCCCTTCGAAGCAGACGGAGGAGATGAGCAAGTAGGTGACAGATATTCCCCTTGCTGAAGGTAGAGGAACAATTACGCATGACCGGTGTTAGTTATAAGAAGGGACACCGGCCTTTGAAGGTCTTTTATCTTGATGGTAAATTTCCGAATATTCAGCGGGTGGTTTGCGTAGGAGGCAGCTCAAGGTTATCATCTAGTTCATCAATCCGTAGACTCAAGGGTCGCTTCGGCGCGTTGTGTAGGGTTGTAGCGTTTTTCTTTTCATTTGCCAAGAGCCGCTTCGCGACAGTCACCCAATGGTCACAGTGGGTTCTATAGGAGTATTGTCAACCAAAGGGGCACCAAGAGGAACTCACGATGAGGCTCCACTTACTGAACAATCTCTCGCAAATCGCGGCCATCTTCCGATAGAGTTTGAATCTCTGCAGCATCTCGCATAAGGTTAGCGTTGAAGGACGCCAGCTACAAGAGAGAAAAATCGAAATTAGCCATCACTGGTACATTTATTGGGATTGCCAGTGATAGATGATATTATACCTCTTGAGTCAACTGAGCGAATTCATGGTCCCAGGCGTCTGTCGGTTTCTCCCGGCCGGCTCTTACGAGCAGGTGAACCATCCAACTAATCATGGTCGTATGTAATTTGATATTTTCTGTTGTGGCAAGGAGGAGTGAGGACACGGCCAGCTGAATGACGATATTATACTACCCACCTTCGTTTCTTATATCTGTGTCGGTATTCAATTGGTCGAGTAAGCGAGAGAGCCAATTCTCTACATGAAGGGGAATCTTATGTTGCTCCTTTTCCGTAGTGTTGGACAATGTATCTAGCGAGAGAAAGAACATTCGTTTAGAATTGAGAAGATAACCAATTTGAATCAACCGAAATCTACACTCCGGAGGAAGAATACCTGCGCGGGATCACAGGTAGTATAATCTGGGAGTCTCACCGTTTGATCCTCCGGGAAATATGATCAAAGGGTGGTGGTTCACACATTATACTACCTTTTGGCCCGTACAGATTGCATCTTCTCCGGTGCATATTCTGAGATGAACGTACCAATGAGATTCTTGCCAATTTGCGCGCTCCAGTTGGTAAGTGACTCCCGAAGGGACTGTCGCTCGGAAAATGGTAACGGCTTGTCAAGGTCCCGCGCACTGTATGTCGTGTATCTACAAAAAAGAATTAGTTGGGTGTGTTCCACTTGATTGCGAACTTTGAAAATCAAAAAACTACCTATCCTCCAATTGATTTTGCAAGCTAATGACATTACTGGCAATGCCATCCTCTCCCGACACACGCATTTCCAATTTGGTTAGCCATTCTTGGACTTCCAACCCGACTCTGCTCAGTATTTCTGTCAGAGGAAGATAGTCCTTCCCATTCGTATTCTTCTCATTTCGTCTCAGCAACTTGTATCCGCCTTCTATCCAGACCTCTGTTTCTTTCCGGATTTGCGATATGTCCTCTTGAAATGCTAAGTCTCTGTCGCTCGTGAACCTAATGGCTACTGATGTGATCTGTTCCACCCATTTCATCAAGTGTTCGGACAAACTCTTGACATCGTGTATTTGGAAAGCTTTCAGCAAAGGGTGCTCTACTTCAAGGGTATCAACTTGATCTCCAGTGTCCAGGTTTCGGAGAACCATATCCATATCTCGCTGCATTTTAGCCAGAGTCTCAATATTATGCTGATCTTCTTCAACAACAGACTGGGACAATCGGATGAGCCTTGACCTCCATTCCTCAATTTTTCGTTCGATATTATGGAGTTGCGAATCATTAGTGTTGCTGATGATGACTGTCATGTGGTTTGTAGCTCGAAGTCTAGCGTGTTCGTATTTCTGCAGAAGAACTATATCGGCGATGCCGTGCTCTTGACCGATTCGGAGAGCCAAGGCCGTCGCTGCATCTACCCAGATGCGTTTTTCTTGCTCTGCCAAACGAACGGCGTCCTCCAACCGATCACGTTGCATTCTGTAAAGCTTGTGATACTCTTCCAGTATCTCTCCCGTATTGTCCGATTGTGTCAATACAGATACTAACTTTTCCTGCGCATCTTGGGCTTGCTTCGTAACATCCAGGTCATGTTTCCGGATGATCTCAAGCTCCCTTACCAAATCCGCCACGGTCTCCTTGGACCGTAGTAACTCGTGAGATAATCGTCTATTCAATTTCCTCTGAGCCAGCAATTCCGTATGTAAATGCTTGACGTGTTTTGGTATCTTGGTGAACATGTTGGCGTATCTATTTCGAATTTCGGCTAAAACTTCCCCGCGCTCGATCATGTTGACTGTCACCTGTCGTATCAGTTCTTGAAATACCGCATCGTAAATTTTTTGCTCTTTTTGAATGATGGCTAAAAATGCATGCATTTCTGTTGGGTATTCCTCATCCATTTCTGCACCAACTTCTTTTATCAGTGCTTCCATCGTATGCTTGAGGAGAGCAACTTCTTTGCGAGTGGTTGGTCGCATGGCAGCCAAGTTGAGTTGGTGCTCGGAAGAAGCGGGTCCGTTAGAAGACTGCTTGCAAGAAAAGCCCAGTAAGTTAAGATGCTGCCCAGATGACAAACTCTTATTGCTGCTCACCCACCACATTGGCGCCAACCGCAGGCGCAACTATGTTCATACTGTCGGCAGTCACGGATCCAGCTCTATCGCCTGGAAAACTCTGAATGCGCCCTCTTTGTCCACCTGTGTCTCGATTGACATCGTCTGATTGCTCCCCTTGAAAGTTACGCTCGTGTCCAGCGTCATATATAAACGATAAATCGTCGTTAATTCCAGGCGCCTGTCGAGAGATTTGTGTCACTCGCGAAGCTGGTGTTCGTTGTATTGTGCTACGGGATGCTGGACTAGCTGTGTATGCACCTTTTTGTACATGTGCTGTCGGGGTCGATTGGGTTGGAGGAGTATCGAGACCAGTACTTGAGGCGATGGCCTCGGGCAGAGGGTCGGCTTTCGAAGATGTGAAGGCCTTGGCCCTAGTTGAGGTTTTCCTAGCAGGGGTTGGCTTAGGACCCTGTGTGGAGAGTCTTGAAAGGTCGGAAAGAAGAGCAGTTGGAAGATACGACATAATATTCGATGTGGTGGTTAACTACTGTTCACCAAGGATCTGCATGCAAAAGCTGTCCGTACGCGTTGCTGACTAATGTGTCTCACGTGGATACGACTGGTACTTGTACTGTACACAGATTTGTACAGTTGCCCCGCACGTTGCCCGGCTGCTCCTGACACTACACTGCTGCCTTTGCTAAATAGCCCCGTGGAAGTGGATATCCAAGGATGATGGGGAGGGGCTACAGTAGCACCGATCTAATACCTCCTAGATGCACAGCTCGCAAACACCTTCCATCCTCGTCATTGCAGGGAGCATGAACACTTTCATTAATTACTAAAACTTCAGTTGAGGAGCTCGCTTCTTGGGTCGTGCCGGCAAACAACTTGACATTTGTTGTCTGACCTTAAGTGAGGTTAGATTACTTGCAGAACTGAATCCGGAAGCCATTTCGATATCATGGTGCTCCTTTGAGAATTCTAGGACAAGCAGAATCAAAGAACATTGTAGTGGCCAGTCTCAATACTGGGTCCTATTGATTCAATATTGCACGATAGACAAGACACCAGATGTGCACATCTAGCCAGGTGACAATGATTGTAAACTCGCCAGTGCGTCCTTCATCTCAGGGACAAGTTGTGGATCTACATATTTTCAATAGTTAGTTTATGTCTGTGGTGGCTAAGATACAAACCGACTCACTTCGCCGCATATCCGCCAAACAAGCCAGCTTAGGATTTTGTGATATGGTAGGCGCCGCGGCTGAGATCTTGATTATGCAATCCTTGAAGGCGGTCACAGCTATAAGCCAAAGTTCCTTGACTTCTTCCCATGCTTGCTGGTCCTTGCCAATCGATGCCTTGCAACCATCGAGTATAAATGAAAGACCTTGTTCAAGCAATCCTTCCACGGTCAGACGATTACTCTCTACTTGATCAGTATTGAGCTCGCGCAGGATCATCAACGAAAGAGTCGTCATACTAGCGGGCAAAGTGAGCCAACCCTGCTTCCCGCTGTGACCAAATTCCACGAGATCCCGCTGAAGTAACTGGGCCGCGTCTATAAACTTCTTGTCTGCCGACACGGATTTACGATTGGTAGCAACAATGTTGAGAAGGATGCTAACAAGTGCGAGCTTCAAAGGCGACTGCGAGTCGAGAGTGGACCAAAAATCGACCACCATAGCACAGCCGCCTTCTTCCACAAATATGTTTCCAATCTCTGGGTCCGTGGTTATATTTACCAAAGCGGGACCGAGAAATTCCATAGGATGCACGCCAACAGAGTTCATTCTGCAACGACAGCAATTAGCTACATTATAAATATTTAGTCGTCATAACCTGCTTACCGTCTTCTCCCTGCTAGAACAAGCAATGGAACAATATGCCGGATCTCGTTCGGGGAGAGAGTATCATCTTCAGCCAGCCATGAAGATAGCACCCTAAGACACGATGCCGTGACTACATTGTCCAAGACGCCTATATCGTTTTCGGATCGATATTCAGCCTTTTCAATTGCAAAGGTCAATAGGCGATCAGGGTATTTAGCGATTAAGTATATGGCTCACCATCTTTTCAAGCAGATAAGCACTGTTAGAGGTAAATGCTTCATGCAAAGCCTCTCTGATTGAAAGCAAGACGCCGACGGAGATGGTCATAGGACCGTTCTCTTCCATAAGCCCGCGCATGGAGTACTCGACGATTTCACAGCATACTGGTGTTATGGCCACAAACCGTGATTCTGGCGTGGTAACGCTGTTTACGGGCAGGTCATCGAGCAGGACACGGAGCTCCCCGCACGCCACGTGAATCAGCAACGCTACAAACTGTTCAACCGAGAGTCGAGACGTTCTTGCGTTTTGAATCTGCTGATCGGTGAAACCCCATCTTGAGCCAAACCGACGAAACATTGTCGCTGCTAAGATTAAAGACATATCTCTCTGGTTTGTGCCTGAACGAGAATCAGCGATTCGTGGCACACGAGGTGCAGATAAGAACTACAACATACCAATCTTGCTTCCGTATACATCCTTAAGTCCCTCCCGGATTTCTAGCGCCCATAGAGGTAAAGCCTTATCCGCTTGCTCTTCGGGCAATGCTGAACACAGTTCAATCAACAGGCTACCAACATCAAATTTGAGCTGCCCTTGATTATTGGAAAACACGGCAGCAAGCGTGGGCAATATTCCGAGAAGCATGCTGTCAAACATTGCAGAACTGGCTGGATCTTCAGCACTTCGATAGACATTCGCCTGCCGCACGTACGTCTCAACAACCGAAAAAGCCAGTTTCGTGACAGATGCTGTTTAATATGGGCTTCAGTCATCAAAAAAGAGTCTCAAAAGAGCAAGTCGGTATGCTTACACTTAGCATCACGAGAGCCAAGTGCGGTAGACACTACTGTCTGTAGCACAGGACCGAGATGACCCAATCCGCTTCGCGACATAGCCATTCTGTGGAAACATTGGAGTACGCTTTCGACCACTACTTCGGAAGGTGTTGGAACATTTGCCAGCAAATCCCCCATCAATGTGATACGCGTAAGAAGCTCTGAATATAATGAACAGCTGATAAGCAAAAGGTTATTCACCACTAAGCTAAGCCAATAAAGGTGACAATATAACTCACTAGGCCGAGTAGCAAGCGCATCATCTGAACAAAATCCCGCTAGGAGGTTAACAGCAATTGTGTGTAGAGCGTCGGCTGGTATGTCCGCAGTATCTTCCGCTATAAAGTCGTACCATTCCGCACCTCTTTAATATATTTTCGCAATTTTACTCAATAATACTTCGCACTTCTATCTCACCTGCTTTTAATAGTCGATCCACAAAACTCCAGTTCATGTGGTCAAATGTGAAGCGTAAGGACTCCTTGTCGGAGACCGGATCGAGTAATCGAGGCAGTATTAACATTGCTACAAATTTCTCTTCATCCCTGGTTTCTGATGATAGTAAAGATAAGCATTGCTCTAGTTGTTGACGAGTGGTGCCCGAATAGCTGCTATCCGCCATTGCGTTGGAGTAATTCACAGATCAATGTAGGTAAAGGCCAGAGTTTGTCATTACACTTACGAGCGCCGGCCATGGCAACAATGGTCATTAACCCAAAAATGGACACTTGCATTTTGCGTAAGCAGACCCCGACCATGTTTTTACTCCAGCTGGCTCATGAAAGCACGGAGGCCCAAGTTCAGTTCATACCTCCATCTACGCTAATTACAGTCCATCCTACAAATCCTAGCTCTAGAAATTCTCCTTTCGGAAAATAAATCTACAATTGGTAGTTGCACTCTTTTTCTTTGATAGATCCCACAGCTCTTCCGCTAGAATCTCCGGACCGCAAAAGAAAACACCTACAGTTCCCCCTGAAAAGCTGGCTGCTGTCTGATCAAAGATTACGTTCCAATCAGGGCGGCCCCAATATGCTTCGCGCGTCAAACCAGTCAGAATTGACGCGCTTGATTCATGCCGAAGAAGTTGCAACCCTTTCCACAGCAACACCGAACGAATATCTCGTGATGAGTTTGCCGAAGTTATGAACGTGTGAACTCGGAAAAAATTTGTAGCAGTATTTCGCTCAAGCTCCTTCAAGAGATGGGTAAACCAGCTAGTTATGGACAAAATCAATACTCGGTGCCTGCGTGAGTGTTACTTTTGTTTCAAGGCCATACCTAAAAGCTCCACGAGATCGATTAATCCAGAAGAGATCAATCCGTCTTAACCTTGTTGGTTGCCGGTCCCCTGTTTGTATCCTAATCTGAAGGTCTCGGAGAATCGACGCAAACGGTGTTACCCCAATACCAGTACCGATTAACATGACGTTCTCAAAATCTTCGAAGTGTTCGGCAGGGGCTCCAAAAGGGCCATCCACATTTATTTTTTTGAGAGCTTCGGGATTCGTTTTTGCCAATTTCGCAACAGCCCCGCTCCAGTCGCCATTATCTCGGATGTGAACCACAAGACTATCCTCTAGTGGGCTGCTCGTTAAAGTGTACGGATGCCATTGGATGCTTGAAATACTCGGGATGTTGATAAATACGTACTGCCCTGGGCGATACCTTCGGTGCGACTTCCGTGGAGTCAGCTTCAACTTAACTGTTTTTTCCGCTTCGGGTTTAATTTCAGTTGCATCATATTTGAGGTACGTGGCTCGGTATATTCGGAGAAGTCGTTCAATGAAGTACCATAATAGAGGAATGCTGAGGTACATAAACATATGGGGAAACTGAATCCATTTCCAAATCCCGTGGATGAGCAAGGCCACAGAGAAGACGAGGAACGCATGGTGAGAATACCAGAACGTATTGAAATGCTGGCGCCGAATTTGTGGGATCGAAAAGGCTACCAAGATTAGGAGCGCAAGAGTCGCAATGAGCCCGGAGATTCCAGGCAGTGTTTCAATAATGAGTTCCGAGTATGTCGGCAGAGTCGGAAACGCTTTTCCACTGACTACTGAATTCAACGCGTTCAGATCGTCCAAATTTGCAACTTTCACGTACGTGCTGCTCAAATGACACCCTATGTGACCGATGGCGGCCATGACGATAACATAGCCTACTATTTGATGGAACAAAATGGCATGATCGAAGGGAATTAGACTTTCCAGCCAGGTACCGCGCGCGTACGTGAGCAGCGTTCGTGACATAGATAGGAAACAAAGTGGAACATTGAAGTATAATATTCCCGCAAAGCCCTTAGCTGACGCAGCACCAAGGCCGAGTGCTTCTTTTTTTGCCGGCTCTTCGTATACGCTCATAAAATAGGCTACAAATAGTGCAGCGTCGACGGCAGCGTACAAGACAAGGCATGCGATTTCCCGTGCATGTAACGAGATGTAGATGCGTATTCTTCGCCACACTGTCCATCTATCGTCCTCTTCATCGTCTTCGTCCAAAAGAATTGATTTGCTTCGTAGCAAGAAGTCAGCGGCTTTCTTATCTGCTTGGAGTGGATTCAAAGTGGCATCGCGGGTGTTTATCGAATGCTTGAACTCATCGAAAGTAACACGACCATTGCCCTTCATGTCCATGTGCTGCATAAGAGCGTCAGCAACAGCGTCCAGCTCTGTATCAGATAACTGCAGTGCATTGTCCAGCGCCGAGTGATGAATTGTGGCTCGAAGCTCGTCACGTACAACGTACCCCGTTCCATCCAAATCGATCATGTCAAAAGCAAGCTTTGCTTTCTCCTCTTCGTCCACATTCTCCGCATTTGGGCTCAGAAGCGCGATACTAGTCAAAAGTCGAGCTACGTGAACTCTATATCGTGGTTCCTTGGTCTTCTGAGTGTCAACTGCGTCCGATACCTCGGTGATGCTAAACAGCGCTTTCAGGGTATCCTTCACTTTTCCCGATTCTCGCTGAGTCAACTCAATCCCTGGCAGAACATCTGCCAGCTCTGACTGGGTCAAAACGATCACGTTCTCAACTGCTCTTTGGCATTGTTCATCATGTGCATAGAAGATGTCTTTATACTCCTGGAAAAGCTCGTCGGTTTTGTCCCAGTCCATGTACGAGAAGGCCTCGATAGCCCTCTTTAATCGCAAAGCATCCTGATTTTTCTTCATGTCTCCTTAAGAGAAAATTGAGGGAGGTCGATGCACTTCCGCGTGCGGATCCGTTCGATGTACAAACTTTTAAGATTCTCCTACGGAAGATCACAAGCGATTGTCATTAAACACAGACAATCCCACCGGTGTTCAATAGTGGTATCTTCACGTGTAGGAATTCATGCTGAGCACAGGAATACAGGAAGACCCAGGTGGAGAGATGAATAAATACTTTGTAACGACGCAGGAAATTCTGGCGCTGAAAATAGGGAGGTCACTTTTTATAGAGACTTTCGACAGATTTCCAAGTAAACCAGTCAATGGCACCCTTGTTATCCGTGGTACAGCCATTCATCCTACATTTAACCCTAAAACTGTGTTTATCAGCTATCCTCCGTATCCGTAAATGGACCACACCAGCGATGATTCTTGTGATTACGTGATGGGTTAGCCAAGCGTCGGATCATCTCAGAAGTCATATTGGTTCCATCTCGTCAGATACCACAAAATGTCTGGTCGGCGCGAGACATCGTCAGGCATAAAAAAATCAAGACGGGCCTCAATTGCCGCAAATGCAGGTTCGATGCGACGAGATGCATCGTCCGCAAGCGATACGGGTACACAGCAAGCAGCGGAGACGGAGAGAGAACAAGCATTGTTGCCTGTCGAGTCATCTCCCGAGAAGATAGTTGCGGCAGACAACAATGAGTTCACAGAACATCTTGAAGAAATACCCCTCGCCAGCTCGTCCGAAACCCCAGTTGCAGAACCCCTGGAGCTTGGAACTCTTCCGCCATCTGGCGAGGCTCCACGAAAGGAAGATGCGTCGGGGTCACATTTAGAGTCGGACGCAAGTATGCCAGCCCCGCCCAAGACGTATGTGTCCGATCCTATTTCGAATGTTAGAGAAGGATTACCTGCAGTAAAAGATCTGCCAGGAGCCGATGACAAGGCCCAGCACGACACTAAGTATACAACAATGGAAATAGAGTACGACAATGCATGGAAAGAGGTAGCCGAGAATGATGAATTAAATCCATTCCGCATCGAATACGAGAAAATGCACCGTGCAGTAATCCGCTCAAAGGAACACATTGAAAAGCTGTTCGCCCAATATGAAACCTCGTATGATGAGTATCGGGTGAATCTGGCACAAACCCAGGAGGCAAAAGAAGCCTCGGTCCAAGATCAGCAGACTATCAAAATTTTACGGGCACAGATTAAACGGGCGGAGGAGATAGTGGAGTCCAGCAATAAAAGGGAGGAAACATCAAAGGAAGAGCTGCGCCAGTTGAAGATGGATATATCCAATCTGAATGCCACGCTGAAGCAAGGTGTAGGACTTAGCACGAGTCAGGAAAAGGCGCTACAGGAGCTTCTCCAGACCAAGGAGCAATCGACGAAAGAGCTTGATGAAGAGCTTGAAAAGATCGTACATTTGCGAAACATTATTGCGGATGTGTCCGAGAAGATAAAAACTGCCGACCAGCAAAAGCGCGACCTAGAGCGAGAAATATACGAATTGAGAGACAAAAGCGCCACAAAGAAAGCCGACATTGATGCAGAACTCAGGAATAAGGAGCGTCTTGAGCGAGATTTGCGAGAATTGCGGGTGGTAGTTGCAGTCAAATCACAAGAAGTTCGGGGGAAGCAAGATTCCGTCAACAGAGCCACCGATGATATTTCCATTCTTGAATCCCAGATCAAATCGCAAAAGAACTTGATGGAAAAGCTGTTAAAGGACCAAGAGAGTCTAACAATCCGCACTATAAAACTACAACAAGATGCGGACTCACAAATGACGACCACTTCTCACCTGATTGAGGAAAACGAAGCATTAGCCAACGAACTCAAGACACGCGAGGCCGAGCTTCAAAAAAACATTTTTGAGGCGAAGAAAGTTGCCAGAATAAAGGATGCATTGAATAAGAAGATACAGGAGGTGGAGGAGCAGAAATTGGAAGCGGAACTGGAGCGTAAGGATATCCGCGGCGAGTGTGAGGACGCTCTTGCTCAAATTGAGCGCGCCAAAAAGCATATTGACCAACACAAAAAGGCCATTGACGATCTGACACGCGAACGGGATATTTTACAAGCCAACTTCCACAAGACGCAGACGGAACTGCACAAGCATGGACAGATGCTAGTTCTCTGCAAACAAGCCCGCCACAACATTGAACTCGACCTGGCCAGATATGAGAGGGAAATGATTGATCTGCAAAAATCGGTGCAGCGTTTAGAAGCAGAACGCGATGCTTATATTACAGAATCTGTAACCCTACAGGGCTCCTGCGTTGCGGGCATTCAGCAGATCAAAGCTAAAGAAATCGAACTTTTTGACTACAAGAAGCGGACAGTACAAGCGGACACAAAACTAAAACATCAGCAAAATTTGTACGAAGCGGTTCAGAGCGATCGCAACCTGCATAGCAAACATTTGATAGAAGCACAGAGCGAAATAACCGAAATGAAGCGAAAGTTGAAAATTATGAACTTTCAGATCAACGGATTCAAGGAAGACATAAATGCCAAGAATCAAGCCTTGGCGGCAGAGGCGGCAGAACATGCAAAGTTGGAGAAGGATATTGAAATTATCACAGAGGAAATCAATACGTTACAGCATCAGAATGAACTTGGCCAGGCTTATATTCGAATTCAGCAAGCTGAGTCCAGTCGCTTAAATCAATTCGTCAAGGAGGCGGAAATGGAAAGATCGAGACAGGAGAACGCTTTAAAAATTCTCATAACTGAGCGCGACAACCTCAGCAACCAGCTTATCCGACAAAACGAGGAACTTGCAAAGGTGTACGATTCCATCAAACTGCAGCAGTCGTCCTTGCTTCGAAGCGAGCTCCATTATCGCGACCGACTAAAATCTCTCAACCAACTGCGGAAAGAGATTCTCGAGCTTCGTCGTCAAAACGCTACACTAAAATCAGAGTCGGCTAGCTTTAATGACATGAAGGACACTATTCACCGGTTGGAAAACGATCTGCTACACGAGCAGACAAAGATAAAGGCATTGGAAGAACAGCTGAGACATCCCATCAATGTCCATCGATGGCGAAAACTCGAAGGGCGGAATCCAAAAGCTTTCGACATGATTCAGCTCCTTCATACATTGCAGCGGAAATTGATTGCCAAGAGTAAAGAGGAGGCTGAGAAAGAGCAACTCATTCACAGCAAGGAAACCCTGTATTTGCACCTCAAATCACTCTTTGCGAAGCAAGTTGGACCTGAAGCACTGGAGCAAATTTCTGAGTATCGGCACATCCTTAAAGACAAAACAATGCAGTACAAACATATGGGAACGGAGTTGAATATGTACCAAGCTCAATTGAGAGAGTACAAGTATTCGATTGCTCAGCTCAACAACGCGGTGAAGGAAATCAAAGACCAGTTTATGCAGACAAATCGCGGAGCCTTGTCCAGCCCAGCAGTTCGATTACGCTCAAAAGCGCGCTCCAAGCAACCAACGCCGCCAATACCTCACGAACCGACGCCAATAGCTTCAGAACAGGAGGAAATGCAACCTACATAGCTCCGACTCCACGCACTGCAAGCGCGGGTCTAGAGACTTGAGATACTTATGAGTAATATTTAAGTGGAAAGATCATGTATTATATATTACAAGAATCCCGCAGGAGGAAATGCAACCTACATAGCTCCCACTCCACGCACTGCAAGCGCGGGTCTAGAGACTTGAGATACTTATAAGTAATATTTAAGTGGAAAGATCATGTATTATATATTACAAGAATCCCGCAAGGGGGGCGCCATCTTTCTCATCTCCCTCAAGCCGTTCTAACGCCGTCAGAATTACTCTCTATGTAGCCGGAGAATCCCTCTCTCAAATTCCTCCAAAGCTCGCCATGCGTTTCTCGGCTTCTCGCAATCTCATGAGGAAGCGTCCAGACCGTCGTTTCTCGAAAGCCCGCCATGTGCTGGTTTGCTTTATGCCGGAATTTCTGAAACTCGCCGGCAACATAATCCCCCGGGTATAGGGGAACGGTGATTTCCATATCCGAAAGTTGTACCACCAACTCGCCTCCTCCTACAAAGGAACCGTTGATAGACATGATGTTCGATCGATAGTTTTTCGTGTCAAAATGTGGGTTTGAGATGTTGTTGAAGTTCAGAGACCCCAGAGTACCACACATGGCATTGGGATCTGTGGCAGGGTTTCCAGAGGTAAGGGAATGTAAGTAAGAAGGCAGTTCCCCTATGACGGTCCGCCAGTGAGTGCCTTCTAGGAGATCTTTAATCATCCCCATCTTGCGGAAGGCTCCGCTTGTCTGATACGCATGCTGAGGTGTGAATTCCCGATGCAGTTTGATTGGCGATAATGGGCGCGCGAAGCTTTTGTCCCTCCATTAGCCACAGACCGCCGTTGAAAACAAAGGGCTTGAGGGTGCCTCCTTGACGGATATCTTGTTTCTGGGTTATCGGAAGAATAGATGGGTGACTGGAGTATGCGTTCCACAGCGCCCAAGCGATGGAATTCTCTTGCTCCGCTGTCTGCCCAAAGAGCGGCACCGAGTGGAGTTCCGAGGCATGTGCACCTCTCAATATGGCGATGAAAGGGTTTCCAGTTGCATCTTCGATCCAAAAGTTCTGCTTGGGCGCGCAGAAACGGTAGCCGGGTTGGTAACCCTCATCCTCATGATGTGGGTCCTGTTGGCGATGTTCCTTGAGAGCTTGATGATAGCGGAAGGAAAAGGGGCGAGCGGCATCTAGCCAGTTGACCAACTCATGGTCCACAGTAGGCGTCCATGTTGGGGCAGATAATGTAGGAGGCACGGCGTATGATAGAGGGAGCTCCGGACTGTAACGGCCCGGCTCTAACTCGGAGGAAGATTCGGCACCCAAAGAGTTTACGATACGCCCCGCTAGTAAAAAAAGTTATAATCATATTAATACGAGCATAGACGCATTCTGAGGAGTTTAATATAAGATGGCCGTATCCATACCGATCTCCGAAGCAAGCTCCTTTGCCCGGCCATCAAACTGGCGGCTCGGGATATATCGAATCCCCATGTCCTTCAGCTCGCGACAGGCGTCGTCTCGCATGGGACGGCTCATGCGTCTGTAGATGTCACCCTTGGCACTTTTGAGGATATCTGGATAGGTAAGAACGCCCCATCCAAAGCTGCGTACAATATATCTGGCATTGCGGCAAGTGGTGATAAATCCGTTGAGCAACTGTGTCTGTTTCTTCTTCCTCTGATTTCCATCCATGCCTTCCAACAGCTCGGTTCTAGCGTCCCCGTTGAGTTTATCCTTGTACCGGATTCCCAACAGGACGTAGGAGACATGTAGCCGGAACGTTGTCAAGTTGAGCTTGCTCTCCGCATTGCAATAACTGTCAAAAAGGCTGACGGCGAACTTAGCATTGAGCTGAATGGGAGCGCGACAGATCATGGCCTGGAGGATGCATCAGGGGAGGCAATAGGTCTACTGAAATGCGGCACTCACTCGTTCGGGTTCATCCATGTCCCAGGAGGGATAGGCGTCTTGTTTTTGGTTACCCCAATATACCCTAGGAACCTGTTAGCATGACCGTTGGTCTTGGCGCGCTGGCGGGATATAGCGGGGGGAAGCGGGGGAGGCTCAATTCCAGCGGCACGGAGCAGAAGGAGATCAAAAAGGGCGGTCCGTTCCTCTTCGTCGCAATTGTCGAGGTCGGCTCTCACGCTTGCACAATAATCGGCACTCTCTTGAATTAAGGAGAGTTTATCCATCCAGCGACGAAGTTCAGCCGCAGCGTCCATATCTGACGTGGAGGCGGATGCCTAGGAGGGTTGCAATGGAGCTTTGCAAAAGCGTCGAAAATCGGACCTGTAACGAAAATGGACATAGCTCTATCAGTTTTGCTCCGATCCTTCTGAAATTAACGCCAGTGCGTCGGCAGCACCTGTTTTCCATATTCCCAAATTACGACGGTCCGTATGTGCGTAGATGGGCGCGCGAGGAATTTGCAATGCAGTGGGAGTTTTGGGGGGCGGGTTGCCGGTCGAGCAAAGGCTCGCGAAGCTAAGCTCGGAGCGCAGGTTACAATACAGTACGTGGCACGCGTGACATCCAGTGACTGGTCGCAGGATGAGGATACAGTACTGTGGATAGCGCTTTGCGTGATTGTATCGAATTGTACCCGACGTATGCGAATCGGTCCGTGGGCACGCCAGAGTCACGAAGTCGTTTGCTCATGGTTCGTGTGGGCAACAATGGATGTGTAGTCACAAGTGGTGAGGGTGGAGTTGTGGCAGTGGGCAAGCAGAGGCTTTGTCCTTTTCCGCCTGTAGCGAATGGATATGATTAATACTATAGAATAATTTACTAGTAATTTACCTTCCCTAATTCCATATCCTATCCGAAAAAAATTCTGTAGATAAAGTTTTACCAGGAGTGCGTATTGTTAATCATGTTATATTGCTTACACTACCATGCACTACGTGTTATACTACCGCGTAGTACATTATTTACTATAATTAGAATGCTGCACCCATCTGCCCCTTCCATGTCCATGCTCTATAAGATCTGCCTGTAACCGATGGTGATGCGCAGAATTACGCAACTTTCTTGTTGTTTGAATAATCGTCCCATAAACCCTCGCTCTGGTGTCGCGCCGGCACTATTGTGATGGAAATAAAGTCCCCAGCAATATCTTCTAGACTTGCATTTCCTTGATCTTCAATGATCATATTATGGAGAATAACAAATGCCTTCATGATGTTGCTGCAAATACCTGACGCCGACGACCGATTGGCAATCTACGTAGTTTATTTATACAAAGTGCTGGGGGCAATTGGAATGGCCAGATCATTGCAGAGTAGAACCGATTCCAGCCAAATGATTACGCAACGCGCAGCCCACCGCGTTTTGAAGTTCCAACACTTGCCTGTGTTCCCGGACGAATCATCTGCCACAATTACCGACCCTCGTTAGCACCCCAATGCGCCAATGACGAATCAAGCTATTCTAGAGGAGGAGTACGTTCACATCTCTATTTCCGATCTCCAAGAGCGCTGCTAAAATGTTCTGCTGACAGGTTTGACGAAAACTATGAGCCCACACAAGACGGTATGAGATAATCTTCACTATCCACACTTACGACACCAGTGCCATGGAATTTGAATAACATGTCATGAGCAGAGATTCTCGATTATGCCAGGTTCCTCGGTATAGATTTCGAAAAGGAGAAGCATCTACTCTGGATCGCCCGCGAATCATTGAAGGCCCCGCTGCCACCGAACTGGAAGCCATGGTATTAGAATATCAATGACAGCATTCAAATCTTCAATTCTTCACACAATTTAATCTACAGCCAAACGGATGACGGAAACATCTATTACTTCAACTTTACCACGGGGGAAAGTATCTGGGATCACCCATGCGACGAGCACTATAGGAACTTATATGAGCGTGAGAAAGCGAAAGGGCCACCTAATGAGGTATATTGGTGCGTTTTTCATTCCGTAACTATGCTACAATAGAATGGCGGTTCATGAAATCTGTCTAATGGCAGCGTGAAGCGCCTGTTAAAATTGATAAGGTACAAAATGCTGTTCTGCACAATCTTACGTCATTCAACACTCAAATGGAATCCATATAGCCGACGGAACTTGCTAGTGCGACAAAGCTTGGTACCGCCGGTCTGAAGGCTGCACTTGAGTCAGACGAAGAATCCTCCGCCAATAAAGATGTGGACTGGGATGACATTGACGACGAAGACGATGACATATTAGACAATCTTGTTCGCCAACAAGAGATTAGTAAAGGTCAAAAGTCACAAAGCCGGGTCAACGAAGACGACGATTTCAATTTCGATATCAGCAGCGACAAAGATGACCTGATAATGCACGCTAGACACATTGATCACAAGGGTCACAATAATATGGTCGGCAACATGGCGGGGCAGGAATACGAGGGAAAACCAAAGAAGGCCATTGGTGAGATGGAGGAGCAGGAACAAGAAAGGCATAAGACTGCTGTGGAGGCAATCAAAAGGAAGTGGAAGGCAGAACTAGAGAGGATTGAGGATGAAGAAAAGACGAAAGCATCCTCAGCGGCAGATCAAATTCGACGGAAATATCGTGAAGAGATTGAGATGACCGAGAAGACCGAAAAGGAGGCGGCAGATCGCAATGTGTCTGCTGTGCGTACAAAGTATGCAGCTGAAAGACGATCTGCTGAGCAGGAGGAACAACGCCGATACGACCAGGAAACGGCAGAAATCAAAAGACGATATGAGCTGCAGCTGCGAGACTTTGAAGCCACGCAAAAATTCCAATTTGACGAACAGCAGTCGTCCCGGTCCCGGAGACAACAAACGATGAGTGAAGCGCAGCTCAAGTTTGAGAATGACGTTTCTGATATTAAACGACGAAATGCCGAAGCTCTGGAAGAGGTCCGAAAAAATGAGCTCGCAAAATATAACCAGGAATTGACAAAGTTGAAGCAAGATTTTGCAGAGAAGCGAGCAGCAATGGAGAGGGAAGAACGGACCAAACTTGACAAACAGATGGCGGATCTCAAAGAGCAGCTGCAAGATGAACTCGAGCAAAACATTTTGAAAGAACGAAGTGCGGCGGAAAAGAAGGTCAAGGAAGAGCATCAGGAGAACCTGGATGCTCTGGTTCGACGGCTTTCCCAAGAAAGGGAGGTGAAAGAAAAAGACATGAGGGAGTCATATGAGAGGGAAACTGCACTACGAACAAGTAGGCTACGCCAGGATCTCGTCCAGCAAAATGACGCTGCACTAGAGGAGGAACGTGTGCGGCAGCAGCAAAAATTGGACCGTCTTAAAGGAGAATGGGAAGCAAAAATTCGGACCCTCGAGGCTGAGGTGAATCGAAAAGAAAAGGGCCTCAAGGCTCGTAGTAGCGCTCTAGATGTAGGTAGCAGGCCAGAGGCAGAACTAGCAGCTCTACAGTCCGAGAATGAGCTGCAACTAGAGCAGCAGCGAAACCAGAAGGAGCAGTTGGACAGAGAGAAGCTAAAGTTGGATTTGTTGGAGAAAGAACTCAAGGCAAAGCGCGATCAGCTGCACGAAGAAGCCCGAAATCTGACTTATGCACAGCGGCCATCACATATCGTTAGTGAGCAAGCCGCGATAGCTTCTCTCGAGGCAGATCTAATTACACAGCGCCAGAAATTGGAATCCGATCGTGCAGCGGTTCGCATTGCTCAAACCGAAGTGGACGGATTGCGAGCACGTGTCGAAGCCGAGAAAGCAGCGTTGCTTGAAATTGATAAACAGCAGGTTCTTGCGCGGGGTCGAAGTGGGCATAAGCAGAAGAGGGACGGCCTTGACGGTACGAGGCCAAAGGATTTCGACGTCCGGGGTACCGGAGAAGTCGCACAGGAGGTAGAAGGGAAACCGAAACCTGGAGAGGAAATTTCCATAATTGAGGAAGACTATCAACGAAGACTTCGAGATCTGGCAGAATCCCTAAATTCAGAAACTCCCCTTGATGCTGGTCATGAAAGCAACTGGGACCCGTCCCCTGGTATTTGTGTCTCACAAGCATCAATGTGTCATATGTGCTAATTTGGGTCTTACTGCTTAGAATCTGAAATCTCTGAAGTTGTCACCACGCCAGTCATTGTAGATGAAGCTGATGAAAGCGAACTTGGCCTATCCTTGGATCGTTTGCAAGCCGATGATCTGTTCGGTGTTAGGTACATTGTGTCCACATTATCTCTAACATGTTGTTATCTAATAATTGAATCGGGTAGATCACGGAGTCCAAGCACACAGCTCCGATATCGTCTCGCTCAAGAAGAACAACAGATCAAAAAGACAAAGAAATTCCTGCAGCGTCAACGTAAAAGCATCAGCGCACGACAGCAAGAGCTGGAAGCAGCGCGATCCAAATGGAAGCATGATATTGAGGAAATATCTTTGGTGCGTGCTCCGTGCAATGGGATTTGACTTCGGGCTTCGTACCTATATTTCATGGTTAGAAGATGGCGCGAAAGCACGACGATTTTAGCGCTCCTGTCGCAAAAGAAACAGAATGTGATTTGGGCTCTTACGAAATCAGAGAGGGCAAACAGGTTAGCACAAGCACTGCCATTAATCAGACAACTCATTGACACTTCTACCCCAGCAGCAACGTAGCGGAACTTTGGACGAAATTGAAGGGGAGCTTGGAAAGTTACTGGGGCTGCTCCGCTCGACGTCCAGCGCTAGGCGCACAATACCAAGGTATTTATCGATAGTTTACAAGAGGAAGACTCAGCTTAAGCACGCTACAGCAACCTGTTTGTTACATTTCCAGCGCATCGTCCTACAGACATCCACAATCTCCTGAACGTTCGAATGCCACACTGACAACACCCCTCCACGACTCACCTGATGATATACGCAACAGAACAGGTCCTTCCAACCCGGCCATCAGCCAGCATCGCAAGAGAGCATGGGAGGTAGGGCATACGAGAACTGAAGCTCTACTGGCCGAGCACAACGCTTGGCTCAAAGGTGAGTTGGCTGGGGATCTGAGAAAAGTTACAGTTGCTCACTTTCATATGGTTCAGGATTCATGGCCCGTCATTCAGGCGTTCTAAGTCGGTAACCCCGTCCATCCTGCCGCCTTATCACATCTTGCTTGATATGTGGGACTCCCTGTAAATGTATTTAAACCTGTATAGTTGAATCGACATGAATTCATAGCATCTGGTCAAAGTTGGCCTGTTCCTTGCAGCAGTAATATTCCCAAAATGTCTTGCTGGCACAAGACGAATGTTGACTGCCACTCTATGAACTCTATAGCTAATGATCTATGAATGCTATGTGTCCGCTTGCAACCTACAAGCCTAACCCTAATGCTCTCCTATTCATTGCGGCGGCGTAAGAATTCGTCCGATTTTTCGTAATTGCTCCAAAAATACGAATGTTAGAATGGTGTGGGGTCTGGACGAAAGAGCTGTCAATAAAAGAACAAGCCGCTCGTGTAATTACAAAATCTCAAACACTCACCCCACCCGCAGATAATGCGCTGTGAATCCTTTGTACAAGGCAGCAATGCCCTCAACTTTTGCCGTCTTGACAAGACAGTCGATCCCGGACTTATACAAAGCGCCATGCTTCCCATCCGCAGCTGTTCGTTGATTGTACTATTGAAAGAACAAAATTTTCATCTATGCAATCGCAGAAGCAATGCATGAACTGAACGTACCATTCGCGTGCTGGCGACATCGAAGGGATTCATTGCAATGCAGACGAAAAGACTCGTGATTAAACTCGCTGCCAGATGCAGTTCCAGGCCGCCATGTCCATCATGAAGTTCGAACCATCCGCTTTGTGACAACAATTGCTTACAAGAGTCGTAGCTGGAAAGCTGGACTGCGGAGCCTATGCCAGTTCGTAACATTGCCGCGTCCACACCTCGCCATAAACCGCGTAATCCTTCTCCACGATAAATGATTTGAAGAGCACGCACCGTGCCCTGTTGAACATAACTGTGCTGAGCACCCACGGCGGCAGTCGACGTGGTTGTGTAAGATTGCATGCGCTATGAGAGAGGCGATGAACAGTTATTATCCAGACAGTCGCGTTGAAAGGGTATGCACTCAAAGATGGTGAATATGATGAGCGCCAGCAAGCCTTACGGTTTTGATGAGGTATAATGGGGAGGCGACTGAGGCTCCTATTATACCGGATGTCGCTCCAGCCATAATCATCGCCGGCAGTTGAGTGGCATGACTGTGGCTGGTCATATCAAAAGCACGCAAGTAAGCCCCTTTTATTGGTTCATAGAGACCGAGACGAAAGCCATTGAGTAGAACCTGGTACGCATAGGCCTGCGGTGCAAACCGACATAAGATTTGCGAACAGAGACGGGCAACCAGAGAAGCTGCAAAAATACACATACCGGGCCCAATCCTCGTTGTATTCCCCGCAGGCCTTCATTTCGAAAAATGGTTACGAAGGCAGAGAAAGCATTTCCGTAAGGATGAGGAGCTGCCGCTCCCGTACTTGGAACAGACGGTGCAACGCGAACGTGCAAAGTACGGCGCTCAAGTTCACCTTGCAGTTGCAGGCGCGTTTTCACTACCTATCAACGAACGTTGCTCAGACTTTCCAGAGCTAGAAACAGCCGATAAACTCATGTTCTTTTCCCATTCATACCTCCCAAGGGTTCGTAAAAGTAACAGCACCACAGGCAGCGAGAGCGCCTGTTGTGAACTGAATTGCGTGGTGCACAAAGGGAGACTGGGCCGGCTGAAGAGAGGATGTGCGTGCCGTTTGGGCTTGACCAAAGTGGTGGTTTGCCATGTGTGTCGTGTGCGCTCAATGCAAATGCGTCGTGAATGAATGAAAAATATAGTGTTTCAATGCTGTTGCGAAAGTGAATGTTATGCGAGTGCGAATTGCTGTGCGGAATGGCCCTCCCCCCTCAATGTTCGTTGCAGATAAAGTAAATTGACGATGGCGGTGGTTGCTTGTTGGAATTGCTTGTATTGTCTGTTGTGATGTTTAAAAAAAAAACCTTTGTTCCTTTCATCCAAATGGTGGTTCATTCAGGACAAATGTTGATGCGCGTCTGGCGTCTGATCCAAAGGCCAAAGTAGCCAGCGGAGAAAACGAACGAGGCTCAGGTTTAATGGAGAATGTGATCGGATTGCTCCTTTTTCCCACTCTGCACCATTCCTATACTCTAGCGCACATTGTGTTCTCTTCTGGTCCCTCGCGCTTGCGCAATGTTTGACAACGAGGATGAGAAGCCTCCCAACCTTCCTAATGGCAAGGAATCGGAACCCCTGGAAACGCCTTCGTTTCCGAAAGCCCTGCCTCCATCGACACCACAGTCCCCTACTTTTCCTCAACCTACAGATCACCCAGTGGTGGGCAGCCCTACACAGCCTGTTCCTAACCAGTCACCACCACCAGAAGGTAAATTGGGGCTTCTTTTTGCCTGATCTGTGATTCCATGCTTTTGCGTCATATACTGATCAGCAACGTTTAGCCGTAGATCCCTTTGTTGCACCTTCAAAATGCACTCCAAATACCGATTCACAACTTCCTTTCAATTTCATCCCTCCTGAATCAGGCTACGGATCTCTCTTCACTTCTACACCACAAGATGCTTGTGCGCCTAGTCCGGCAGCGTCGCTCACTGCAGAAGTCTCCTTGGCCCCATCAACAGTGGACGATGCAACGCATCCAGTACTGACCCCGGTAGCATCACCATTTCCTCCTAGTACTCTCGTCACCGGCTTGTCGTCCTCTGCCGAAGTAAACGTGGACACTGTCTCTAATTTCCCATCCTATGGTAACTTTGGCACGCCGATATCACAGCAGCGTCAGGCTGGAACTATTGCACATGTACATGTGGAAGGCGTATCCCGTCCTCAACACCCCTCATGGGTAGCGCCCACAGATGGGCCTGCTGAGAACTTACAACCATCAATGTCTGAGTCAACGTTCCCTGCTACAGTGCGCGGCAGCGACGGCTCCAGTTCCCCCGTAATTAAGGATCTCCATACACTCGACAATGCGTCAACGAGTTTGGGCATGTCATCGTCGTCCTTTCCATCAATAGGGACACCTGGAGTACCTGCGGTGAGCAGCGTTTCTTTGAATTCCTCCTCCGCAACATTGCCTACAGCCGCGCCGGTAGCGCCTCAAGGACATTTATCCGCTTCTTGGCCATACACGGTCGCATTATCAGCCCCGCATGCGAACTCACTCGCGGCAGTACCGCAATCACTCCCTCTTTCGGGAGCTGTTCGAGGGATGTCAGCAGAACCATCAGAGGATCCCCTTGCAGATGGTTTACCTCCCACGGATAATGAAACTGTTGATCCGATGGCTGATGATTCGCAGGATGAAATGGACTCTGATACGGAAGAGCACAAGCCGGAAGTCCGGGAAGACCATCATTCATTCCAGTCCAGCCATCCAAATGGCGAATTCACTAAAAAGGCACTTACGGTCGAGACACCCGTGCGAAAACCATCCGTTATCGAGAGAGATCCTTCCTTTTTATGGGAAAAAAGTTTGAATATTTATTTGAGTCGCGAAAGGGCATATGGGGAAGCCCTAAAGTATCAGATCCTCCAACAGCGGCAGCTTATGGATCAAAAAGCAAAGGAAGTAGATTCATTGCGACGAGTCGTCGCTATGGATCTGGCGCGGCCCCAACCGCCATTCGAACTTATTTTTCGACGAAAGCGCAAATTGACGGAAGAGCTAACCTTGTAAGCGTTGTCATAATTGTTCCCTAACGTACGTGATATATGTTAACATAACTTATTCGTGCTATAGTACAGAGAACCAAATGGTTGACATCGCTGAAAGAGAGGAGGCGCTAGTGCCTATACGGTTGGACCTGGAGATCGAAGGCATCAAACTACGTGACACCTTCACTTGGAATCTAAATGGTATCTCTGACGAGCTATTTTGCGTGTAGACTACTAAAACGTCAACTAATTAATACATGTTAACCCAGAAACATTGATCCATCCTGATCAGTTCGCCGAAATGCTATGCGATGATTTGCATTTACCGACAGCCATCTTTGTACCACATATAGCGAGAGCTATTCGTGAGCAGGTGGACGATTATTATCAACACGCACCCTCTGTACTACATTCAGCGGAGCACGATACACGCGGAAATGATGGCATCGACAGCGGGACCAAAGACGCCCCAGAGCTGCGAGCAATCATCAAGGTATTCTTGTAGAAACAAAGAAAATTGCTCTGGCAAATAGGGCTGACGTCTTTGTTTAAGCTTGATATTACTGTTGGGAATCACTGCTTGGTGGACCAGTTCGAATGGGACCTGAACTGCAGGAGAAACAACCCAGAGTTATTTGCAGATCATATGTGCAGTGAGCTAGGGTTGGGCTCCGAATTCAAGTGAGTTGTCCGCTCCTTTGCACATAGATCTTCCTGTGGCTCCTTTTGGCCATTCTCTAAAACTTCGTACAGAACTGCCATCGCTCATCAAATACGAGAGCAAGTCCAAACTTTTGCAAAGTCCCTCCTATTGGTTGATCATCATTTCGATGGACAGCCTATCGACGATGACGAATTGTCCTCCTGCTTCCTACCGCCGATTGAGGCTTCCCGTGTCATTCGACCCCCCAAAGCTAAAGCAATTTTTGGCCCGTATTATAACCCCGTGACGGACTTGGAAATTGAAAAAATGGAAAAGGATAGAGAAAGAGATGCGCGGTATGAGCTATTAGGGAAAGATTATCATCTTTGTTACCTGTTGACATGGAAGCTGCATTATCAGACGAAAGCGTCGGCAAACGCAACGTAGTCGTCGCGCAATCGCCCTGCCGGACCGTGAGGCACCGAAAACCAATCGCACTGGTCCTTTACAATATAATCCTTTGGAGGTGCAGGATCCGCTAGCTCCTCAATTGGCTGGACCCGTCACGCGGCGAAATCCTCCTCGGAGACATCGTGGTATGGTCGACCTTCCACTACCAGCCGCTCCGGTTGTGAGAGAGCGGGAGCGGGAACCGCAACCACCACCGCTTCCTCTTGAAGTGCTATTGACACGAGGTAATTGTTGAGGCTGCCATTACTGCCCAGTCCCCAGCGTACACTAACTTTGATTGATTTCTAAGGATGGCGGTGTCGGAACTGTGGGGTTAGTGCCAAGGATACACCTTTGCTGCGAAAGGGGCCAACTGGCGAGAAGGTAAGGCCCTTATACCAGTCTCATCTACTGGTCTCAAGTACTCACGTTTCTCTGCCGCTCTTGATTTTTAAAAGACTCTATGTGATATTTGCGGTCGGTCCCCACCTGCATTTTTCTCTCGTTCCATTATAATTGGCTGATTTTTTTTTCTGACACCGTAGGCCTCTATTATCACAAAACCAACCGACAGCGCCCAGTGTCACTCGCACCACATCCACCGACACCCATTTTCACATCCCAACAAACAATGGAAATCACGACTTCACCACAGGGCCTACGTGTAGCTGCTCAACCTCACCAAGTATCGCTGCCAACGTCGCCACCCAACATGGGCACGGAGCACCCATCGGCATCTCCGCTGCCACCACCGCCTCCCGCCCCTCTTTCCTTTGCAGATTCAACCTTGCACCTGCCACAACCTGTTCGGATTCAAATTCCGGGGTGGTTACCAGAATGCAAATCCGCCCTCATGCAAAAATATCCGCATGACACTTTTGAAATTGTGCCAAAAGGGAAAACTGGTGAACTCAGACTCAAGTGTTATGATTGTCCAGGTGAGTTCAGTTGAGTAAAATAAGAAGGTGTATGCATAGATTATTGACTTGTGAACTGTAGGTAAATTATATCAAACAGGACCAGGCGAGACGTTAAACAATTTCGAGATACATTTGAAGAACAGACATCATCGTGCAAATGTCAATGCACGACTTGTAAGACAGGGCTATAGGCGAGAATCGATGGACAGTGGATGGGAATTGGAACGGGGATTCGAACCCGTATCTTAAATACACAGGCTAATGAAAAAAAGGGACGTCTTTGTGCAAGCGGAAAAATCCCAAATGCAGTGTCGTGGTCCAACATCAAACAACCTTTTCTCTCCAAATACGAATCCTCAAAACCCCAACCAAACCACATCACAACCAATTACCAGTACGGTAAGCTAACACCCAGTGACTGCAAAATACGCATTCCAAACAACGATACAACGTCCTACATAGTTTTTGCCATTTCCTTTTTCTTCTTGTTACGTGGCGGTGTCACGGGCCGGCCAGAGTTCATTCCTCCGTAGGCATATTTCGTTTTCTTCTCTGCAGGTTTCAGTATCTGGCAAGTGCAATTACATCAGAAAACAAAACATCAGACCTAGTTTAAATATAACTTCCATACAAACCTGAAACGAGCACATCAACGTTTCATCTACACTCATCATCGCCCCCGCATTATCAAATTCTCCACAGTAATTTGGTGCGGAAAACAATGTCACCAGCTGTCGTTTTGCGAAAAATTCGTATCCGTCTTCGACAACCTGATGCGCCCGACAAATCAAGTCCAAATCATGTTTTTGCAAAAAGCGAGTAACTACGTCTGGACCGAAAGTGAAACTGACTCCTCGGTCATTTTCACTCCATCCAGTGATATCCTTATCAGGATCAGACCATAGCAAGTCACATAACAACCCTATAATGAGTGTTAGTTATCAGATGCGATGCTGTAAGCGTCCTTGAAAGGCGTACCTGTGTCCGGAACATCAGTTGGTCTCATCACCCTCCGAATTTGGTCCATACTCTGCAAATCCGGAGATAGTCCGCCGTGCATGGTGAAGATTTTCTCGTCAATGATTGCCGCAATGGGGAGACAGTTGAAACAATCCGTAAACGTCTTCCACAATTTGATGTTATATCTCCTCTTACCTATTAAAATTCCAAAGATTAGCGTCCCCAATACACGCACAAAAACGGAGAGAAGCAATGTACTTACATTCATCATAAAACCCATAAATACGGTTGATGCTTGCGCATTCATGATTTCCACGCAAGACAAAAAAGTTCTCTGGGTATTTGATTTTGTATGCTAGCAACAAGCAAATCGTTTCCAGTGACTGCTTTCCTCGATCGACATAATCGCCCAGAAACAAGTAGTTAGCTTCCGGTGGGAAGCCGCCGTACTCAAACAACCGCAACAAATCGTAATACTGTCCGTGGATATCCCCTGAATCCGAGACATTGGTGTTTTACCAAAAGACGACACACCACAACGAGCTTACCGCAGATTTTGATCGGTGCCTCCAGCTCCAACAAGATAGGTTGGTTGATGAAGATTTCCCGGGATTTGGTGCAGAGATAACGGATTTCGTGTTCTGCAAGTTGAACTTGTTTCCCAGGTCTGCTACCTCGTACTACAAATTGACAAGCGCGACACCAAAAATTGAGCGTTAATATAGGTGATCAATTGAACAATACCAAGAACATAGAGGCGCGGAGGCGCCGTTGGAAATAGCTGGCCGCTCGCTTTTCTGCGCACGTTGGGACAAGTACCTTCCAAGAGACGTTCAATAATCGAGTCCACGTCAACCTCCTGGTTCTCCGCCATCATACAATTTGGAGCGTGCTGATGATGCAAATGTCACGAAATGTCGATATTGGCGCAGAGACAAGAAAAAGGAATATATGTGCAGGAAAAATAATCAGTAAAACCATAGTCTGCTCCAAAGACTGTCGCCAAAGACGCAAATCGCCTGCGCGATGATGATTCGGCATGATCAACTCACAATAGAGACGTGGGTGCTGAGGGGCGAGGACCGTCAATGCGTATAGACCAAGCGAGTTCAAGAAGCCAGGAAAGAGTCAAAGATTCAACGCTGGCTATTCTGGCAAACTGGAGAGTGATTTTTTTAAATTGCCGAAACAACGGTCAGTGAGAACTCGAACAAGTTGATGTGTGTGTGCGCCTTTGCAGCCCTCTGATTATCGCAGCGGGTGGCTGTTGTGTAGCGTAGCAACAAAACGACCACTTGTACAGGCAACAAGGATGATGCTCAAGCGATGGCGGTGGGTGGGAATGGCCGGCCGTGATTCGTTTTCGATTTCCCCAACCCAAAGTTGCCGACCCAAAGCAAAATAAAAAAGGCAGAAGGGAGGTGGGCGGTCCGTGTGTGTTTGCGTGAAGGGGCTTGTTGTGGATTTGGCAAGGGCTGAAAAGGGGATGATGGTACTGTCAATGTGACTGTGCCGCCATCGTGAGGGCCAGACAATCGGCGAACGTCGCATTCTTGCAGTTGAAAATGCCTGCAAGGTCGTCGCCGCATGGGTTTGGGTTGCGAACGGGAGGGTCGTCGTCCTTTATTGCGATTGGGTCATGCTTGGCATGGTTCCTTTTGGTGTGCCCCGTTCATGCCAACGTTGAAAAGATCATCTTTCGTCCGTCAAATGTGCATGCGTCGACAGAAACAGCTTCCTGGCCGCATAGTATAATATCTGAACGCTCCAATCTGTCAGTCTTTCTTTTTTTGTTGCGACTCTTTAGACCCAAGATACAACTATTCCCCAACAAATCAAACTTTGGCCTTTTATAGAACCGCTTTGGAAGGACCCTTCACAATACTCCAAGACCACCTCAACGCCGCACTGCCTTCCGACGAGAGAAGGCATTACTGGGCAAAGGACCATGACATTCCACTGGCTGACACGATGCGATATTATAGCATACTTGGATTGAATCCAAAAGCTACATATGAGATTCGCGTCTGCTGGCCTGCTACAGTAGGTGTTTATTTTTTGCTCTTCCAGTTGTCTGAGCAGCACTGTGACTATAAACTTTCTGGGAAAGGCACCCACCGATTGGATGTTTGAGCTTGTACCGGTATCTGGCACGGTATGCGTTCAAATCATCAACAAACTGACGGCCAATCCCAGCACTAACTGTCCTGCTCAGACATCGGAACTCCTTTTGTGGCTGACAGCAAAGCATGCAGGCGTACCGCATACGTTCATGAGAGATAAAGTTAATGTCCGTATTCCATACACCATAGGTAAGATGATAAAGATTGTCAACCTGGATACAAATGTTATTGAAAACCCCGTTATAGTCCTGGATCATCTCGTCTTTGGAATTCTCCCACAATCATGCCTTCCCACCATTTTGTTTATCTGCGTAATTTTGCTAGCGGGGTCTCTTCTTTTACTGCCTAGGCTTTCTAAGCTGTTGCAAGGCAACCTTAAGAGTGTCAAGAATGCATAACGCTTCTAGTTGCTGGCCACTAGACTTTTTGCCGTCGATATAATGTATAATAATAAGTGTGTATTGAACGAGCAATACAAAAATCCTTAATTTTAGATAGTGCAAACAACATTAAGCACACCAGTTATGTTCCATACGTGGTGTCCTTAAACACGGAACAGCGACAGTAGTTAAGGGCCTGCCCTCAGTACCTCCGGTTACTTCCGGCAGTCCCTCACGAATAAATGAACAAGTCCTGAGCCGTCACGTCTTGCTCACGAGCTCCCAACTCCCCGTAGATGTGACGCTGTCAGTCAGGGCCTCCTTCCTCTATAACTTGAGTATCCCCATCGTGTTCGAATATGTTGGTGGTTTAGCCCTGAGGTGTTTCGGCAAGTTTAATAGGTTCTTTTTGGAATCCAGGTTGTTGTGAAAGAATCATTTTCATAAATTCATACTGCAGTAGGAACATTAGACATCAGAGCCAACATCACAACAGGATTTTCGCAGCATACCGTCGTCCAGCAGATGGCGGTTGCAGGCATATGAGATAGGATCCGTGCTCGTGCCCCCATCGTGAATCCCACCAAACCATGCCGTTGGTAAATGAGACGGAACGCTTCCGCCAAACCAGAAGCATGCCTGATTTTCTGGTCAACGACCGCTCCCCTTGTCTGCAAAAGCGTTTTGGCCACATCAAGAGGGTTCGTCAGTGCCGCTGCCGCCGCACCCGCAATGGCTCCGGAAACGATATGAGTTTTTGGATCATAGGTTCCGCTTGGATTCAGGTACTTGCGGAAGTACTCGTATGTGGCAAAATGAATCGATTGGAAAGGGATGGTCATCATGAGAGTTGTGGGATAGGAGATGTAGAATGCGCTGAGTCCTTCTCTTTTGAAAATATCCAATGCTGCCTCTGTTACGCCGCGGTAAGTGGACCCGTGCACTTGCATACGCTGCTTGACGACTATAGGAGCCGTTCTTAATCCTTGGATCCAAACTATCGTCCAAAGACAAACAATCCTTACCATCAAATGGATTCATCAAACCATCGCTGACAATAGTTGCACATGCTCCTGCCATCGCTATTGCACATGAACGTTGAGTAAGGAGCCAAAAACGTTCGAACAGAACAGATTCCAAACGTACCGTGTGATACATGGTGGTATCCATTGTCCATGTTGCTAAAGACCTCCTTACATTTTTCGTATGACGCAAAATACAAGGCGTGTGCTGGTCCTGCACCAACAATAACAGAGTTTACTCCTCGCCACAGGGTAGCGAATCCTTCAGCTGTTGTGATGCGAGAAAGTGCGTTGGCGACACCGCTATATATGGCTTGTGGACTTGGTGATAGAACTTGCATTCGGGTCTACTCCAAACAAACTGTGAATATGCCTCAGACTGCGGGATTGTGTCAGCGCTCGGTACCGACCTTTACACTATCGAGCGGATACATGACAGTGTGCTCTGTGATACCCGCCAGTGCCCCTGCCAGCATATTGGTTGCGACGGAGGTTGAAGGTAGCGCTTCATAGTCTACTTCTTCTGCCATTGAGCTGCGGCTTTGATTGTGGATTTGTGATGTGAAATGGATAAGTTGGCAAAACAGTTTTGAAAAGTCAATTCTCAAGTTTTTGAAATCTTGTGAGACGCAGATGATTTTGAGTCACTGGCAGGCACAGTCACATCTATATGGAAGGCTGATCCAATTGACGAGCGCCGACGACATTTGAGCTTCGACTGCGGCGAAGAGTGCATTTCATTCTGCCGTTCAAAGGACGAAACGAATTGATCAAATACAAGCTTTGATATATTCTGCAGCCTTTTTCAAAAGTATATACACACAACTACACTATTTCATTGCCGGGTTGAGAAAGCCCTAGTATTCTTGGCTTTGAGAGCCGCCCTTTTCACCCTTTCCAGTCTTGGACTTTTTGGGGAGCAACACAGAGTGAATGTTGGGAAGGACACCACCTTGAGCGATGGTAACGTTGCCAAGGAGCCTGTTGAGCTCCTCGTCGTTTCGAATAGCCAACTGCAAGTGACGGGGGATGATACGAGTTTTCTTATTGTCACGCGCAGCATTGCCAGCTAGCTCAAGGATTTCCGCAGCGAGGTACTCGAGAACAGCAGCCAAGTACACAGGCGCACCTGAAAAAAGAAATTGTTATCTACCATGTTTGCAGCAGAAACAAATTCTGTTTGCATTGCTTTTACTCACCAGCTCCAACGCGCTGAGCATAGTTGCCCTTGCGCAAGAGACGGTGGATACGGCCCACCGGAAATTGAAGACCAGCACGGGAGGAGCGCGATTTGCCCGCGGGTTTTGCAACTTTTTCAGCTCCCGACTTGCCTTTGCCACCTATTGGAAGCCCCAAACGTTAGAGAGCTTTACAGACCACCGTGATAGGAGGGTGTTCTCTTGCCCATCGTGTCATGTACCCACCAGCCATTGTAATTACAGAGAGATAAAGAGGAGAGTTGCGAAAGAGATTAGGGCGGAAGAGCGAACGGGTCCATCAAGCTGCCTTTGTGTTATATCCGTTCGGACAGTTGTGTGACGTTCTATGCACGGGACTCGGACACGCGCCCGCCGTCACGGAGCATTTGTACTCTAGCGCTTTTTTCAAAGTGTTTGCCTTGAGCCCTGAGAACAGCGGTGGAATGAGCTCTGGATGAACTATCATTGCGGCCACACAACTTGGCAGTTCTTCTTGATAGTACCGTTTGGATTCGAACGGGAGACTTGAAAGGCTTATAAACTCTGTTGACCCGTCGAGTAGCATCCAACAACAAATGCTCATCCACAACCCCCGAACCACAGAGATTTCCACCAATACATTCTATTATGAAAACCTCTGCTTTTCACCTTGATCAGCAGTTCTTGTCGCTATCCATTGGTGAAAGACAACAAGCACTTGGGGGTTCGGATGGACGCGTTCGTTCGGACATGACGATACCTCAAAATCCAACCAATCAGCGCGTCCACATGATAACCTTCCCCCACGCCTATTTAAAGGGAACAGCGCTCAACTCTCCCCCTTAATCAACTCTTTGCGCCAGCTTCATCGCTTCGTCTCGCTTCATCTCCACCAAATCTTTTCCAGTTTATTCGAATACAAATGGCTCCCAAGGAAGCTGCTGCTGCTCCCAAGGCCGAAAAGAAGGTAATCATCTTTCAAACGTGGTCCCAGAAACAACGCGCTAAATTCCAAACTGTGTAGCCTGCTGGTAAGGCACCCGCCGGCAAAGCTCCAGCAGGAGAGAAGAAGGACAAGGCCAAGAGAAAGACCGTCCGTCGTGAGACCTACTCTACCTACATTTACAAAGTACTCAAGCAGGTAAATGCAGCACTCCGGTATCGCTTTAGACGTGGAACGTTACACACAGGACGCTAACCATTTGTATTTATTAGGTGCACCCTGACACTGGTATCTCGAACAAGGCCATGTCAATCATGAACTCTTTTGTCAACGACATTTTTGAGCGCATTGCCGGAGAGGCTTCTAAGTTGGCCGCATACAACAAGCGTTCCACCATCAGCTCTCGTGAGATTCAGACCTCCGTCCGTCTTATTCTCCCTGGAGAATTGGCCAAGCACGCCGTTTCTGAGGGTACTAAGTGAGTCCTGTCCTTTGCATGGTGACTACTCATTAATGGGCATTGATATTAACCCTTTGACTTCCCCAGGGCCGTCACCAAGTACCAGGCTGCTAAATAAGCGGTTACATTTCTTCCGCGTTTGGGAGAGGCAACCGTGTTTTCAACACGTGCAGTTAAAAGGATACGGTCTTTTTGTAGATACTGGATTTTGTCTGCGAAGTAATATATATAACGTTTTACCGCAGTCTTCTTACCGCCTACGCTGCACATCAAGCCAGATGCAAAGAGACAGGTCGCAGTAGCCTTATGTGAGCACAATAAAAATGGGAACGCAATCTATGAGGCACATAGGCACGAGATGACGCCTAGCACAATCAAGCAAGTGAAAAGAAAGTTTTCAGTAGGTCCTAATCTAACAAAGTAAACCCCGCCACATCCTTCCCTCTCTTGAAGGTGGCTCAGAGATCCAGCAGTATCCGTCTGGGGTCTTCAATCAACTCCTTCAACTTGACCAAAAACGTTACCGCCTCACGGCCATCGATCACTCGGTGGTCGTAGGTCAGTGCAACGTACATCATAGGACGAATCTCAACCTGAAAGCCATAGGATATGAGGTCACCGCGCGATAAGAGAGACTATCAACTGTACTCTACCTTTCCATTCACGACGACAGGTCGCTCTTTTGTAGCGTGCATACCCAAGATGGCTGATTGAGGTTGATTAATGATGGGGGTACCAAACAATGAACCAAAGACTCCGCCGTTGGAAACAGTGAATGTGCCACCCGCTAGGTCTTCAATGGTAATTTGATTATCACGGGCCTAAAATGAAACCAAGCATTTGGTCAATTTAAATTGGTAAATCCATTTACGACGCAGGACCTCGATCCTGAGACAGACCTTCTTTCCAAGAGCAGCCATAGCCTTCTCCACTTGGACAATCGACAACGACTCGCAGTTGCGAAGAACAGGTGTAACCAGCCCCTTGGGAGTAGCAACAGCAACGCTAATGTCCACAAAGTCGTGATAGACGATCTCATTCCCTTCAATGGCAGCGTTAACACCAGGAACCTCGTGGAGCGCCAAACTGGTGGCCTTGATGAAAGCACCCATGAATCCGAGCTTTACGCCGTGCTTTTCAGCAACAAGCTCCTTGTACTTGGCACGCATTTCCATCAAATTGCTGAAATAACAGTCAGAACGCATTATTTGCGCAGGTTTATGCAAAAGCCAGTCTCGAACCTCATGTCAATTTCGTTGAAGGTGGTCAAGGAAGCCGCATTCTCTTGTGACTCTTTCAAATGCTTTGCAATCTTCAATCTCATACGGCTCATCGGTATCTATGTATCCCGTTAATGATGGGAGCCACACCATCTCGCGAACCACAAGTACAAAGTGCATACCCTACGTTCTGTACGCGAGCCGGGCATGTATCCGGGAAAGTCTTCGGCATCGAAAGTGACTGGAGATGGAGCGGCTTTCGACGGAGTACGTGAAGGAGCAGGCGCCTGTTTCTGGGGAGCTGAAAGCAGGAGTACGCCATCAACATAAATTATTTACAACATCTTCATCGTTCCTCAGAATCTTACCTGGTGTCGGTGCTTGTGGTTTGGGAGCCTCTGCTTTGGGTTTTGGTGGCTCTGGAGCCGGCTTCGCCTCTTCTTTCTTGGGTGCCTCCTTCTTCGCTTCTGGTGCTGGCTGTGAGGGTGCGGCTCCTTCCTTTGGTGCATCGCCAAGTTCAATTTTAACCATGTTTGCGCCAACGGCTACCGTGTCTCCTTCGTTGGCATAGAGTTCCAAGATGGTACCGGATTCCGGAGAATTAACAGTGACATCAACCTATAATGCAGGTCCACTTAGCGACCCCACAAAAGAAGTACGTCGACTATCTGATTTTACCTTGTCCGTTTCGATAGTTGCAAGAACTTCATCACGAGCAATGAATTCTCCAACCTCTGACAAAACACAAAGTTGAGTGACAGTGTTGTGCACGAAGAAGATTAGACACGCATGCTTACTCTTGTGCCATTGCGTGAGAGTTCCCTCCTGAATAGACTCAGCCATTGGTGGGAACTTCACCACCTTATCGGCTGGAAATGCGGTGTGAGAAATGCACAGAACGGACACATCTGAAACCCTGACAAAGAGTTCTAACCCATGTAGCGCACTTGACTAGTACGAAATACCGCATGGCTGGCAGGTAGGCGTGGTCTACAATTGAAAGCAAGGCAACATGATAAATACTTCCGGTAACAACCGCAGACCGGAACGCGACCTAGTGTTACCTAACACTTGGAGTCGAGGTAAAGAGACTACCAGTCCGGATGCCCCTTGTGGAAATGGAGGTAGAGATGGACGCAGAAGCGAGGCGCGGTGATCTCAGGGTAGCGCGCACCGCACTTGTGCCAAGGCGACGACAAAGTGCAGATGACATTATGACACGACCTCGCAGACTTGATCCCAAGATGAAACATTCAGCCCAGTTCTCTGCACAGCACACAAACGAATAACAAAGCTAGAAGGACCTACGGTTGGTAGGGACGGTTCAAAAGTGAAATCTGTCGTGTTTCGACAGCAATTCGTTTCAAAGTGGAAATCGCCGTCGTTCTTGAAAAGCCCGAAATAATTTGTGCCGCAGGTCTTGGAGACGGACGTTGGTCGGCTAAAAATGACATCGTGCCGGGAAATTGGTTTGTGATTGCAATGTGGTTCCAAGGGCTTACGTGCGCAGACGCGTTGGGCGCGCTTCGAGCAAGTCGTTCTAAGGTCTGTTTTGCGAATTGGGTACTGTCGCTTGTTGACGACGAGAACCTGCTACAAAGTCTTCAGCAGTCATGGATCCCCATTTTCGAAATCTGCTGCAAATGTCAGCGAATCGGTCAAAAACACCAGAGAGCCCAAGCAGCCGACACTCGCAGCATGTCCGATCACGACCATCGTCAGTCAACTCAAGCGCACTCCCCAGTCCATCCATGTCGTGTGGAAATAATGCTCCCTCTACCCCACGAAGAAATAAGCGACGAATTGACGACATTTTGAGCCCACGGTCAAACAACGACAGGTGCCTTGTTTTCCTGATCCTTTGAATCTTGAACTTTGATATTAAGCTGCTGCGCAATAAACTAGAATATTGATGACATCCCCATGTCGTAATGCTTCAGCACACGCACTCAGATCACCGATGAGGAATGCCTTTACGGGTTCACCACGGGTTGACGAAGAAGGTGGATACGAATGACTGTTTTGCCTCGAGACCAGATCAGCTGATCCTTTGTGGTCCTACAGACGAGCCAGAAGATACATATTCGCTTCTAATGTATCGAGAACTACTCGATACGCCGTCAAAACGAGGACGTTTGATTGGTCCAAGTCCACAAAAGCGAATCCTACCACCACCTCCAGACTGTGCCCTCAGCCCAAAATACCTGCGATCATCCCTCTCGGCTGCAAGTCAGAGTTTGGTACGATCACCGCAGAGGGGCCATTGGGAGATTCCTCGTAGCCCTTATAAAATCCTGGACGCCCCCGAATTACAGGTTGGACATATGCCGATGATTTACCTCAACCAAAATTGCCCCTGAGCTATTTGCCCAAAATAGGACGACTATTACTTGAACCTGATAGATTGGTCCTCTACGGATATCCTTGGAGTTGGGCTAAATACTTGTGTGTACTTATGGAGTGCCGCCAGTAGTAAGGTAGACGCAATACTGCAATAGATAGGAAATTGCCAGCAACATCTAAAGAGAAACTTTCACTAGGTCACAAAGCTTTGCGATTTAGGCCCAAATGATAGCATTACCTCCGTCAATTGGATGCAAAGAGTAAGTACTTTGAATGCCACGATCCATTTTTCGTGCCACTAATCCCAACTTTTACTGTGAAAAGGGTACTCATTTGGCTGTAGGCACGGACACCGGGCTGGTCCAACTTTGGGATGTTGAAAAGGAGAAGAAGGTCCGGCAATTTAAGGGGCACACCAAAAGGGTCGGTGAGTTACCATGATGTTCCATGGTGGCATTGTCCATTTCTGCCGGTTGACATAGAACATTGTCCTTCCGCTCAGGTACAATCGCGTGGAACGGTGAGCTTCTTACGTCTGGGAGCCGGGATAAAACCATCATGCAACGCGATGCCCGGATACGCTACGGACATGTCAGCATTCTGAACGCCCACACCGCGGAGGTGTGCGGGTTAAAGTGGAGTCCAGATGAAACTCAATTGGCCTCCGGAGGGAACGACAACCAATTGATAATATGGGATAAGCGAAGTGATACACCAATATGGACACCGGCGAGCCCACATCAAGCTGCCGTGAAGGCGCTGACGTGGTCACCACACAGAGTGAGTTATAAAATTCATGGCCCGCTGCGAAACTACCGTTGACTTCCAGTTGTTTGCAAAACAGCGACATATGCTTGCATCAGGCGGAGGGACCGCCGATCGGAAAATCAGAATATGGAATGTCCAAACAGGACATGTCATGAAGCAGATAGACACAAATTCGCAAGTGTGCAACCTTGCGTGGGGAAAACAATCAGAGCACCTCATCAGTACGCATGGTTATTCCCGAAACCACATAACCGTGTGGAAGCAAACAGAGACATCATTGAAAGAAGTGGCGACCCTAACAGGCCACGGCTCCCGAGTCGTGTATCTCGCCATGTCCCCAGATGGGCAGAGTATAGTAACGGGTGCGGGGGATGAGACTCTGCGATTTTGGAAGATTTGCAACGCAAAGAAACCCCGGCAACCAGAGATTGACACATCAACATGTGTGATTTAAGGATAATAATCCGATTTTCTTTCAACGCTTGCTTTACCGTCATTGTTATTCACATAAGTATTAATGTAATATCTATAATACTGCCACTTCTATAAACTATGATAGTGCCACTTCAATTGACCGTGATCGGACATGTCTTTTCGTGCGCTGATTTAGAAGCGAAGTAATGCTCAATTGAAGGTCCTTCATTTGCAGCATGCTTTCTTCGTCCTTCTCGTCCAATTCCTGGTCTTTTCGTTTTAGCTCTTCCTTGAGCCTACCGACCAGACGATCACGAGCTGCAACATCTTCCTTCAGCTTTGCAATCTCTGATCGATCTCGGACAGCTTCGTCCTTGAGTTTTTGAAGCTCACAAGACGTTTCTTCCGCCTTTCGCAATTGCTTTTTGGCAGTTGCAAGAGCGCTCTCTATTTCCACCTGTCGTGTTTTCAATGTGGCAATGTCCTCATGAAGCTGGGATCGTTGCTGCTGCCAGCGCTCGCGCTCTGCCTCGTGTTCACGAAGAAGCTTCGCATGTATTTGGCTATGATTCGCGGCGTCTACCTGCAGGCTATCCCGCTGTTTTGTGAGCGCCTGAAGTACGGATTCTAGCTCATGTCGACGGTCCTCCTGCAAAACAGCATTCATGAGAAGAAGTTCGCGATAATAAAATACTCCTCAAAGAGCATACCTCCTCCTTCCGAATTCTCGTCTCCGCATCCGCCACTTTCTCTGACCAGTTTCTCTTTTCTGCAAGCAACTTTGCTCGTTGGATGTCGAGCTCCTACTTGCGGCATGTAAGATTGCGATATTTGCATTGCTAAAAAAGGCATGACCAAAATACCTCCTCTGCGCGAGTCCGAGCGCTTTCGGTCACTTTCAAGCGATCTTCCATCTTTCGGATTGTTTGTGCAAGCTCATGGTCTTTGGAGGCTTCAAGTGCCTTCAGTTTCTCACTGAATTCACGATCTTGTCGCGCCAGTTGGTCTTTTGAGGAGAAATGGTGTGAATGATTGCGCGAGTGACACCGACCCGCTGAGTGACCGGGAAGTACCTTCGTACATGGTTTTCATAGCCTTTAATCTGTCTTTTGCTTTATCGAGCTCCTCAATAAGCATAACTTTGTCTCGTTTTAACACCTCTACTTTGACGTCCGCCTCCCGCAAGGATGCCTCTAATTCCAAGCTCTTGCGTTTGGCGTCGGAGAAAGACTTTTCGCGCTGAGTTTCAAGCCGCAATCTGGTCTGGGTCAAGTATGAGTGCCCGCAAAGTCGACTCGAAGTGAGATTGCCAGATGATACCTCTCTATCGGCCAAGAGCTCCTGCTGTAGCTCCTTTACTTTATTTCTCATTTCAGTTCTTTCGCGACTTAGCGTTTCTTCGGCCTCTTTCATCTGCGCTTCCGCCTTTTGCAGCTTAGCTTCCAAGATCTTGTAAGCCTCTTGTGATCGCGATATCTCCTTGCTTGCCATTGCAACCTGTTGCTCCTTTGAAGCCAGGTCTTTTGAAAGATTCGCAAGTGTATCTTGATGGGTCGATGTGAGGGCGTGTACCGTGTTGGTTAGCTGATCAGCCTGGAGTCGAATACGTAAATCGTTTTTTCGCCTGTCCCGGTTTCGCTCCACTGCATTCCCTATACGGTATTGCGTAAGAGCTCCAGAAAATCAATGGTCACTATGCAAGTAATTGCTCACCAATTGCTCTGGCAATGTCGTCGGGTACCTCATTTCCGGCCAGTTGTATTTCCTCTAAAACCGTGTTCCATTTCAGCAGATCTACCAACGCCTTAGATCCAAGAAGCCCAATGTTATTCCAGCGCAAGTCTTGTTGTTGGAAGTAGTTAAATGAGGTTGTCTCCAAAATCTGCACCAAAAGTTAGCGTACCTAAGCATCGTAACGTGGTATTGTTCCTGAGACATAACGCCAAAGACTGACATCCATTTGGCCCAATCTTGTTGTTGCGAAGATCCAGCTCTTCCAAAGTATGATTTATGGACAGAGCATCGGCCAGTGCTCTAACTCCCGCCTCCCATATTCCGATGCAATTCCACTCTAGCACCAGGCTGGTAGAGTAATACGAAGACCAATCTGTGAGTTTCAGGACGGCTTGGAGTGTGATCAACAGCCTTCTTACCATTTTACGGCTGAATTAACCTTTAACATTTGCGCCAAAGCTGTTGCACCATCTGCGCGAATGCTTTGATTAAAGTTACCAACATGTCGCTACAACCTGGCCTAAAGCGACAGTATGGTATCGAACCTATTGCCACGCAGGTCAAGATACCGGATTGTACAGTTTGTTTTCAGAGCTCCCGCAATCAATATGCATCCTATAAAGAAGCTTTGTTAGAGACACGTGTAGTGGCTAATGGCATTGAATCGGAGGCTTCAACCTCATACCGTCGTCGCCGAGAAACGTATCAGCCAAATTGAGTTTAGTAAACCTCACATCATTTGCCAAAGCGGCTGCCAGAGCAGTAATATCTTTGAGCGTTGTGGACTGCCCATGTATATCAAGAAATTCGCTTGCTGCCACGGCCGTCCCATTGATAAACAGATCCGCAAGAGCGCGATGCGGTTCGATGGCCAGTTCAGTGCATTTTTGGATATAAGAGCTCTTGAAGACTTCCATTAGCGATCGGGTTATCTAATTTGAAATACATTATTGGCATTGTTCTGTCCGTAGTACGTGTTCCACTTACGTTAAAAAGTATTGAAGTTCGAAAGGCAACGCGCACTCCGGACACGTAGGGATGCTGACGAGGTCACGTTGCTATGGCAACAAGCCGATCAGTCAATGACCCAGTGAATGCTTGCTGCCCAGTTGATGAACAAGGTGGTGAACGGTTGTTGAAGGTGAGGACCAGAGACGCATCCCCACCGTTGCGACTTGAGCAACGTGCGGACTCTCTCTTTCCTACTCACCCAATTATTCATCCTTCCTTCCGGGCTGACATCTTGTTTGTGACTCGTAGATATCGCATTTGACAACGACGAACAGTTTGTGTCGTCACAGTACACTCAGTTCCAATGGTATTTGACTGGCCTTGCAATGATATAACGATGGCTCGAACGCAAGACACTTATCTGCTTCTACCGATGGCAGCTATTCTACTCGTTTTTCAAAACCCTTGTCGGGAAGCAAGTAACGGTTGAGCTAAAGAACGACTTGGAGATCCGCGGTACACTTGTGTCTGTTGACCAATTCCTGAATATCAAGCTGGACGATGTGAATGTTGTGGATGAACAAAAGTACCCGCATATGGTTTGTGTCTTGATGGTGCATGCTGTCATTTTGATCCGAGCAGCTAATGTGTTTTTCCAGATGTCCGTCAAAAACTGTTTCGTTCGGGGTTCCGTTGTGCGATATGTATCGCTACCCGCCCAGCATGTGGATACCGCACTGTTGCAAGACGCAGCACGACGAGAAGCACAGGCTGGACGATAGCAGTAAGGTCGCATGTGGTGGGGTGTACATATAATGACAAGGACGAGATCTTGCAAGTAATGTGCCTACAGCGTGGCGGATGCGTTCCCGCATGATTTGATGAAGCGGTAATCAAACTGTGGAGGTGGATCCGGCGGTTGAATCGACAAGTGTTAGCCATTGCTTTTGCTCTACTGCAGAGCCAATATATTACAAGGTGGCCAGAAATATGGGTCACTCTATTTCGCCGCCGCTGTCTTCAGCTTCAACTGTCGAAGTTTGTCAAACATGTTTTCAAGTTCTTGATCCTTGTCGTCCTCATCCTCTATACCCCCTCTATGGAAAGAGATGTTACTCCCGCGTCGTGGTAGCAACGCGACCTTTATCGGACCAAAATTGGGATCATGTTCTTCACTTCCGTGCAACTCGTCATCAGCATCAAGGAGAAAGTCCGGTATTTCTTCATCTGCATAAAGCGGGTGAGTTATGTTGTTGAGCAGGACTGGTAAGTCTCCTACCTAGCCAATCGTCAACTTCTTCAAAGTCAATCGCCGGCGATGACGGACTCTCCGTACGGCTACGGCTTTGTCGGCTGACTGTGAACACGAGTCAAAGTTCAGCAAAGCCAGGTCAGGCTAAATCCTTTCATCTTCCCAGCAATGAGATTGCAGATTGCACATACCGGGGGTTTTGTAATTTCGTAAAGCCATGCGTTTTGGAGTGTGTAGCATCTGCAGCAATCCTTGCTTGTGTTTCTTGCGTTGCGAGTTGGGACTTCTCCCTGTTCTTCCATTTGAAGTATTTTTTTCCGACGTCAATAATGACTTCCGGTGGCGGGTGCGCGGGGATTTACTGTCTGGACTTCGCTCCAGGTTCTCTTTGTCGCTTTGATCATTATCATCTGTCAACAGTGAATCGGAGCTGGAGTCAAATGTAAGAGTCTGGGATAATTTACTGGGCGTCTTTGGTCTGTATGCGTTGACACGAGAGGATGTATGTCTAGAGCTCGCTGCTGATCCGCGAACGCTGCTGGAGGCCAAGGTCTGTTTGCGAGACTTCTCTGGAGTTCGGGCAATCTCTTTCTGAGGATGGAACCCCTGATTTCCTGACACCAGTAACAAACTTCAGAATGAATACCCTCGTCAGGATTTGCAGAGCAACATACACACCTAGCGCAGCTATGGGATCCGCGATGTTCTGAGGTGGTTCAGTCATCTCGTTCAGATCGTCTTGAAACAAACCGGTAGGAGTGTCAGAGAAGTTCAATTGATCAACCCTACCAGGTGATATGCTGGAGCCAGCGGGCGCAGAGGGAACTTGAGGGACGGGGCCGATTTCAGTGTGAACGAAATTGACAATCTGCCAAAAAGAAAGTTACATCAGAAAACGAGATAAATGTACTTTTGGTCGCCACTACCCAACCGTATCACCTGTTCACAAAGCAAATCATATGCGACGGTTGGTTCAGGCTGGGAATGTGCGGTGGATGTCCTTGTAAGGTTGGAGCGACGAGGGGAAAAGCTGGTCCGTGACTTGATGACACTGATGTTCTGGCTAGCGGATGCACCCTGCTTATCTACAAAACCGCATATATTTAAGCAGCGAAATAAGAGATCGAAGTGGGTACACAGCAAAAGGTGTTTACCAGGTACTCTCTTCTTGGTGCTGTTGGTTGTTTTCTCGCTTGTTTTTCTCTGCAATGTGGCGCCTACGTGATCAATGAAACGACCAAATTAATACAATGAACGATTCGCCTGTAACTATAGGAAACTGCATACGAGAAGGAGAGCCCAAGCAAGGGCCCGATGCCTTTGAAGGTGGCCTAGTCCTGCACTTCGCTGCTGATGAAACTGTAGGCGCCAGGAGCCTGGATGACCGGCCATGACCTTTAGGTGTCGCCGGCGGTGCGACTGACAAACAGATGATTAGGTACAGATCGATACATACGACTGTCGCCAGCATCGTACCTCTGATGTCTTTGTTGGATGAGACCTTATTTGAAGAATCAAAGTCTATAACGCTCATTCTAGAGGAAGCCGCTGCGACTAGGCGCTCTCGCATGGCCCTGGTTGAAGCAGAGATGGACGCAGACACGGCGGCGTCCATAGCGCCGGTGACCTCCGATCGCACCATATCATTGATTGCCGCCACAGCGTCCGGGGTAGGAAGCTCGCTAGCAATCTTAACAACAGTGGGTGTGCTGATACCCATGTCCGGTCCTAGATTCTCTTTCAAAATTGTATCTGACGATGTTTCCTCTCGGTTTTGTTTCGGGGATGTATCATCATACTTGGAGCAAACGTCAGAACGGCTCGCAGCGATACTTGCGCGTATGTCCACCAGCTGTGTCTGCATATCACTCTTTAGAGTCCGGACTCTGGCAAGTAGTGTCTCTTGCTTGCAGAGCTGATCCCCTACCAGATCCGGCGTTTCCGAAGGTGCTATCGATGAAGGTCTCTGGTCACATTCGGATGTTGAGTTGAGAACTGACCGTTGAAGGGTTTTCAACAGTTCAAACTGGGCAATGCTCCAGAGTCTCGTGATAGCGGTTAAGTCCAGTCTACCATCAACGTAAGGCCGCGTCGTGATGCGTCCATCCCCATTCTGCAAACCAGATGGAAGCTCAAAGCACATGGATGTGTTCTCCAAGACACAGTCACTAGTATGCCGCTTCAGAATGTCCTCTGTCATATCCATATTCCGCCGGTTTTCTTCCATCCAGTTCATTATCGTAGTCCATCCAGCCGAAATACGATCAGCAGTATCCGCACGCTGGGAGAGGGCATCTTCCAATTTGGAGGAACCAAACGCGTTCTCAAGTTCTTCTTGCAGCCGGCTGCGAGTCGAATGAGCGTCTTTCTACTCAACGAAAACGGGCGCCGTACTCATTAAAAAGATAAGTTTTCCGAACGGCCATTTCAATGCTCACCTTCCGACAGACCAGGTCTTGATAGTCATTTGTAAGTTGCTCTGCATATGACTTCCAGTGCTTTTGCAAGTCTGTTCGGGTCTTTTCCTCAGCCAAGAAGTCATGTGCCACAGCTGTAATCCGCACCTGAGAAGTGGTCAACGCATCATTCGAGGGAAATCATGGACATGCCAAAGTACCTTCAGCGCTTTCGTCCGTAGCCCTTCAATCAAGGAATCTCGTTTCCCACCCTGTGGACGACCTAAGTGAGATCAAACTTTCAGCATATGGAGTCAGGGAAACGTGATGCCAAAGTAACAACGCACTCAAAAATACATTTTGATTGGACCCGCAAGAGCGTTCGAAGCTTACTTTCAGCACATAATGCGAAAGAGCAAGCAGAACTCGCTCAAATCTAAATTAAGAATTTTTCACTGAAACTGTCCTTGGATCAATAGCACCTCCAATTGATGAAGACGGCACTGACCTTTCCCCTCTGCATTCATCAAAGTAAGACCGTCGGACCAAAATGTCTGATGGGATATGCCCCTCTTTCTTCAGAAGTTCTAGCCACTTGACTACAACATTTCGAAATTCTCGACCTTGCCCTCGGTCTACAATAGGCCAGCATTTGGCGAACCGCTAGATATTCGCAAAGTACAATCAAGTGAGTTCACCAGTGACGTTGGATGGCGCGTGCGCTTGCTCAAGTGCTCATCCTCTACCATAATCCCACCTCTTTTGATAAGACCGGGTCCAGCGTGCCGAAAAGAAACCTCAGCACAACTTCCATTGCTTTGCTGGCACCCGTGTGTCCCGCAAACATATCTCGATGCAGGGTAACCCCTGGGTGGTGCGCTGGCTGTAAGCCCAGCAGAAGCAAATTGCCCCAAAATATGGACCGTAAGTCTAATGCGCTCATCAAAACTGTCGTCGTTCCGTTATCGTAGAAGGAGACATGTACAGTAAGATTAGCAAGATCTACCGCACTCGAGGCATCCCTGACAACCCAGGCGCGTCCGAACTGTCGGACATGACAATGTAAGTCTCATGCTGGAAACACGTCTGGTACAATGCGTTGATCTTGACATTCAACGCAATGAGTGATCAGTTGCGCCGCCAGGTTAGTTTTGACGAAACTGACCTGAGCGAGCTGGAGAATGGCAGTCCGATCGGTGGGTTATCCCGAAGCATACTTAGAGGTAGCAGCGGCGTGGCGAAAATGGATTCAACCCCTACCGGTGTGATGGGCACCAGTCGTATGTCCAGTAAACCGGTCAGTCGCTCGCGATCTATGGGGAATTTCGATGAAACTAAGGTAAGGACATATTTATAATGTGGGGCATGTGCTCAAAAGCTCGTGATCTCACGAATTTAAGGCCAAAGGCAAGGACCTGGCCTCTCGAATGCCCGAAACGTCGCAGACCAGGGCCGCCGAGGCGTCTTCCTACTTTTCCGAATTTCTAGATGGTTCGACTATGGTGCCGACTCCCGGAGACGCGAGGACGTGGAGATTCTCAAAGATGGCACCGTCACCGCACGATGCGGACAAACCGATACGCGCTAAAATAAGGTCTGTGGAGGCCGATGTGCAACAAGAGCGAAAACAACCTACTGGAAAAGTCCCTGTTGATAAATCCTTCGGGAATGACTCGCCACTAAAGCCGCGAGTGCAATCTTCAATCCAGGATGTGGTACGCCTTTTGTGCTAGCTCATAGTCATAAATCATAAAACGCTCATGGGTCAATGCATAGCCGCCTGCTGGCAAGAATGAACCACTCGGATCTCTACCATACGGCGAACAGGAGAAGCTTGTGATCCATGATTTGCTTTATGTGCTAATGGTGAGTCCGTTGTCCTTGTACTGAGCTCTATCCTTCGGACTGATGGATAAGGACTGAAGGACATTGAAGGCGTCTATATACAACGCAGCGATGTAGAAGTGGATATGAGTCAGCCATCCCCATTTCGCTGCGATTCTACTATGGGTAAGTACTACGGCAGTCATCTTTCGCTCAATGTGCCAATCTCATTGTAAAGATGTATCGCTAAGATCAATCAATTGCCGAATTGGTGAAGCGCATTTTACCCCTCGCGGGTAACTTGGAAGTAGTTGAGCGGTTTATCGACTCCCACTCAAAGTTTGAACATGGGCGGGTACAGCATGCCTTGGCAGCAACCATGCGAGGTCTTGTTAAGGTCAGACAATAAACTTTTACAGTGAGCATATAAACGTTTCATAGTGTGCTAACGTTAATTTTAGAACTACCTTTTACTTATAGTTCAATTGGAGCACCAAGCCCTTACTGCCCCAAGCTTTGGACTTCAGAAGCTGTGGTTCTATCTTCATCCTTCCCTGACCACTATGTCAGCTCTGGCATCATTGATTAAAGCAATTGCAGAGGCGGAAGAGATCGGAAAGCTTAAGCCAGAAGAGGGCACAGACGAGCTGACTAAAAGTACGGTGGCCCCGGGAAATCAAGCCGGTGGTGGCGCCTTACTTGGGATTCTCTCCCAACACATGCTCTCTTTCAGCGGGTGAGTCGGCACTGCTTTGGTTGACAGAAGTAAGAGAACTTGTGGGAACTGAAACGGTTTCTCAGGGATCCAGTTGTCAAAGCACTATACTCGCAACTTCTGACCGCTGCTGCGGTTCCGTACACAGTCATGTTGAGGACTTGGATAAATTCTGGGGAAATCGTCGATCCGTATGATGAGTTTATGGTGCAGGAGAAGCGCGGAATGGACAAGGAGCAGCTGTCCGAGGATTTCAATGATGTTTACTGGGACAAGCGGTACACCCTCCGACACAGCTTTGTTCCGGACTTCCTAAAGCCATATGAGGAGAAGATCCTGCACGCAGGCAAATACCTCAACGTCGTACGTGAATGTGGGAAGGAAGTATCAAAGCCATATGCTGAACTACTGGACGGAAGTCGCACCCGGGCTACAATAGGAGACGCCATACAAGCGGTTGGAGGAGAAAGGTACATGATTTTCAGTGGGGTAAATTTATCCAGTCTAACAAAACCCGCAGATTCGTCCATGATATCGAAGGTGCTTACCGGTATGCAAACACCACATTGCTAAGCCTACTATTTAATGACTACCAGCTACTGGCAAGGCTACGGTAAGAGTCATTGCACTGGGATCGCAGCAATAAAACCCGTGACTCACGTCTGAATAGTTCCATAAAGCACTTCTACCTTCTTGAGCAGTCAGACTTCCTGGTCCACTTCCTTGACGTTGCGCATGAGCATTTACTCAAACCTATCGACGAAGTGCCGATTGAACAGGTTGCATCGCTCTTGGAATTAGTTTTACGAAATCCTGCTGCAGGACCCCGCAGCCATGAATACAAAGAGGACGTATCAGCAGAACTCTGTCGAACCCACTTTATTATTCAGCTGATAAAAATCAGCACGGTATGTGGGAACGTCTTTGATTTCGGCAGCAAATCATTTTTGGAAGAAGAGCTTCTCAAGGCAAGGACGAAACAATCGGGTAAGTGGAAGCAGGTTCGCCCGGTCTACGGATACCGATGGTCATGCAGTTTGCTCACATGGCGCTGTATATCAGGTATTCAAGCATTCCAACTTCATTACGATGTCCCGTTTCCCACCTCCCTCATTATCAATAAAAAGGTCTTGGTGAAATATCAGGTTATTTTCCGGCATCTGTTTCAATGCAAGTATATTGAGCGGCAACTGGGCGATGCTTGGCGTCATCAATTAAAGTCGGGGCTGTATAGCAAGGGGAGAAGGTTTCGCCGAAACAAAGGGCTTCAGCTCTTTACCGACTTGGACAATGGGGAAGATGAAGGTTTGGCTCGCGAAAGGGAAGAGTCCCTTTTCATGAGCCGAATGTGTGCGCTGAGAGCGAAGATGCTATATTTCATCCAGCAATATATGTACCATGTCGGCTATGAGGTGATCGAGCCGACCTGGTCAAAATTCGAGGAGCGGCTGCAGAAGGTAAATGTTGTGATTAAGTCCTCCTCTCATGATGAGACTACAAAATCTCTATGGTAGGCTCCAACCATTGAAGCTGTCATGACTCTCCACGATGATTATCAAGATGCGCTGTTGACAGAATTGATGCTTTCACACCTCGGAATGGTGAAGGTAACTAAAATGACAGGCCTTCTTCTCGCACCTGATGCATCATTCAACTAAATTTTCCAAACAGGTGTTTAGAAAGCTGATGTCCATATGTATAGACTTCTGCATCTTTTCGCATTCATATACGCGCTTCAAAGCGCCGTACACGTTCGTTGCTGGAAAGGCGCCTTCAGAGTATGGCGTTCCGGACAATCTAGCCCACTCGTCACACCCATCTGCGATACCTGGTCCCCTCTCTGACGCATATATATCTGCAACTGGTGGATCGGTTCTGAATGCCGAGGACGCAAACCAAACGCTGAAAGAGTTGGAAACCACGTTCGTGCACCAGATGCGGACGTTAATTGACACCTTGAAGCACCATGCGACCACCGACGATTATCTGTTTGGCAACTTTGCGACGAGACTAGATTACAACCTGTATTACGCAAGACTTCCCCCCGATCTATCCATTGTGGTTCAGGTGCCAATAGAGGAACCAGACTTGCTAAATTCGGCCATACCGGACGAATATGGCCCATAGTCGGGTACATGTGTAATGTCGATTAATACCACATTGGTATTCTTTTGTATATAATAAGAATGTGTTTATAAAAGGTAACTCCTCCTTAACATGTAAATGGTCATGATAGGTAACAAGGTGCTCACGCACAATAAGGGTACTTTGACTTCCAGCTGTCGTGCCTTAGGCTAATCCTTGCCGCTTCAAACGGGCCAGCTGGACATTAGCCTTCTTCTTCAGATACTTCTTTTGCCTTTTTGGGATTTCGACAGGATACGGATCTATGCCACGCCTATGGATGCATGGTCAGTATCTACCCGCAGAACTAACGGTGACAACACAGGAACAGTCTCTACTCACTTGTACCATTCTCTCCATCCCATTATGTACTTGCGGTGTGTGCACTTTACTCCCAATTCTTTCTCCATTTGGTCTGCTGTTACCGTAAAAAGGTGTTCCCAGCTCTTGAACTTGTCTGCATATGAATCACATCCCCGGCCAATCGAGGTGAGGAACGTTTTCGGGTCAGTGAACGGACCTGTTAAATAATATCTCCATGGTTAGATCACACAGACCATCGGGAATTCGAAAAAAGAATCCACCTCTGGTTTTCGGAACAAAAGTAGCCTTCTCCTTCGCTGGCAATTCAACGTAGTGTGTGGCGAGATTCCAGTTCGCTATAGGCGCCGTCATGGAAATCCGTTCTTGTTTGAATTCCGTACTTTGAGTGCGTGAGGTTGCAGAAAAGCATCGCTGCATAGGAAGAGGGGAGTAAGCGGCAATAGAGCAAAGAGCCCTGACGGCCGGGGCTCGTTGCAGTCGCTGTATAAGCTGAAGAGACATTTGCCAAACAAATTGTAAATGGGCAGACTGTCGGAGATCCCACACAGGATGGAGTGAAGCTTGGGAACTATGGCAACAACAGACTGTCACGTGAATGGCAGAACGGGGTTGGTTGGTAAGAGCTTTGAAAGTGAACTAGGAAGAATGCTAGAACCAAACCGAAAGAGTTTCATGGCAGTGAGTGTGCTGGAAGCTTAGGCCGAACGATACTTCTGCAGGCGAGGACTGCGAGCAACTGCCGTCCGGCCTAACCTTAGATGACGGCAAGTTTACAACGAGACATGTCAATGAGGGAAAACGCTTGCCGACCGCCCAACAGTCAGTTATATCAGGATGGCGCTAGTGATAAAAAGAAGGGGAGCAAGCATGTACATGAATTGAGAACCGCAGATGACTAAATTTGACAAGGCTCTGCAAAGATGAACGGAATTGCTGATCGTAAAAAATCCCAAAGGGATCGTTGCTTACTCATAGATTATGCAACCGGGTGAGTCACCATATTCGACTATTTGAACTTCCCCAAAAAATGGTTGTAACTCCATGGGTCGACTGCAAGCGACATGCTCTACCATTGGCTACATTCGCAGACGTCGAAACAATGCTCTGTCACCTTTCCAGCGTTTTCGTCGTCTATCCGCAGCAGCTTCGCTAGCAGACAGATATCGATACTACGACTTGATCTTGGAACAGGTACAGGAGCGTTTCCCCTTTTTTTCCATCCCTTACACATAGCTGACAAAGTCGTGTGTATGTGAAGCCCCATAGCCATCAGTTTTATCCAACAAGGCTTCGGGACCTCAATGTTCGCTCTGAAGGATCTGACACCTCGGACGTTCCTGAGGCTTTCTTACGCCCACCGACCTTCAAGCAACGTCATCCTGCCACCGATACTACCCCAGATACTCAGCCTCAACTACTAGATGAAAATAATGTGCAAAAGAATGCTGTTGAAGCAGCCGCAGACGAAGAGTTGGCACGGCTGGAGGAAGGGGAGAGAAAGCTCGTTCAACCTGAAGCGCCAACAAATTGTTGCATGTCTGGATGTGTTCACTGGTAGGCCGCTTGGTCCATGTTGGATCGGTTACGTCGATAACTCTGCGTATTTTTTATGACACGTTTCTTTTAAAAGTGTATGGGATCTATACCAGGAGGACATGGATGATTTTCAAGCTTCGAAACGTAACATTCGCGATCGTCGCAGGGAACTATTGTTGGCTGCAGGGAGAGAGCAAGAAGCTGCTCAGGAACTGCAGGAAGAGACACCACCGGAAGATATGATAGATCCTGGCATGAAAGCATTTTTAGATATGGAAAAAAAAATGCAAGGAAGATAGACTCTTGCAGGCGGTGCCATTATAGAATGATAAAGGACAGGGACGCACTGAGACGTTGTTTAGACTTTTTTTCTATTGAAACCGCAACACCCTTGTTGTTGGAGCGCCCGGGGACTTTACTCGCAACGATGCGACCAACGGCAAGTGATCTGATGGGTGGTGCGCATTGGGGAAACCCACAGTCCTCGAGATATACTCTCTATCTACACTCGAAAGCAGTCCAGTCACACTCAAAGTGTTGGTCGAATACCATACATAATCGATGACACCCTTAAATTGGGGCGTGAAATTGGTGAACTCTAGCTCTCCCGTATGCGAGTACGCAGATTTGAGCGCGAATTTGTGCTGCAGACCCTCTGATGTGTACGGACCGTATGTATACGTTCCAAAGTCCTCGTGGTCCTGAGGTACTCGACCGCTCGACAGAAACTCATATACGCCAGAATCTGGCAATGAGTTAAAATCTCCGCATATGAGAAGAGGTACCCGTGCACCATCTTGGGAATTTCTTGCTGCGTCTTTTGGAGCACTCCGCGACCATGTGTTACCCAACCGCTCCAACTCTTCCATCAGCATCGCGGTTTGGACAAGCTTGACATCCTTATACGAAGGGTCCCAATGTAGATGTGCGTTCGCGGTCAATATACGGCCATGGGTCTCCTTGTTCTCCAAAAGTGCCACAACAGCAATGTTGTCCTTTATCATCACCCTGTTGAACACGTCTTCCGCCTTCCGCAGCTCCGGCCTCTGCATTGCGAATTGTTGAAACTCGATGCAGTGCTTCTCAAGGAGAGAAAATCTAAAAAGATACCACCGATCAGGATCGTTCTTCATATTGTCAGAAGATAGTAGCGAAAGTTAGATGCATACTTGTTGGCCTTCCAGAAAGTCGCACATCCGTCGACTTGTCTTCGTTCGTACTCCGCCATCGTTCGCGCTCGCGACTTTGGGAAGAAGACACCTTCATAGCCGCCCAATTGCGATAATTGATCTCGGAAAAAGTCTTCATACTGATCCATTTGCATTTCCTGCATGGCCACACCACCAATCACGCTTAGACAATAGATAGCAAAGGCGCGTGAGCTGATATCACCAACCTGTAGGCACACGATGTCCGCACTATAGTTTAGAATATCTTGCAGGAGTAGATCTTTCCGGTAATCCCAGTTGAGAGCCCACGACGGGGTGTAGGCATATGCTTGGGGAGTTGCGTACTTTTCACAAAGGATGTTGTAACACATGACAGTGAACGTATCTATCATGCAATTGGAGAAGTCAATTCACAATTCCAGAGACTTGTAAGGTTACTGCACGAACCTTTCGAGTCCGCTGTGTACTCATCTTCTAAGGGAATCCATTCACGATCAGCCGGAGGTGGACCAACTACAAGGGAATTCGTTATACGCATGCTCCAGCTCGCTGAGCAATGAACCTGGGCATTGATAGTTACCAGGGCACATCTCTCGCAGATAGGTGACGACCGCATTCGTCCCTTCCTTCTGAATCATTGAACCTACTGGCTCATTGAGTGGATTGCCTTCCAAACCGAGAGTTTCGAGCTGAAAGAGTTGTCCCAGTTCCGGCGGAAGGAAAGTCAATTCATTGTCAAATAGTAATAGCTCTCGCAGGCTGACGAGCATGCCCAGTTCTGACGGTACTGACGACAGGCGATTGCCAGACAGATCCAGAACCACCAAGCTGGTCAGCTTTGCAATTTCGGGGGACAATGAGGCCAACCCGTTGTGATTCAGATAGAGGGTTGTGAGAAATGTGTAGCCGAAAAGGTTTCTGCTAATATTCTTCATCTGCATTCCTCCCAAGTCGATAATGGTCCATTGCGATGCCTTTGCGGACGGGTCGACCGTACTCCCCACGCAGGAGGTGTTGCCGTTACTCTCTGAATTCGACATCCCCGTTCGGGCAGCAGCCGCAGCGACGCGTGCGTGATGATGTGGAGATGCAGCTTGCCTCGAAAGGATAACGGAGTCCATCTGCTTTTGATGATGCGGTCCAGCGACTTGGCCGCTGACAGTCGCACCCACCGAGTTGATTGCTGGCACAGTTGTGGTCGCCGCGTGCGAAAGGTGCTGTTGATAAGTCGGTAGCGCATGGTTGAGCTGTGGAGACTGCAATACGTGCCCAGGCAATTTCTGCCCGAGATGGATATGATTTGGATACCGATGTGATATGGAGGAGTACATTTGGCCCTGGTTTCCATATGCACCTCCACCATACGCTGGAGATGAGGGTGTTGGCGTTATCGTGCTGGTGTGAGCTGGAGATCCTGGAGTATTGTAAGGAAAGAATCCTTGCGCTCCCAGGGAGTATGAGTAAGGGTTTCGGTCCTCTTTATCTGCCATTGCAATAGACGAACGGCGTTAGGCAAGATGGTGGTTGCGTCGTTGTTCGGTGAGGGTTTTCCACGGTCGACAGCAAGCGAGGGCGAATCAGAGTGTGTTTCGCCCAACTTGTTTGGCTTTCCAGTTGAAGTTTGTGGTTGCAGGTGGCAAAAGTAAATTTCATGCCGCTCGACCTCGAAGCAGCCGGTATAAATACGGCGCAGTTGCCCAGTGAACCAAAAGAGCTTCCGATTCCAAAGGTATCTGTAGCGCCGTCTTGCTTACTGCATATGCGTCGGTGCGATTAACGGGTGCGGTTGTTGTTAAAAAGGTGCTCTATCGCCGGCCCTTTTCCAAAATATAAAAAACGTACCACCAAAAAAAGAACGAGTGATGGAATCCGCAAGCACAGCTTTCTCGAAAGCAAACGCAAACGATCTTCTCTCTCTCTTTCCTTCTTTTCCAGTTGCCTTGAATGCCTTTGATTTACAGTCGTTTTCTCGCCTTGATTGACCTGATTTTGCGTGCAGCTCAAAACACAACTCCCAAAGCGTCACAATCATGACCCTTCGCCAAGCCACAGCCATGGTCATGTGATGCACAGATCTTGCCCAAGCATTTTGATTATTCTTTTTGTTCAGTGGTTGTAACTCCGAACAGTCGACTGCAGATCCACCGTTGTTGACGACAAAAGACTTATTGTTAAGAAGGGAGGGACGTTGGCGGAAACTGGTCTTGAAAAGAGTCGTCTGTGTTTCAAGGTCTCTGTATTGTCGTACTTGTTTTCGCTGGTGCTGGGCTGGTTCCATTCTTGCAACAATGAAGTTAAACTACAAGGTGAGTGACTTTAAAGAAACCCCTCTTCTTTTTTTCTCGCGTATGATAACAGGTGCACTGGCTTTCCCATTTTGCGATGTATAGTTTTCCAACTTGTGTGGGACAGTCTACAAGAGAGGAAATATCATTTTTACACCCGATGGGAACTCCGTCGTCAGCCCGGTAGGAAACCGGGTAACGGTTTTCGATCTTGTGAGGTACGTTAATAATGGAGGAAGGATGAAAGCGGCTCTGGTTCCGCCTAATATTAACAGTATGGATACTTTTTCCATAGCAACAAATCTCACACGCTGCCCTTTGAGAACAGAAAAGACATTGTCCGTCTCGCTCTATCACCAAATGGCTCACTTTTGATTACAGTGGACGAAGATGGCCGAGCACTTTTGGTGAATTTCCAGCGACAAGTAGTACTTCACCACTTCGACTTCAAAACGCCCGTTCGTGATCTGGTGTTCAGCCCTGACGGTCGCTATTTAGCCGTTACTCACGAGAAACATGTACATGTCTGGCGGACGCCCGGTTTTACTCTCGAGTTTGCTCCGTTTATCCTGCATCGAAAATATCCCGGGCACTACGATGATGTGGTCCACCTTTCTTGGTCGCCTGATTCACGATTTTTCCTTACTGGAAGCAAAGATATGACTGCACGGCTATATGCTGTAGATCCAATAGAAGGATTTCATGGTGCGGTCTTAGCCGGGCATCGTGACACGGTTGTCGGTGCATGGTTCTCGAAAGATGTGAATACTGTATATACTGTGGGTAAAGACGGGGCTTTGTTTGAATGGAATATGAAGGAGGAAATGGAAGCGGAGGATGAGTCTGGAATTAACGGCGAGGAGCAAGCAAGAGCAAAGAAAAGGAAAGTGGGAGATGGGGAAAGAATCAGGGTGAAGAAATGGCGAACATCAGCACGACATTACTTCAATCAAAACCACGCGAAAGTGGTGAGTGTAGCGTTCCATGCCACCTCGAGTCTACTGGTAGTAGGCTTTACCTCTGGTATCTTTGGAATATGGGAGCTTCCTGATTTCACAAACATCCACACACTGAGGTAGGCATATATGCTATTGAAATCAGTACGTCCTCACGCACTGATACGGATTGTCTACAGTATATCCCAAAAGAAAATCACAGCTACGGCCATTAACTCATCTGGGGAATGGCTGGCATTTGGATCGTCTGCTCTTGGTCAGCTTCTCGTGTGGGAGTGGCAATCTGAGTCGTACGTTTTGAAGCAGCAAGGGCATCACCACGAAATGAGCTGTTTGTCTTACTCGCAAGATGGACAATTTGTGATAACTGGAGGAGACGACGGGAAAGTGAAGCTATGGAATACGCAGACTGGATTCTGCTTTGTAACCTTCACCGAACATTCTGCCGGTATCACGTCAGTCGAATTTGCAAAGCAAGGTCAAATCGTCTTTTCAGCCTCGTTGGATGGAACCGTACGAGCTTTTGACCTCATCAGATATCGGAACTTCCGGACATTTACGACGCCAACTCCTGTTCAGTTTTCGTGTTTGGCGGTTGACCCGAGTGGAGAAGTCGTTTGTGCAGGGAGCTCTGATACATTTGAGATTTTCGTATGGTCAGTGCAAACTGGAAAGCTTCTGGATATTCTCACGGGCCACGAAGGACCTGTGAGTCACCTCACTTTCTCACCTTTTGAGGGCATACTGGCCTCGGGCTCCTGGGATAAAACCGTCCGGATGTGGGATGTGTTTGGCAAAGATAGGGTGCAAGAAGCTATGGAACACCAAGCCGAGGTCATTTCCGTTGCGTATCGTCCTGATGGAAAAGTCCTGGCTGCCTCAACATTAGATGGTCAGATTAGCCTCTGGAATGTGAACGAAGGGAAGCAGGTTGGCTCGATAGAAGGGCGAAAACATATTTCCGGAGGTCGTAAAGCTGATGATCGCATGACTGCTGCGAACAACTCGGCTGGAAAACATTTCACTTCCATATGCTTCACGGCGGACGGGACCGGACTGATCGCTGGAGGGAACTCAAAATATGTGTGTATATATGACGTGCCAACCAAGGTGCTTCTGAAGCGATACCAGATTTCCCAAAACCTATCAATGGATGGGATGCAGGAGTTCTTAAATAGTAAGAACATGACGGAGGCTGGACCGAAGGACTTGATCGACGACACTGGAAACCTCAGTGACCTAGAGGATCGAATGGACACAAGTTTACCCGGTGTGATAAAGGGCGATGCCAGTCTGCGAAAGACGCGACCACTGGCGCGAACTAAAGGCGTTCGGTTTTCTCCGACTGGACGATCGTGGGCTGCAGCTTCAACGGAGGGTCTTCTCATCTATTCCCTCGATGAAACCCTCTTGTTTGATCCTTTCGACCTTGAACTTGATATTACGCCGGACGCGATCATGGAAGCTTTGCGAGACAAGGAATATCTTCGATCTTTGGTCATGAGTTTCAGGCTGGGTGAAAGGCCAATCATCCAAAAAGTATATGATAACATTCCAGCAGATGAGATCATGCTGATAGCACGGGAGCTTCCGGTGAAGTACTTGGAGAGAATGCTGAAGTTTGTGATTACATATATGGAGGCAAGCCCGCGAATTCAGTTCAATCTCATGTGGGCCACAACGCTGTTGAAGTATCATGGCCGATATTTGAAAGACCACAGCGTTGAATTCGCGAGTGTCCTACGCGGTTTGCAAAAGGGGATGTCGAAAATGTACGAGGATCTCGGGAAAGTGTAAGTAACCTCCTGTCGCACATGTACACGCACCCTTCGAGCCTGACTTTATCGTGTTTATAAAGTTGCAACGATAATACTTACACGATGGGATACCTATTAAATGCTCAGAAGCAAAAGCTAGCGGAAGGGTCCACCGAAGCCATGCAGATGGAGGAAGTCAGTATGGATATGGTAATATAGCGGGGTCATGTAGGCAGATGAAGTTTTGTTTGGTACGGCAGCTGGCATTGGCATCTACGTAGAATTGCATATTGAAATCGTTAGCGGCAGCAAGCATCCTTCGTAAATAGATGTATTTATACTTGTTGAGCGCACTATAACGCCTGAAGTGCGGGCAATTTTGTTGCAGAAAAGAGGCGGGAGCCAACCATGTGTACAGTACATTACTCATGCTGTAATTCTAATCATACCAATGATTGCTACAAGACTAAATCTAAACCCGCACGGGTTGTCCAGCAGGCCAACGGGCACTTGCTAGGTCTTCAAAAGCCAAAAGATGACTCTGGTGAGAGGACAAGGGCCCGCCTTCATCGATTTGATGAGAGGTATCTCCCATCAGATCTATGATGCCAGAGTTCCAGTTTGACCGTCATCGGATTTGGCCACCTTCGGACTTTGCCTTCTAATCTGCTCCCAAAATCCTCCCAACAGCGGGTCACCTTTTACAACGTTGGGGTCTACAAAGAAACCCCTCTTTTTGCCTCTAACATCTGGCACTGTTTCCCATACTTGCGTCACCCAACCGGGCTTATAACGAAGACGAGACAACGGGACCACAGTTTCACGACGTGCACCCCAGAGATTGCGGGTTTCGAATGCAAAGAGTTCCGCAAGGGAATGACTCTTGCCTGCCCCTCCAGGTTGCTGTTGCGGTGGGTACCTGTAGAGTTTGGTCACATAGTTTTTTGATAGGACGTATAGGACAATCCACGGTATGGCCGATGTTACTCCCACTATCATAAATTTGTTGTCGTACAGACCATGAGATTCTGTTGTCACATTTCTTTATTCTCATTGTAGGCTACAGTTACACTTACGCCAAGGAAGTAGTTGTGGGAGCGTTACAACACTCTTCTCGAGGATCCACGGCAAACTTACAAGCGGAACCACAGTCATCGCTCCAGCAAAGAGCCTGCAACGATGTATCCAGCTGTTGAGCGAGCCAGTGTAGATCAATGTTCTACCGCCTTCCCCTGAGCTGATATTGCCAAAAAAGCTGTAGTCTCCGGATGCTCCAAGGTGATCTGTGTTTTGGGAGCTATGCTGAGATTTGTGTATGACGGTCGCAGAAGACGGTGGTCGGGAGGAAGGTATGGAGTTCCGGGAGGCAGAGGAACTAGACCTAGCAGGGACCCCAAGATTGCACAACTGAATATGGACAACCCTCCGGCCGCAGAGAAATCGCACGGATACAGGATGCATTTCTAAAGGACGTCTAAACATGTTAGATCTGGCAAAGCCCTCGCGCACATCCACCCGCAGTCACGTGCCCTGTTAGACTATCAACCTGCTGGGCAATTATCCGTGAAACTGCATACTTAGAAAAAGCCATTGCCACGCTATACGAGCAGCATACATAGATTGCCATGTTAAAAGAAGAGGGATACCAAAAGCAAAAGCAGAATTTTCCTGCTGCAGTGGCATTAACAATTGCTATACAATCTCAAACGCCAGCTGGATGGGGCTCTTCAATCCAAACAAGCCCTCTGAATAATACATCAAATCTGCAATGTGCAGAGCATTCATCAGGTCCTTTCCTGCATAGAAATCCTTACATCGCTTCCACAGGGCTCTAATTTCGGGGGTGGCTTCATGAATTCGACAATGCTCGATGTTGAGGTAATCAAGACGTTCCAGACATAAGTGCACTGGTACGAGAGCTTCAGCAGTTAAACCTTGGCAATCGTAAAGGCACAAGCGCTCTAGACGCCGACAGCTGGTTGCAATGCGTGAAACTCCCGTGTTTGTGACGTTAGGAGAAGAGAATATTCCTAACTCCACAAGGTTGGGAAGGTATTTAGAGATGGATATGAGTGAAGCGTCGGTTATGTGGCGAAGAAGAGCGAGGGTGAGCCCCGTAAGGTTACGACAGTGGGTAGCGAGGATATAAATGGAAGGGTCACGAATATGCTCGCTGAGCCCGATGGTAAGCTGTGTGAGTCGAGGGCCGATATTGTGCGCAATATACTCAATCGTCGCATTGGTACACTAGAGATATTGCCATATGTCAGCGGAAGGCCGTACGGATGGGATTGGAGGTGGGGCTTACCTGTCTACAATCCAGTAACGACAAGTCCGTTAATTGAGGACAGGACTTCAGCAGTCCAGCTATTGTGTCGTCGCGGAGCATGTCACAGTGCTGAATCCATATTCGTTCCACGTTGGGAAGAGCAGACAAGGCCCGCACTAATCCAGGCCCCGTCACCTCAGGAGAAAGTGTTAAGGATATGTTCTTCACATTCGGCCGGAGCTCAGGAAACATCTCTCGGAGAGCTTCATCATTCAGAGTCCGAATTCCGGTCAAATCCATTTGTTCCAATGATAAACATCGCACAACGATCCTCCCTATTCCATGGGCAGTGGCCGTCTGACATCGTTCGACATTGAGAACCCGCAGGCTGGGACAAGCTTCAGCAATGCTTATCAACATCCGGTCTGTGACGTTATCGGCAATGTCCGAGAGATGCAAGGTCCTGACAAAGCTTCCATACACTATCGGACATGGAACGCTCCGAAGAACACGCCGTCGAATAGGTGACACTGCAGTATCCGAGACATTTCCGCCACGCCGTAAGACGTACAAAAAGTCTTGCCAAGTGTCTGGTCGCAGCGGGGGTTTGCGCTAAACAGAAAACGAATGGATTGGTCTTAAAATCTGGCTTTCGGTCCTATCAAGTCCATACCACCTACCCAAAGTAGTCGGACTGCAGCATGGAACCATGCCCGGTTGACTCTCGCTGGGCTAAGAAGGTCACGCTCTGACCCTACTCGGACAAGAAAGTTAAGAATATGATTCAAAAGCTCAGGTGCCAACGTCGCAGCCAGTGCGGGGAATATCCCCGCCGTCTGCGGCTGGCAAGGCTCCCGCAATTTCGCTTTTGAGCGCCGTTTGTTGTGCTTGTGCGTTGTGCTTTCTGGACTACTTGAGGCAGACGGCGGTGACTCTGTGAGTTCCGGTGCAGCAGCAAGAAGGCGCTCTCGCCTGCGCAGACCAGCCGACGACGACATTTTGTTAATGAGTCAAACTATTTCCTAGTGTGCCCCACCAGCTTAACGCGTCCAAAACTTGCAAGAGATCGCACGGGGCAAAGCCTCCAGAGATCTGTCGCTAGCCAGCAGTCCTTCCTTCCCAAGCAGGCCAGACTCACCACTCCCACCTTTATTCGCAGGCGTCTGGCCGACTCGCTGTGCCTTGTTCAGCGTATTAGACCCAGCACAATATGTCACCACCATTGAACGAATCTAGCAACAGTCTCGCTGGAAGTCGCTTATTCGGAAGCAGTGAGGGGCTTACTGGACGAGATCTCGAGAATGGAGGCATATGGGCGTCCATCTTAAAGAGCGTGTCATCTTCAAAGACCGTCCAGTCAAAGAATGTCTTGGTCATTGGTAAATGACTGTGGTCTACAGATCATGCACTTAAATGCCCCACTCTGACCCAAACCATTAATGCCTCAGGGGCTCCACAATCGGGGAAGACAACACTTATCAACAGCATCCGTCAGCAAACAGTAGCCCCACAGGAAGTGGACGATGAAGACACAGGATTAGCGCTGTCGTATTCATACGCGGAGGTCGCTGATGAAGAGCATGAAGGTCCGTTGCGGATGGTGGTGGGTGTAGTTGAGATGACCTCGCTAACCAGCTGCTACTGCTGCAATACGTAGATATTGTCGCCCGGATAGGTTTCTACCATTTAGCGAGCGAGACGGCCTTTGGGAACCTCTTCCGTTTTGCATTGAAACTGGACACATTAGCCGATAGTTTGGTTATTCTGGTTCTTGATTGGGCTCGGCCATGGACGTTTCTCAAAACCTTAGAAGATTGGCTTAGCATTCTGGAGAAGCAAGTTGCCATATTGGAAGAGCAGAATCCCGAACTACTCGAGGAGTTGAAGGACCGAGGTGCGTGATGCAAAGATTCACCGCTTTTCGAGGGGGCTGGGCAGAATCGCTCATGGTGGTAATCATGGTCTGTAGCGCAAGTCTATGCGCGCAATTACGCTGAGCCACTAGATCAAACATCTCCATCGAGCAAAGAGGGCGTGGAGGGAAAGTATGCTGGAGTCGTTGGTCCTCAGCACTCGGTAGCATTGCCATTAGGTTCCGGAACATTGACTAAGAATCTCGGCATACCTATTGTTGTGGTAGCTGCCAAGGTAAATATCTGCCATCTTTCTTCTTCTCATTGTCACTTAACTGAGAGCGGGAAAACTTTCGCTGCAGTCAGATGCCACCTTTTTGCTGGAACGGGAGCGGGACTACAAGGAGGAGCAGTTCGATTTTATACAACAAAGCCTACGAACCATCTGTTTGAAATGTAAGTATCACTATGCTCTTGTAGCGGCGTACTATTTTTGCTCACGGTGTATATCTCGTCTCCCGCAGATGGAGCCGCCCTGTTTTACACATCCACCCATCGACAGCAAACACTTGATGACCTCCGAACGTATGTTATCCATCGACTGCTCGGACCAACGAGCACATCGGGGGCACCAGCATCTGCACAATCTGCCGCAAATCCTTTTGCTTCCAATCTGCGTGCACAGGTTGTCGATCGGGATACCGTCTTTGTTCCCAGCGGTTGGGACAGTTGGGGGAAGATCAAGGTCCTAAGGGACGGGTTCAATTGCAGTGCCATGGCTGGCGAAGCCAATAACGACGGAGATGTTAAGAGCGGAGGCTTGTCCAGTGCACGCACGTTGTATGAAAGCGTAATAGTCAACCCGTTCACGGAAGCGGTAAGAGCCCCCACAGCAGTTCTGTTCGAACGAGAAGCTTCGGGCGTACTAACTGTTCCCAATAGGCTTTCTCCGTGGAACCCATAATAACAGCAGAGAATGAGCAATCATTCTTGGAAAGACAGCTGGAACTTTTGCAAAATGCGGCTCGATCGCCGCAGTCGCCACATGTAACCCCTGCATCGAGTGCAGGCGGCGACCCAAGCGCGGCTTTGAAAGCTCGGCTTGGTGGAGCGCAAGTGACTTCGTCCGCTAATTCTCTAGAAGATGTTGCGTCCAAGGTGGCCAAGTTGACAAAAGCCAAGGTATGTTGGTCGCTCCATCCTCGTCCCACGCCACGTAAATGGCGGGACCATGGTTCTGATGAGGCATCGTCTGACGACAAATGGCTCTCCCCAGGAACAAAGTGCACTAGCCGCATCGCGTGATAAAATAAAATCGCCGACTGGTGACATTCCGTTGCCAGCAAGTCTTATATCTTCAACCGCGGTGTCGCGGGCAGCTGGTGCTCTTGGGGCTGGAAGTGGACCGCCTGCAAGTCAAAATGAGGTGCTCGCCAATTTTTTCCAATCTTTACTGGCCAAAAAGACCACCGTTCCTACTGCACCTGCGGTCGGCACGTCCCCCACCGCCAGCGTGCCAAGCCGAACGTCACCGGCAGGGTCTGTGGAGAATGCGGGGGCTGCTGCGGCCGACAAATCAAAAAGTGCTCCTTCGTCGGGAGACACAGGTAAATGATAGTCTACCGTCTTTCATGAGCGTCTTCATTTTACAAGACCAAGGTAAATATATATTCATATGTAATTGTAAACTATTGTACAAAATGTGACTGGTATCATATCAACGAACGACCTGCATATCGCATGATCTGAGCCTAATAGTTTGATGCGTAAGGAATGAGGGGCAGTTGCGTGTAAGCCTCAAGCGAAATTCTTTTACCTTGACTGGAGACAGAGAGTTTGTCAGGTTGAGGCCAAATGACCGCAGGGCGGCCACTGGGCCCAGGTCGGTCCCGAATAAACGTCCAATACTATCTATTGCCTTCATCATGGCCAAATTTGGTAAATACCGGGACTGGGCGTACTTCTCCAAAAGATGGATGTGACCTACACATTATGGCAAATAAGATTGTGTGTCATGATTTGCCGAACAAAGCCGACTTACCAATGTCCTGCCCTACTTGCAGTCCATCAGTAATGGACTGCGCCAGACTTTCAGCATCTGCTAAACCCAGATTTAACCCCTGTCCTGCCAATGGATGAACCGTATGTGCAGCATCGCTGTAACAATTTTAGATATGAGACATAAAACAGAGTCGATGACAGGCAGGTGACAGGCAGAGCTCACCCTATCAAGGCGACCCGACTCTTCACATAAAACTCGGAATTCCTCAATCGTAAAGGAAAGGCGGCCCGGCTACCTGTCTGCACACCAACAACCTGTGGGGGAATTGGTTGTGAGGATGGATCATAGGCAGCTTCACGTTGGCGACCCCAGGTCGATTCCTCCTTGAAATCAACCAAAGGCTTTCCGTCAGGTGAAATTTGAGCGCAGAGGTATTGGACATCTGCCCACGGTGAGCTGCACGCTGCGTTGAGTAGCTCAACAAATTCTGCTTCTGGTAAAGAGCAGACACGTGATGCGAGGGTAGGAGTGATTGACCAGACTAATGAACTGTGGCCGTTGTTCAACTACAAAGTGGTCAGGTTTTCTGATACTGCCTTGTAATGGTTCTGACGTTTACTTACAGGTAGGAGGGCAATCGGACCGGTAGGTAGAAACCGTTGCCATGCAGTATCATTTTCGACACCGGGCGCCAGCTTGAGCGTTGCTACCACGCCCATTTGCGAATAGTCCCATCCAATAGAATCGATGCCAGCAAACGTCCGAACTTTGGAATTCGCGCCATCTGCGCCCACCTTGATAACACACATTTAGCATAACGATGGTGCGCATTGTAAGGAGCACGATTGGGTGCATGCTCACCAAGAGTCTACTTTGAATGGTCCGACCATCCTCTAACTGAACAATTGGCCAGCCGGTTGTTCCCTTCCCTTCTTCAGTCATAATAGATTGCACCTTGGCGCGATTGAACACACTGACTGAGTTTTCCGCCTCTTGTAGTCTTTCTACCAGAGCTGCTTGGAGATGGTTGTTTTCTACAATGTACGCAATATAATCTGCGCCAATAGTAGCTGCATCAAAGCCTATCTTGCCCTTTCCAATGGCATCCCACACCTAAAGATCTCGCGTTAGGTTTAACGAACCACGCTATGCTTTCTTTGAAAAACTTTTAATCAACCTGCATTTTCTTGTATGGCAATCGTCGTGACGCCTCAATTCGCTCCCACACCTGCAAATCTTGAGGACGTTCAGGGAAAGGTTCTGAACCAGAAAATGACACACATGTAAAAAAAATGAATAGGAACCTTGGAGGAGGCCAACAGTTCCTTGCGTCAAGGAACTAACACGATTGGAATAGATGCCTTCCTGAGCATTTAGAGGACGATACAGATCACCCGCCTCCACCAAGGCAACTTTTAAGGAGGATGCAGCTGGAGACGACGCTAATGTTTCACACGAACAAAAGGCATGATATGAGATGACAATTATGGACATTGGTTCCAGCTCATCAATGCCACATACCCAGCGCACATGCAAGTGCTGTGCCCACAGTGCCCCCTCCTACGATGCAAACGTCGCAAATGTGCGATTCACCAAGAGGCGATCCAATCGTTGACGTGGAGTGGCCGCTGCAGGACATGGGAGGGAATGGCCGGTTCCCAGTGGCGATTGACAGAAAGGGCCATCCCACCATACGTTGACCTCGCAGGGATCTGGCGCCCCGTGCCAAGGCAATTGGCGTCATCTTTCCAAACGAAATGTTTTGATCTCAACTTGGCATTCAACCCACCTGCCCATCGCTGCCCCGTCAAATGATGATCCAAATGTCACTTGTTGCCATAACAGGACAATAATACCGCGTCTCGGCGAACTTGGCAAGTCGTCGCTTTCCCCCCGCCTCCTCCTCTTGTCGCAGTTTCTTTTTGCCAGATGGCCGACGCTTCATTGACAAACGACAGGAACGATAACGCATCGTCTGCTACTACCGCATCACCCTCTACGACCACCACCAGCGAGCTCGCTTCCACCGCTTCCACCACGTCCAACCGACCGCGCATCATTGTCGCAAGCCCAGAACCCATTAGAATGGCAGAAGCCGGCCACAAGTTTCCCAAAGGCACAGACTCGTCGTCGTCGCCATTCTTGCAACTGAGTCCCACGGACGATAAACACATTGTCTCTTCTTCGGCCCCATCCACCACCATGCTAGACGAGCTAGATGAACCTTTGGGTGCAACGCTAGCAGAAACACCTAGTGGCTCCGAAACCCAAAATACGAGCCCGCTGAGCTTACCGCATGAACGACCAATGGTCTATAGCCCGGGTGAAAGCGAAGTGGAGGACGAAAAGTACATACAGAGCCCAGATAGTGTACATAGTACGCTGACGTTTGACGACGACGTTTCTCGGTCGAACGGCTTCAAAATAGGATTTGCAGAGGACAAGAACAAAAAGTACCGACGAACTATGGAGGTAAGGGCCAATGTGTTGATCTTTGAGAGAGGGTATTGACTCTACGCACTGGTTGGCAGGATGCGCATGCATACTTTTATAACTTTACCAATACAAATGGATCAGGTGAGAACATTGGTACAAGGTGCTTGGGTATTCGTGTTATTGACCGTTTTATAGGGTGGTTTGCCATTTATGACGGCCATGCAGGCAAAACAGCCGCTGAATGGTGCGGAGAGCATCTGCATGAGGTGGGTTACACGACGCTGATATGAAATGCAATTTCCAGGCAGGCCGGGATCTGATTCGACATTCCTGTTTGTATCGCGAAGAATTTTGAGAAACTGCTACAAGAGCGTCCATCAACGGCTGTTCCAGAATTACTGAATGATTCATTCCTCGTTACCGACTCACAACTTGGGGAAAGGAAAGCCTCGTATTCCGGTTGCACCGCAGTAGTCGGTTTCATACGAACAGAAGATCGACCAAGCCCAAATGCAAGCAGCGACAGCGGAACAAAAACACGAAAGCGAGTGGGTACCATTCTTGAAGGCTTGCATTGCTTGCATTTTAATAACGCGACACTCCACAGAGAATATTATATACTGCAAATGTGGGGGATGCAAGGGCCGTATTAGGGTGAGTCAAAAGAGCAAGAACCTACATGTCAACGACGTGATCTTAAAAGCGCTCCATACAGTCGAGACGGAAAGGCCATTCGATTATCGTACGATCATAAAGGATCTGATCCACTTGAAGCAAAACGGATCGTCGATTCCGGCGGATTCGTGATGAATAACCGAGTCAACGGTACGTCATATATTGGTTCAGTTAGTGATCGGATTCATAACTGATTGCTGCCAATGTTCAGGTGTTTTGGCAGTGACTCGTTCCTTAGGAGACATCACAATGAAAGACTGGATTATTGGGAGCCCGTATACAACAGAGACGATATTAGATGAGAAGGACACATGTCTGATATTAGCTTGTGATGGGGTAAGTCCCGGTAGGTCTCCTCCGATATTATGCCACATCTGACGCATTCATGTAGATATGGGATGTTTGTTCTGACCAAACTGCAATTGATCTGATAAAGAATGTGACAGACCCGCAGCAGGCTGCGGAAGACCTTTTGGATTATGCCCTGGAGAACTTTTCGACGGACAATTTGAGTGTGCTGGTTGTTCGATTTGATCAAGAGTATCTCTCACGATCGTAGTCTCCGCCCTTTTACAATAGTAATCCACACATACACAAACTTCGTTTGCAGTTCATAAGATAGCCCGAGAAAGATGCTTCACAGGATCATATTAAATCCAACACATGCTATGAACATTTAGCATATCAGAGGCATTAACGCTTAAGCGTTCTGAATGGTAACCTCAACCTCGACTCCGGGTTCAATGGAGATGGAAGTCTACAAGAATTCAGGCATTTAGATAGATAGTTTGAGACCGGTGTCAGAAAATATACATACAATCTGCTTGACAATCTCCGAGGGGCTGTGGAGATCGATGAGACGCTTGTGGATACGCATCTCGTAACGGTCCCAGGTCTTGGAACCCTCACCACAAGGCGATTTGCGGGTGGTGATGCGCAGCACCTTGGTGGGAAGACGGACGGGACCCTTGACCTTGAGCTGCTTGTCCTTGGCACGGTGGATCAAGTCAGCGCAGACTACATTGAGAACAAGTCAGACAATTTGCTCGATTCATATGACGCACACTTTTGGTACGCACCCTTCTCGAGGTTTTTGACGTTGCGGCTAGTGAGGGTAATACGAATGCGGTGGATCTTGGGCTCAACAGCCTCCTCGTAACCAGCCTTTCCCTTGGGAGCGACGTAAGCCATTTTGTCGTTTGTTGAAATGGACGTAAGATGGACTCAGCGGTGACTCCCTTAATGTGTAAGAAGGAAGAAAGCGAAAAAGCACGACGACGACAGTCCTTAAGCTGCGAACGAACAGAAATTTTCAATCAAAGGCACAGTCATCCAAAGTGTCCAATCAGCGCTTCAGAGTAACACTATATCCGGCTTGATAAATAACGTAAGCGAACTCATCGTTGAGTTGGTGGAGCTCCGTCTTTCTTGTTGCACATTCACAACAACACGGTGGGAATAGGAGGTATTCCATGGCAGACAGGTCGCATGATCTCATACAGGCTGCTTTGGTGGGTACGGTCACTATATCATGATGTGGAGATCATGTTTTAACGTTTGGTGGGTACCAGCTGCTGGCGATAGCAAAGCATAAACCAGAGCAGGTGTCTGCACTAGGTAGGAAGCTGGTAACAGCTGACGAGCCCACCTAACTAATACCGATTCAAAGAATTTGTCAATCTGCTATCACAACCTAATGCTTTGAACGAGCGTCTGACGAGAATAACGGCGGATACTCGACTACTGGCGAAATCCGAGTTGGCTCAAAACGTTGGCGAAAATTTACGAAAGGGACAGGATCTGGAGTCTGCCCTAGCTAGCCTGCAAATCAATAAAAAGGCGAGAGATATCCGTAGGCAGACTGAATTGGAACAACGCGTGGAAGAGCTTGAGCATGAGTTAATCGAGAAGAACAGGAAACTTTGTCAGGCAGAGCTAGGTCGGGGTCCTTGATGAAATTGGCTGCCAGGCAATCTTTGTATGGTATTAGCTGACAAAGCTTGCTGCTCATACATCCGGGCCTGCTGCTTCTTTGTAGAAGTCAGATCACTCTTTCTAAAGCAACAAGAATTAACGGGTAATGGGAAGCGCAAGCAAAAGGCCCACAGGTATCAGAAGGCGAAAGCCGCAGAGGCGGCCAAAGCAGGTACAACCCGTATAGAGTCTTAGTCTGTGGGATAGCTGAACACGCGGTGCTCACATCATCATGATCGATCAGGGTGTTCGCCGTTCGAAGGGGAGACAGATCTACGCGACCGTGTCGAGTTTCTTGAGCTTGTTCGAATGCTTGTGAGGAGTTGTGCAGATGGAATGGGGAAAGGTACCGGTAAAGGCTGAGGCGCCTGCCTGTATCTCATTGTAGGCAGCTGTGCTGAGTGAAGCAATATGTTGAAAGGTCTCGTGGGTGACTATGGCGACACAATCGCAACGACAATCAAACAGACTGTTCGACTCGTCATGGAGAATTTTGGACGTAAAATAGAATTGTTGCAGATGTCGGTAGAGCGAGAAGCCAACGGTGGCGAAGAAGGATGTAGTCAGCCGTCACTGGAGTCTTTGGAGAGCGTGATCTCTGCAGCATCCGAAATCCTGCTAAAACTGCTAGGTTTGTATTGAGGGTTTAGTTCTCGTCTCTTGATTCAGCTGCCCATTTGTTTCAGGCTTCGCGTCGAGCAAGTACCTATTAGCAAATCAGCAAGAAGAGCTCATTATCGTTTTCAGCAGCGTCGTGCGGCAGATTACCGAATCAGTTTACGTTGTCGGGCAGGTAGTGAATGATATTCGCCTGTTACAAGGGACCACAGACGGAAACGAGCTTTCGGAGGACACTACAGTTCACGGAGCAGTACAAAATCCGTTCGATCTTCGTCAGCAGTTGTGCAGTACCATCGTCAATTTATGTAAGGAGCAAACGACGATTGTTCCCTCGGCTCTCCTCGTAATGGCAAGGGGATGCGCTGCGATGGCTTCCTTCTTGCGACCTACGACAACGGTATTGCCCCTGGTTTTTTCCGATCCACTGGCTGAGGATCTGAACGAACAGGCACGACTGGGTTTTCACTCTTGGCAATCACCTCTCGCAAGAGAGAATGAGGACTATGCGACTGCGTCGGCATTGGATACCGCCTATTATTACCTTCTTGGACTGGACGAGCTGCTGAAGCTCGCAGAACTGAATACATTTAATAGTGTCCTTTATGGGGGTCTTATTACAGGTACGTTTACTTCGCGGGCCAGTGTTATCAAAGTTGCGCACTCCAGAAATTGTGGAAATTGTGACCATCTGCCGCACTTTCCACAGAGAAGCTTGCGAAAACCTGCTATTCGTTGCTCGAAGACTGCCTGGTACGGACGCCGCTCGAGTATTCCACCTATGCGTTTCGCGTGTGTCTTCGTTTCCAGGAGCTTTTGGGACGTGGACAGTTTTGCGTAGACAGTACGGTCATTGCATTGGTAGACCGCTGTCTCAGAGCAAATCGGTTCGATGATGGGCACGACATTGGAGATCCCCACTATTCAAACCTGTTGGATCCGAGGACCGTAGACACGTACGAAACCGTCTCCAGCAACCCCAGTAGGATGGACCTGGACATCTTTTGGCCTTCTGCGAACACATTGGACTGCTACGACGACTCCTCTATCAATGTACCCGTATCTAATGAGGAAAGCCGAACTGCTCAGGTGTCATGTTATTGTGAACAGGTAAGTGAGGTCATTCTTTTATAACACATCCAACAACTCTCATCCGATTCAGTGTCCCTCAGCCGGTTTCGGGGAGCATGATTGCCTGCAGCGGACTGGTGAGTGCAGCATGCCGGGTTAGCGAAAGGTCTATCGATTAGGATTTTCATTATTTTTTTGCGGATGTAGCGGTGTCCTATTAGCTGGTTTCATTATGGTTGCGTGGGCTTAACCACACCTCCTATTACTAAATGGTTTTGCCCGAATTGTGCGTGCGTTAGTACCCAGGAAAGATTGGACCCTATTAAGTAATTTGGTTGGTGTTCGACGCTCTTAATGGTCCTTGATCAAGTGCCTTTGTTTGCTCAAATGAAAAACGTATTAAGAGTGCGATAAATCCTTTAAAGTGTATGCTTTGTTGGTGGCAGTCATTCTTGCAAACTGTCATGGGTCATAGGATCTTGATGTCCCACATATTCCTACTCTTCTGGCTTCTTCCCTTTGTCGGCCGATCCTTCCGCAGGGGTTGCATCCGCTGCTGCTGCTTCTGCTTGCTGCTGCAGCTGCCAAGCTGGAATGGTAGGCTTACTCGGGATGTTTACCAGTCCCCCGCGTGCAAAGGGACCTGGCTCCGTCACGGGTGTTATCGAGCCGTCATTCGTTCCAGGCAATGAGGTAGACGGGGTAGGTGCAGATACAGGTAGGCGACGGTTAAGGAGGAGATTCTTCAGGGATTTGATTTCGGTTTGCAGATCGGATATTACGGCGGTTTGAGATTCTTTGGTCTTGTCCAGCATCTACCAGAGGATGAAAAATAAGTAAGATCGTTTCATACTCTTGCATACTAGCACCCATTAGTAATCACCTTGGGAATCATATCTTTAATGCTGTCAATATCGCCCTTTAACTCCTCCAATTCCTTGTCTCTTCGTTCATCATTTTCACGAAGAGCTTTCAAAGTATCCACCATGCCTTCCAAGGCCTTGTTCACTTTGACAGCCTGTGCGTCAACTGCTTTCATAACTTCACTAGTCTCTTCTTTCACCACTTCCAAAACTGAAGATGTGGACTCAAGTTGCGAAGCGATCTGCGCGTTCGAGGCTTCCAGTGACTTTTCAGTGGGGAAACTCAAGAGCGGGAGAAGATAGCGCTAGGTAAACCATTGGATGTTGAGATTTTCAGGATAAATAACGATGTCGATTATTGTCGGCTTACTTTTGCCAATGTATATACTCCATATCCGGCTCCGATCGCGCCCACAGCTCCAAGAGTATAGTCCTTCCATGTGTAAGGTTGTACGACTGCCTGTTGTGGTCCATATGCTACCGGCTGGGGATAGCCAGCGGCGTTATAGACCACTGGATAGGCACCAGCCTGGGCGTAGCCAGCGGGACCACTTGGTGGAAGTGGTGGAGCTCCGTTGGACAATGCTGCTGACGTCCCGCCAGAAGATGAAGAGCCCGATGTTCGGCTCATGGCTTCTTCAATTTCGTCCGCACTGAGCCCCTTAGTTTCGAGAAAGGCTATTCGTTTGGCGAGAGGGGACTCTTGAACTTTGGGATCTTTCAAAAAGCGCACAGCGCTTTGCACAATGTCTTCTCGCACCCCGGGTTTCACCATTCTGAGAAAACGGAGCAATGAGTGCCAGGTCTGTCATAATAACTGTTCCTGGAAAGGTTGAGTCGTTGTATACCTGTAATGTCACCAAGGCGGATGGGACGAACTTTCACAGATGTAGATCAGAAACTTGCAGTCCGCGACGGAGGATTTTCCTCCCGAAAGGTTAGTCATGCATTTAGCTGAAAAGGGAAAGTTTGTGCACAGTCATGAAAATCAACACCGGACACGCCAGTTTGGCTTTTCGCCCGTTTACCCTTTCAACGATTTCATTTTGACGATGGCAGGCCCCAAAGCAGGAGAGAAAGCAGGAGCGAAAAGCGGTATGAACTTTACCACTGGGAACTTTCTTCATGAAGCAAACTCAATCTTTTCCGTCAACAGGCCCGTCTGCCCTTGTGCAGCTATATCTGACTCTTTATAATTTCGGGTCTGCGACGGCCTGGGGATTTACATTGTTCTTGCTCGTTAAAAGTGTTTTCGAGACAAATGTAAAGCAGTCTTATGACGCTTGTGGATGGACGGTGACTGTTGTCCAATCTGTGGCGATTCTAGAGGTACGTCGCGTAGGGAAAGTTCATAAGTTGTACTTTCAGATGCTAAACAATATTACATTTGCTTCATGTCTTCAGGTCCTTCATGCCCTATTTGGTCAGCCTCCACTGTTGTGAAACCATCTTCTGCATGCATTCAAATATGCTTTTTCCACAGGACTAGTGAAAACCCCAGTCGTAACGACCGTGATCCAAGTCTCGTCGCGTTTGCTTCTCGTATGGGGCGTTACTTATCCTTTCAATATCCCCGAGGTATGTACTCTGTCAAAAGGAATACATATAGACGCTGAGCTCTGATACTTGATGTCATTTTCTTGATCGCTTGTGTCTCCTAGGTTCGGGAGCACTGGGCGTTCACCACGATGGTTGGAGCATGGTGTGTTGCCGAGATTGTTCGTTACCTCTATTATGGATTCAATCTTTTGGGATCTCAGCCTGCATGGCTCATCTGGTGCCGGTGAGCCATCTCATTTTCAAGTAATGTTTGTCCTGGCCGGTGCTCACATGTTACAACACTTAGGTACAACTTCTTCTTTATTCTCTACCCTGTTGGTGCTGGAAGTGAGTGGATCTTGCTCATCCAGTCATTGTCCGCTGTCCGACAATTTGATGAACGTCTTTGGGCCCTTTATGTCATCATCGCTGGCTTATATCCTCCTGGTATGTTCACAAGACATTCGTTAGCTTGGATGCGGCGGTTTCTCATGTGGCCGTTCCAGGTCTGTTTAAAATGTATTCTCATATGATGGGACAACGGAGGAAGTACTTGAAAGGAACACAAGAGTCTAAAACCAAAAAGCGCGCATAGAGACTATTTCATAATGTAGTATTAGAAATTATCGACATTATCATCTGTATGGTGGAATTTTCAATGACGTATGGGAGGCACTGACATTTTGTCTTTGCCCACACACTATGGGATGGTATGCAGTTTTTAGACCGGGAAAAATCATCAATCCATGACCGTCGCATCACCGTGAACAACTTTTTTGCAAGCAAAGACAGTAGCAACAACAACAGCAACAGTGCAGGCCAAAGGAAGGTGGAAATCCAACCAAAGCAACCGTTACGGTCGGTGGCACTCCCGGCGGGAGTGACATCTTTTTTGCAGCAGCAGCACAGCAGTAGCAACGGCAACAAGTCGTTGCTCTTCTTTTTTTTTCTTTTTTTTGAATATACACATATACGCACACATTTTGTTTGGACCACTTTATGGCTTCCATTATCTCGACCTTCATCGTCCGAGAACGGGCATTACGCAGTGAGCTATCCACAGTACCCTGCGACCAGTCACTGGATGTCACGCATGCCACGTAACCTGCACTCCGAGCTTAAAGTGGCCAAGCGCCGCGTTGTATACACGCAATCCATCTTAGCTTCGCGAGCCTTTTAATGCGCACGCATTGCTCGACCGGCGCCCAAAACTCCCCCTGCGCTGCAAATTGCTCGCACGCCCGTCTACGCACATACGGACCGTCGAATTTGGGAATAGGTAAAACAGGTGCTGCCGACGCAATGGCGTTAATTTAGGTTTGTATTTATATACTATTTCATGTATATCCCTTTTCTGGAACTGCGGCTTTTACTAAAATCTTTTCTTGTGGGTCCCTCTGCATCCTCAATCAAGAGTCGTGGGCTTGGGACCACTATAGCTGCATTACCCCCGGCGGCTAGACATTAAGTTTTTTAGCAACTTTGGGCGCAAATATCTCTTGGTGATTTGGTTCTGAAAGGGAGGACGTTAGCATAGTCTTCCTCACTTAATCCTCATAGTTCAGTGGATACTGCGTCGATATAGGGCTGCAAGGGCCAGTTACCCAGCCGCACAAACACGCTTTGCGACAACGTCCCTATGCACTGGCATGGTTGCTATCCAACAGTTTTTTCGCTTGCAGATACAGGTCGACACAAGGTGCCGAATTTTACGAACGGTGGCCATCCGACGCCTGCATCCCAATTGAACGCCCTATATCCACTCAGATGCCTGAGCCCCTTGTCAGTAAGATGCGGTCACAGGCCAAATCATCAAGCGCTAGCATTGCCATGCAGTCATGGGTATCAAAGTATCAAAAGGAAGGCCTGTCGCAATACCCTGCCACTTGGTTAAAACCAACAGAGACCAGAAATGACCTAGTGACACAGATCTACCCACCCGGGCCTTACAACAGATGCGTGAAATCGCCGGTCTACTCAGGTCCGGTACGCAGTCCCTCCGTGTCGAGGTCACGGCTGTCCAGTGCGAGCAGAAGTGCCGACCGGACACAACGTCGCACTGACCAGATTTTACGAACATGTGGCGCAACATGAACGCCGCTCTCTTGAATGGCCGTCAGTCCCAACACACACAGAAGGGTCGATGAGACGTCCACTGATCGTTCTCCCCAGGTAAGCTTTACACTCAAGCTTACCTTCTGAGATTATGTTTGGCTCGGTTGGTTAACGGGAATGGGAGTCTTGTTGCTATCCATATCAAAACAAAAAGGAAAGAAATTGCAGAGGGAGATTCTTTGCCTGCGGTAAGTGGGTTCAAACGGAAACGGAAAGCAAGAGCCTGCTTTTATACGCACTCCAACACGCATGGACTTTGGCCAGTTCGGACGGGCCATATTTGGGTTTATCAACTATTATGACTCATTTCATATTAACATTTTTAGGCTTTATTATCCTGTATGACTGCGCCAGTCTCTATAGTAACAAGGCCTTTCGAAGGCTTTTGACACGATCGCGTCAGCTTTTGGACAGATCTCAGCGGAACGGAGCAACGCAGGTAACGTTATAAATTGCAGTTAGAGCTTCACTTGTATGCGGTTAGCTACGGAATTAGTGTCCTCGCACCGTTTGCTTGGTACAACTATGAGATGGTGCGCCGCCATCACGAGGTTCTGCCCTTTGGAGCGGATTCCTGCTGTTGTTGGTTGGGCAGGAGGGCTCGACTTTGTCCACCCTGAGTAGCTGTCTTGGCCGCGTCGTCCAGTAAATGGCACTCCGATACACCCAATTGTTTGGGTTTACCAGCCTGCTTGCTCAAATACTCCTGAAAAACAATGATAAATTGGTTGAGATGGGTGGAATTCAACTGTTCACTCTCATACTGATACCGTTTTCCTCTTTCCATCACCACCAACATCTTCACATCATCTCCGTTGGTTAATATATATGGCCCAAGGTATGGTCACTGTTGTAGGAGACTGTCTTACAGTGTCCTAACTCTTTGCTCAGTACGGTCTCAGTTCCAACAAGTGCATCTGTGTTTAATCGACGCCAGCCAACTTAAGGTGGGTGACTCTATCTCTCACTCAACCGTAAGGTGATCCTTGTGCGGTGATTACCACCGTTCGAGGCAGATAGGGAGCTGACCCGGGAGGGCATTGGAAATCTAGCCTCCCGGTACTGACCTGCCTGGCATTTGCGGTCGGGCTCCATCATATGCCTCACTGTGATTGGGACATTCTGGTCGGCGGAGCGCGACGGTTCCCTTCCATGCTTGCATGGATGGTCGTGTGTTTGTCAGACCTTCACGTGTTATCAACTGGTTGCACCTTGGGCATAGTTCTTTGGGATAAAGTCCTTACGCCAAAACACTGAGTGCTCCGGCTGCGTAGGTTGTCGTAGGTTGTCGTTTTTGCTTTACTGGTCTACAGTTGGGAAGGATAAAAGTGCTTTTTCTGATTCCTGTTTTATTCACTATCGACAAGAACGGGGGTTGTTTAAAAAGAGGACGTGCCGCCTATTGCCAATACATGCCAGTGCGTTGACGCCTGAGGTTCAAGTTCATCTCAGCGTAATGTGCCCATGGATAAGGAAAGCTTTGAACAAGAAAACCTCGGCTTTGTGCAAATCATGGTTCATTTCGTCGCCATACAGAGGATTTATACAAGAGGCTATATACACGAAACCATTGCAAATGCTATTCCTGCCATGCTAATCCCTACAAGTATTTCCAAATGAACATGGACTATTCTCCATATTCCTCCAGTTTTCCGTCTTCTTGCACGTCATCATCCTCTTGTCCAACATTTGTGTTGGTACCTACCGGCACATCCAGATCCTCATCCATCGTCACAGTAGATTGACGTTTGAGGACTTTTCGCCAATAGTCGCAAAGCTGCGTACGGGAATGCCCCAAGGTCTGATTGAACTCAGCGGTAATTTCATTCCATTTGCCTTTTTCTCCGTGTTTCCGGACTAGACTGCGCAACAGCTCTCGTTTCTCTTCTGTCCACTTTTTGACTTTGTTGACCTCTTGTGACGCGGGAGCTTGTTGACTATCAACTGTAAGGCAGGAAGCAGGAGCGCAAATTCCCCAATCTCGACATTGGGTGGATAGAATGTAAACGTTGGGTGAACTTGAGTGTCTACCTTTTTGACGCTTTCTCTTTCCTCCGTTGGCAGTCGTCATTGTTTGATAAGTCGGTTACCAGTCTTGTTTGCAGATTTTTGCTGTAGGAAAGTTGTGTTGGAGAAATGGGATGTAAAAATGGAAACGGAGAAAGTTTTCACGGAACTGGAAGGAGACAAGTTGAGCCAACCCGTTGAGCCTACCCTAGGCCGAGCCCTCCAGTTTACGGTAGCTTCGCGTGGCTAAGCCCGAGATTGGTCTTGTTTCATTTGGCCACATCATAAACTCACACACTGAACATTTTGACAAGTACCTTTTTGCTTTTGACCTCCCGGTCTTTGCTCATATTCAACTTGCTGATGTTGGCGACACAGCCTTGGGTAGGATCCTGCACTTGCGATGGCTATGCAGCGTAGCACTTTTTTTTTTTAAATGGTACGCACATTTCTTCACAACTCCAGAGGCAGCAAAGCGTTACTCCCCTTGTGAATGGCAATGTCATCGTTACTTTGTATATAAATGACTATTGTTAAAGAACCGTTTCCTGGCCATTAAACAGCTATCCGTATCACTACTATATAACTATATACACAAAAGATGGATAAATACAAAGATATAAAGTCCTTTTACACCCTGGTCAGCAACCGCCGACTCCGTATAAACTTGACCGAAAACGAAAATGCGGTCGCAGTGACCATCATAAAGCCTCCAAACAAAATGGATGGCAGAAAGTCGATATGTTTCGTAGTCGGTGTGGGATGCGTTGTAAACCGGTCCATCATGGCTCCCGCGATGGGAGCACCGAGGAGGTTACCGAGGAAAAATGCAGAGTAGATCATGCCGGTGATGGTCGCAATGTGCCCGGTTTTACCGTAAAATTGTGCAATGACTGGTAAAAGGGACAAATGTTAACAAGATCATTGGTTTCAATCAAGGTAAGCATGAAAGAATTACTCACCACTTGGGAGAAGGGACACAAACCCACCACTGAATGCGCCATACACAAGGACAAAGCCAATCATGGTAGCAAAACTGGTTGCAAACGGCCAAAATACGAGCATGGACACGGCGGACATGCCTATACACATGACGAGCGTATTGACGTGTCCAAAGGTATCGGCGCCAAATCCCCAGGCTAAGCGTCCGAGAGCGGACGCGCCATTAAGGAGACCGACGAGGAGAGCACCGGAAGATGCGGAGAGATCATAGTTTGTTGCAAAGGCTGCAAGAACAAACAATGTCAGACGTCAAAAGATGGCGGCGACAAGGCTTACGACAGTGACTTACATGGAATGAAGAAGAAGGGGACAAAGTATCCAAAGGACCCAAATAATCCAATGCCAAAAATACGTGGGAAAGCACCGTCCTACATATCCCAGGATGCATCAGTGTCTGTCAAACTCGCAAAGGATATGCCCAGATCACATACCTTGACAACCTTCCAACCGCCTGCAAATCCACTCCTAGGCGCCCTATACCGAACCCGGATCACGGCAGAGGCGGCCAACACAATAGCCCCCACGATAAAAGCCGTAATACGCAGCGACCACCTCCAACCCAGCTGGGCAATAAGTATCCGAGTCAAAGGTGCGAGAATCATTCCACCAATCCCAGAGCCAGACACAGCGATTCCCAGCGCAATGCCTCGTCGCTTCTCAAACCATTGGGAAACAACAGAGAGAGCCGGATAATACGCCACGGACACACCCAGACCCATCAGGAATCCGTGGGTAAGGACGAGATGCCAGTATTCGGTGGATAAGGATGCCAGTAAGAGTCCGACCATTTCAATGATGCCACCAGCGGCACAAACCGCATTGTAGCCATACTGATCTACCAACCTGTTTGGTGACGTGTGAGTATTCAGATTTCTGTATCATTGGCTCTTGAGGAACTCACCATCCGGTTGGGATGCCTCCCAAACCCATCATGGCTGCGCTCAATGACCCGATGAATGCAATGCCCAGATTGGAGACAGCTGGAGATCAAATCATCTTTTTAGGATACGCGCATATGGGATAGAATATTGTAGAATAACTTACATCCAAATTCCTCAGTGTCCTTGTATGCCTGCTGAAAGACACCATATTCTGATTGCACGCCAATCGTCACCACATGAACCAAAAACGATGCCTAATAACGACATGTAAATCTATATAGGGTTACCGGAATCCCAAAAGAATGATTGTATAACGTACCAAAACGCAAACCCAACCGTATCCTCCATCTGGTGGTGAACTCAGGTACGCAGCCACGTCTTTTGGATCCACTTCCTCGATATCCACAGACGCTCTTCTCAAAGATTCCACCTTGTCTGAACAAGCTTTGGAGAGCCTCTTTGCGGAATAATCGTCATCTTTCACGTCCATCTTGAGAGTGACTTTATTATCACTCGTGTCGGAATGCAGTGTGATATCACTATCGGTTATATGACTCTCAGCGTCGTGCTCAGGTTGAATTAAAGACTCCATGGCTGGCTTTTATAAATAAAAATAGCCTAAATTGCTGAATGACGAGGAGATGCAGGGACCAAGGATCATTAGCATTTCTCCTGCGCTCTGGCCTTTAAATGCTTCTTTTTGAACACTTCTCTCCACGGGGGGATTTCCCCGTCCTCCTACGCCACGCTGCGCCATACTTTTAATTACCAACCGTGGGCGGGGGGTTGATTATTCATCCGATTCATTTTTTGATGATATTTTCATGTTTTATCAAAAGATTTTAGAATGAAATTTTGAACTTTCAGGCGGCCATTAATTTCCCTGAGAAAACACTTTCATTGTTTTGTTTCCTTTGGGAGCGAATTGCGTTCAGGGTTGGCGTCGTATCGGTTGAATTCTTTAATAGTTGTATCCCAAAAAACCTATTGATTTTTGCAGGCTGGCAGATTCGAACTCACTGCGCAATTTGGCGTTGCAGTGACTTTGCCGCGGACATGGGACGAGGACGAGGACGACGACGACGACGACGACGACGACGAACAAACGCTAAAAGGATCGCACCTGTCCCTTTCTTCAGGATAGTGATGAACGATCGACATCATCATCACTATCCTGAAGGCTTTGACGAAAAGTATGTCATTATCGTAGTCAACATCATCATGATAATCGCTATGTCTATAGGGTCTGTACACCGACGCAGCCGGTAGGAAAGCAAAAGCATAGCAAGCGAGGATACTGGTATTACTTTTGTATTTATTAAAGCATCGGTAGTATAGACTGCCAACACATTTGCTCGGTATTTCCCTTCACTATGGTATCCATGTAAGATATGCTAAGCACAAGTAACAGCATCAGAGACGTTACCACCAGATTCACCCTTCGCCATATGCTCATTTGTCTCCAATCCACGCTCCCATCGGCATAGAACGCTTCAATCACAATCCCTACACAATAGACTGCCCCCGCAGGTACAGCAATATATCGCGACATGCCGTCCAATAGTCGCAAATTTGCGTACATGAACAGGGACAATGCTACCAAAGAGCTGCAAATAATGACTGCATATTCGAGCCACCGTGGAAGCTGCACGTTGGGTCGTCGCATTCGTACCGGTATGTTGAGCGACGGGCGGGGTAGTGTACATACGCAGACAATAACGTTGCACAAGGCCCCAATAGTCGTCATCACATCAATGTGGTGGATGTCTTGATGGCACGCAATCCTTCCGACAAATGCTAGAACCAGTGCACCGGCTTGAATAAACACGAGCGCCTTTTCCAAATAGGTTGCCCGAACGCTCGCGTCAACGATAAAATGTGGACTCTCCTGTGCCGAACGAACTTTTCCCAACTCCCGCTCTTTTTCCGTCAGTGGCTCGTCCATCTCCATAATCGGCAACACTCCATCCACAGGCGAACATGCAAGGACGTGCGCTCTCTCGTGAGGTCGCAGTTTGTAGTACCGCATTGCGTACAGGAACGCTACTCGTACAGGTGTAGCGGGGACAAGCCATGACAAAACCATGACACGGATTTTTACGAGAAAAGGTGCTTTGGACCAGACGTTGGAGTTTTTGTAAGCTCCGAGAGCATGTACGAGTATGCTGTTTTGAATGTTTCGCCACGGTGTTCTATAGGACATTTTGGAACCTCTGGCAGAGCGAGACAGCCAAGGCGGAACAAAGGGTGATCAGCTCGCATAAAACCTAATTTCCGTTTATTGTAGGAAACAGATGCCTCGGTTATTGTTCACTCTTGAGGGTCATGAAAATGGAAAGTGGTGGGTATCCAAGGATCCAGGCTCTCAGAGTCTTCTGGCCCCCAGGCTCAGTATGAGATTGGATACCGCGAATCCCTTGAGGTATTCTAGTAGCAAGGGTTGCCGCCACGGATAGGGATAACTCCCATTACGATTATGTCTCTATTTGCTCATGCATTTGGGATGTCTGCGTATTGTGGGGGGCAGCTGCTAAAAACAAACAACTGACGCAGGAGCGAAAACTCCGACAGGCTGCATTCCAACCAACACGTGCATTTGCTGCTGACTCATGGATTACGGTATCATCACCGCTCTTTTGAACAACTTTTTTTTTGTTCAGCCCACCATGGCAGGGCACAAAAGACATGTTTGTTACGTGCATCAGTATGGTATGAGATGTGGATAGGAAAGACAATACGACAAACGGGACGGCAATAGAAACCTCCCCATTTCTACCTTTTGCACAGGCAAATAAATAGTCTATAACTGTGACGCTATGCCCTTTCCCTTGACAAATGGTTGGCAGTGTCAGCTACACGGGAAGAAGGGATAAAACGCTGAGCTCATGGCAAAATGCCCAAAGATGCTGCAAAACGATAAGCTCCACACGTGGAAAACGTCATGTGATGTGGGCCGATGCAATGGTCCGAGAATAACTTTGAATCGAATCATATTGAGGATACGTGAAAGCGTCAATGACCCCATGCATCCACCATAGCCCGGCCTCCAAGCTTGCACACTTCATCTGCCGACGACGTCGCGTCCATAAACAAGCGCACGACGGCATACCAGAAACGACGATACACGACAAGAGGTGAGACAGCTTGCACCAATTGGAGGCCTTTTGAAAGTTGGGATTTTGTACGACTCCAACCGGCCTGCTGCGGATTTCTTTTTTTTTTTCTTTGCGTTTTGTGATTTCGGGCGTTTTCTTGGATTTTGGGACAAACTGGAGGCCCGAACGCTGCCGACGGGTTTCGGTGTGTGTTCCGTTGCTTTTGCACAAGGATTTTGCAATGACGGCCAAACGTGTTCAAAAAAGGGACGCAAAAAAATGGGAAAATGGAGAAGCCATGGCAGATCCTGCTGCTTCTTCTACTCGGCCGACATTGCCATTTGCTATTACTTTAAAACGGTGTCGCTGAGTTTTTGGTTTTTTTTTTCTGCTTTTGCTCTGGCACTGGCGTGCGCAGGTCGTCGGCTCAGCCTTGCGCCGTCGATTTCACAGCCGGACATTCGGCACACTTTCCGCCTACCAACCTTAATACACAAAAACGGTCGCTGTCGCACTCGTTGTTCTCAAACCAGGCCGGATTTATGGGGTAAGCACATCAGATATCGGAAAAACAAAAACTGTCAAAATTCAGTTTTATGACGTCCGTGTTCATCATCGACATATCCCAGTACCTCGCTCTAAAAGATACTCGACAAATGTTTTGGCTCACATTTTTCATGGCTGTTAGGTTGTGAACACTATCAATCGTTATTCTCGTATCCAGCAACACTTTACAATCACCCACGGCCACAGCCGTTCCCAGTGAACCGCCGAAACCACAAGGCGTTCACAAGGTTTCCCCTGACGCAACACTTTACTGCGACTGCACTAAAAAAGAGTCCTTGAACTGTCACGCCTCCGACCTCGGCCCCACAGACTCCCAAACTGTCTCCATCGTCCCACACAAGCATCAGCGTATACCCGCCAAATACGCCTTTCCCATCGGAAGGCGGCTCCAACCGATCCTTGCACGCGTTGGACATGGCGGCCGGAGGGACGCAACCACCACCATCCATGCGCTCGATTTCTGGTACAAATTCGCCTGTTGGCGAATCATCGCCTACTGCCCGACGAGCAGAGGCAAAGACACCGATTGAAGGGATTGCTCAACCGCCTTCACTTGAGCAGCCGCCCCTCCAGCAGAATGGAGATGGAATGGGCGGCTATGGCACTGGGAAGCCAAATGATCACGGTTGGTTATTTCACGTCTGTTTGCCTCTGTCAGCGGAAAGACTGACATTGACACAGTGTCTTCTGATGTCCCAATAGTCACGATCCACTCCCTACCCTCCAAAAAATCCTTCAAATTGCATCGAAAGCATACCCAACCACAAGGTCCTTGGGAAGTCAACTTTCCAGCCTCTGATTCAACATATCACAAAAAGTCAAATTACATCCGGACCACCAAATATACCTTATTGTCGTTTTTTCCCAAAACCTTGTACTATCAGGTTTGTCGTGACGGATCGCGAGGCTCCATCTAAACATTGACTGACAGATTGGACGGTTTACTACTAGTTTCGCCGCTTCTACAATATCTACTTTCTTGTTGGTGCACTGTCAGTTGCCGTTGGAGTATCTAGTCTTTCCCCTGCATCCCAAATCCTTCCCCTGGTGATTGTACTTGCATTCTCGCTAGCCAAAGAAGCGTATGAAGACTATGTGAGTCTCGCTTTTGGCCGTATTGATTGACCATGTCGCAAGGCGCAGTACTGAATACGACTTTTCAAATAGCACCGTTACAAAGCCGACAAGGCCGCAAATACTGGACTTATCACCCTTCTTCGCAACGGGGAAAGGGTTGAGACGGTCCGCCAATACGTTCAACCTGGCGACATTGTGTACCTGAAAAAAGGCGACAAGAGTCCAGTAGATGCAATGCTCTTGAGCACGTCATATGACGACGGGACGTGTTTCATAGAGACGGCAGAGTTGGATGGGGAGACGAATTTGAAGCGACGGAGTGCAGTACCACAATTATGTGGTTTAACAACGGATGAGGTGTGCACCTTTGGTTGAAAAGGGATCGTTACTCTGGGACTCACGAATTTTATCTTAGGTTGTCTCGAGACTCCGCGGCCAAATACAATGCGAGCAACCCAACGACAGACTCACTGCCTTCGAAGGTCGAGTCCACATCCGCCAAGCTACCGGCGACGACATCACCCTTTCCCTCTCTCTCACCAACCTCATGCTCCGCGGCGCAGTTCTCCGCAACGCGGACTTTGCATACGCAATCGTCATTTACACCGGCTCCAATACCAAAATCATCAAAAACCTCAAAAAGCCCAAGCCAAAAAGCTCTACTCTCGAACGACAGCTGAATTGGCTTGTTATGGGCGCTTTTGTGTATAACGCGGCTTTGTTGATTAGTAGCGTTTGGCTGGAGTGGAGGTTATACAAACGAGCTTATGATCGGGAAATGGCGAGCAAGTCCACTGATCCGGTAAATTATCCAGTGAATTGGTATCTGGGACCGGTTGACGATAACCCTTCGCGAGTAAGTTTTGGTCATCCAATGTGACGGATTCATAACTTACTCATCTATCCACACATTTCTAGCACGTTCTATTTACTATCATCTCATTCTTTGGCATGTACACCTATGTTATCCCGATATCCCTATTTGTCACCATTGAAATCGTCCGAGTAATCCAAGCAAAGTACATGATGTGGGACACGGAGATGCGTGTCGACCGAGTCAACCCTGATGGATCCATAACAAAAGTCAAAATGAAGGCCAATAACAGCAACCTGAACGAAGACCTCGGTGTTGTCGAGTACGTTTTTTCGGACAAGACTGGGACGTTGACGATGAATGATATGCGGCCTAGTTCTTGGTATGTTGGTGGGAAAGTTTTGGATGAGATGAAGGAGCCTGGAGTTATGGGAAAAGCGCTGATGGAGCCGGGGCTGGACCCAGCAGTCCGGGATGTGATGATCAAGTTTGGCCTTGCTTTGGCGCTTTGTCATAGCGTTATACCGTCCGTGGATCCCAAGACAAATAACCTGATTTACGAGTCGCAAAGCCCGGACGAGTCCGCTCTTCTGTATGGTGTCAAAGCATCCGGATTTACTCTTCTCTCACGGACAAAGGATCGAGTCAACATCCAGTGCTTGGGAGAAGACATGTCTGTGGAACAATTGGGTCTATTGGACTTTACATCGGATAGAAAACGGATGAGTGTCATTGTGCGGACAGCGGATGGTATTATGCTGTTCTGCAAAGGTGCCGATAACATTGTTTTCGAGCGGCTAGATAAGAGCAGCGAATGGAACCCAAGGGGGGTCATCGACGCTGCCGAGGGGGCGCTCAAGCATTTCTCAGAGGAGGGATTGCGTACCCTTGTTGTTGCATACAAACCCTTGACTGAAGAAGAATATGAGACCTTTCGCGTCTTATATGACGAGGCTGAAACGAGTCTCGAAGATCGGGAGCAAATGATTGCTGCTGCCTGCGAGACCGTTGAAACGGATTTGCGGTTCCTGGGATGTACTGCGATCGAGGACCGTCTGCAGCCCGAAGTCCCAGAGACCATCGAGTACCTCCTAGAAGCTGGAATGAAAGTATGGCTTTTGACAGGGGATAAAATGGAAACCGCCATCAACATTGGTGCATCCTCTCGACTCATTTCACCCAACATGGACACTATCATACTGGATGGTGTAACGGACAAGGAGATTTCCTCACAAATTGATCAAGCGGTTCGAAACATCACAACCCGTACTACAGCCCGCCGCTCTGCCCTCGTCATCCCAGGTGCAACCCTTCACCACATCTTCCTCCCGAACTCACCACACCCACCTCATCTACTGGCCCTAACCTCCCACTGCGCAACAGTCATCTGTTGCCGTGTTACACCCCTCCAGAAAGCTCTTGTCGTTCAACTCGTCCAAAAGAACCTCAAATGCGTCACACTGGCAATCGGAGACGGTGCCAACGACGTGTCCATGATCCAAGCTGCCACAGTAGGTGTGGGCGTCGTCGGACGGGAGGGGACGCAGGCAGTCCGGGCTTCCGATTATGCGATTGGAGAATTTCGGTTCTTGGCGAGGCTTTGTGGGGTGCATGGACGGTGGAGTCGCAATCGGTTGAGTGGATTGGTGTTCTATAGTTTTTACAAGAATCTCGTGTTTATTACGGTGCAATGGTGGTTTGGGTTCTTGTGTATGTGGAGTGGACAGGTACCTTACTGCTCTCTTTTTACTTTGCTCTTGTGTCTTGGTTGTACTCATCGTTCTCTTCTCGTTTCGCAGTTGGTCTATGAAGAAATCTTCTTCACGGCTTTCAACGTCCTGTTCACATCCCTGCCACCGCTTTTCTTTGCCATCTTTGACTACGACGCACCCGATAGACTCCTCCTCGCAACTCCTCCCCTTTACAAGCAAATCAAAGCCGGACTTTACTGGTCACCCCGCCACATGATCACCACCCTAGTATCCTCGCTGATCCATAGTCTATTCATCTTTGGCGCGGTTTGGCTAGCGTTTTGGGATAACGTTCTCGATCCTTCTGGATACAGCGCTGGATATTACGTTCAATGCTACCTCTTCTCGGCGCCTATGCTCTGCGTTGTGCTTACAAAGGCGGCCATGAACGCCAATGTCTGGGTAGGAAGATTCGGGTGGATCACAGGTGGAGTGCTGGTGTTGAGTTTTGTATTCAACGTGTGTGTCATGTTTTTGGTGGAGTGGGCCAAGTTTATTGAACGGGGGACGATCGAGTGGGTGCATGTCCTACCTGGATTCTGGTTAGTCGGGCTGTTGATTGTCGGAGGGTGTATGCTGGGTGATTGGGTGTTCAAGTAGTGAGTATTTCTGAATGTCTTTTTCTTTTACTGAGATTCGTTGCTAACTCTGCTCGTTTTCCTCCTAAAATCAGCTTCTTCCATCACTTTTTCCCATCCGATACCGACATCCTGTTGGAAGAAACCAAAAAGGGTGGGGCTTTGTCGTGGTTTCATCGGTGGAGAGGGGACCGGAATGCGGATCATGGAGTGGATAAAGTGGAGATGGGCGAGGCTGGGGGTGGATAGGATAGAAACTTTCTTCAGTAGTGCGACAAGAGAATCGCACAAGATTATTTTTTTTTTGGTTATGTATACCCGACATTTTTAAAAATAAGAGTATGATATTGAGTTGCGGAGCGTGCTTGGGATCGTTGCCAACAGTATGTATAGCTGACTATGGCTTCAAAGAGAAGGCAAAAGAATAGGCTATTTTGCGGCAGCTTCGTGATCTTGTTTACAAATCCCAACTAACTTGTCAAATAGGTCTTTTGTCGCTGGTATCGGTTTAAGATGACAAGCAGGTGTCCGCTTGCCATTCTCTTTTCAATCAAACTATGCACACACCAAGCTGGAAATTAAATAAGGTTACACTTTAAAAGCACCCATAGTCGCCGCTACTAAAGAAAACAGCATGTTTACTTTCAGTATGAATCAGTGAATGAACGAGTATGTCTGATCTGCTCAACTGATTTCTTTGGGCGATATGCGTTGTGTATTCTATATGAATATCCTTGCGCTTTTGTGTCTAACAAGGTCTCGTGGTGTAGTTGGTTATCACATCTGTCTAACACACAGAAGGTCTCCAGTTCGAACCTGGACGAGACCATTCATTGTTCTCATTGCTGAAATTTTCTTTTGTGTAAGAATCACTTTATTGTGCTGGTCTTCGGAGAGACATTCCAATTTTAGCCTATGGAAGTGGAGGGCTGTTAACCTGAAGGTTGCCAAGTTTTTTTTTGTTAGCGGGCAGCACGCTGCGCTGAAGGCATTTGCGACAATCAAAGAGAATTGCACGGTAATATTCACACACATGTCCTCAATATAACTACGTAATTAGAAAACAGAGACGAACAGTTCATAACTATAGATAGTTTGAATTGGCTACTCCTATAGGACGCGTTGCCGCCATCCACTGAGAACTCAAAAACTGTCCAGAAAAAGTACACTTGAGCTATTCATCCTTTGGGGCCACACCGCGTTCGGGTGACGGCTGGCCAGACTTGCTGTTAATCGCCTCCATAATTCTCGCCTACCCAAACACCACGGCAACTGAGCATTTACACTCAAGTGACAGCTTAAACCAACGAAATGGGTACACTTACCATCCTCTTTTTGCGACCCTCGATAACACGACCTCCAATACCAGGTAAAGAACCCATTACTCCAAATACCCAGACAACCCAACAAAACAAGAGTGCAAGCAATCTGTATCTCAGGGTCGGTAATGGCAGTTCGAGCGCATCCGCCAGTTCTGGGCTAAGAAATCTCCGTGTGATGGAGACGTTCAACTCGTAGGACGCTCGTTTTGATTTAGATCCGTCTGATGAGGAAACGGTTTTGAGAAGAGTTTGTGATAGTTGGGTAGACGTGTGATCTGGAACGAAATCTGTACAGTACATATTGCGTGTTACCAGATTAGTATTTTAGTTCGTGATGAAGCTGTTAAATGATTGTTTACATAATTCCAAGTAGTCCCTGAGACAAGCACATGTAGCCTCGAATCCGTGCGCCAAAGGATTGTTCTCTTCCTTTACGCCGATCAGGTATCCCACGTACCGCCATAGGTGTGTGTAGTCATCCCGTTCTGATGGTGTGAGATAGATCCATAGGTAGGTCAAACCGGTGATAACCGAGCATTGGAAACCGAGAAGGGTTCCAATCTACCGGTAATAGTCAGGTATTTTAGAAACGCATTTGTATACGGACCCTCCAGAACTTACCAGATCGGTTTGGTTGATGGGAATGATCTTTTTGGAGCTGCCAGTGTCTATTCCGTTTTCGGGCAGCTGTCGTTTCCTCACTGCGCAGTGTAAAAACCGGACGCGCAAGACAGACTTCCATCCGTCAGATCCGGGCCGGAGGCCATGTTGCATAATGTCGTTTATCATCTAGTATTCAAACGTAGGTTTGGTTTTGTAGGATGTAGATTTATGAGACTGGGATCTTACTTGGCCAGTTTCAAGTAGCCGACGATTAATATGCCGAGGGTGGGACAGATATCCTGTCCTGATGAGGACGTCGTTAACGCGGGGAATGGAGAATCCGCCTGTTCGGAAAGAATCGACATTGTTTATCAAAATAACGCACCAGTAGAGAATAAAAGCCAAACTCACCCGCAAGACTTGCATATAATAGGACAACTTGAATCGCTCCCATATTCCTCCAAAAAACCTCTCGACCTCTATTAACCTTTTCCCAATCGACCCACTCAGGCACATGCTCAACCTCCCGTAAAAAGGCACGCTCGGTCCCTGTCAGTTCATGATCGCCTGTATCCCGTTTGACAAGAATGTCGTCAAAGATCCTATAGGGTGGACCACTCCTTTTGACTGACGTGTAGGCAGCGTCTGCTATCGGGTCGCCGGTGTACAGGAGGTCGTTTAATGGGATTGGATGGGTCGGGTTACTGCAAACGTTGAGATTCCGGGAGAAATGGTCATAGTCGAACCAGGTCGCAGAGGTCAGAGGTGGCATGGAGGGTCAACAGACAAAGGTCAAGTCTGCAAGTCCGTAAAAAAATAGGTGACGGAACTCGCGTGAGCACGATGATGTGACAAGCTTACGTAAACTGATCGGAAAGGTCTTCTGCGCAGTAACGTTGCATTGTTTTGCAAAGGGTATATTGCCAACAAGGTTATGGGACAAGGCTGGCATGGTATGTTCCAAAACGTTTTAGCTCCGACTCTCGCACTCGTACAGATCATATGGCAGATATCTTGTTTGTAATGTAGTGTAAACTAGCCGCACTTGCATCAGCCTAAATAACAAAAACAAAAAGGAGCAGTGGCCGCATGATCGAACTTTGCCTTTGTATTGCCGCATAGACCAATCCGTCAGTGCTTCCAGAAATACCACGAACCACCAGGAAGTAAAAAGAGGATGCAGCGCGGGAGCGGTTGCAGATAATGCCGATCTACATCTCTTTACTTCTTCATCACAGGCTAATACACTTGGAGCAAAGGTCTTTAACGTAAAACCGTTGAATATTTACGTAAAGTCCTTATTAAGGAGATTTAGAAGCTGGACGGCATTTTCTGCAACAGCAACCGCCTCCGGGCGTCATTCTGGCTGCATGTAAATGTGCTACAGGCCTTGTGAAGGAGATTGTAAGCTATCTGGATATATTAATGGCAAAATAAATACATTAGACAAGTCTACCAGAGATCACCATCTATAACATAGTCGCAAGGTCTCAACAAATTATTCGTCCTTCGTATCCAAAATCTTTGCCGAAACACCAGCAGCCCGGGCCAACTCCTCTACTTCGCGCACCATGTACTGACCCAACCGCTCTGGTTGAATCACAGTTTCCCCATCCACAACAAAGTTCATCCAGATGTTGTTGTCATAGCTGACAGCACTGACCTGCAAGATGGCGTTAGAGACAACAGGCTGCATGCCCAACACAGGCTGTCCACAGATATAGATGCGTTCCTGAAACCCAGGGACGTTGGTGAATATGCAGGTATGGCGGGCAAACATGTCCAAATTCGTTTGGGCACTAAGTTCATGCCCGAGGGCTCTGTAGGCAAGTTGCTGGAGTTGGACAGCAACCAGGGGTTCTGGAGAGCTCTTGATAGCGTCCATGGTCTGCTTGGCAAACTTGACACGGGACAAAGGATCAGGTTGACGGACTGGAAGCTCGGCAGAGATCATGGTCCATTTGTTGTGGAGGTCATCTAAAGGGCGAGGGAAGGAGTAGGGCATCAAGGCTCGGAGGCGGACGCGGGATTGGAGGGATGGATCTGTGAGGTTGGGATCGCTGCGATATTGGAGATACATTCTCATCGCTCCACCGAGAGCTGCCAACAGGACATCATTGACTGTTACATGAAGCTTGTCTTTGATAAGCTTGATGGCTTGGAGGGAAATAGGTGGGACGGTAATGAGGATTCTGTTGCTGCTGGCAAAGCGAGAAACCGCGGTCTAAAAGTCCCAGCCCAAACGAACAGATTAGATATCATGAGCAGCGCCAAATAATACCGAACGCAAAGGATCAGCCGATACCGACCTTTACAGCCGTGTCTGAATCCCCTCTGAGGATAGGCAATCCCAAAACCTTGACGAACGCCCTCCCAGTGTTTGCAAACAACACTGTCTTTGTCCAAACCCGACTCAATAGCGACGGCTTGGGTCGCCGGCTCTGCAGTTTCTTGAACTTTTTCTCATCCATAGTTAGCGGTTGGCCATTCTCATCCGTTACAAAGTCTCCCAAAATCTGCATCTGACTCAATCCATCACCCAGCACATGGTGTATCTCAAATACAATGGCCGAGTTTCCGTCATTGTCGTTGTGCACCAAGTGGACAAACCAGAGAGGTTTGCTGACATCCCACATTCGACCAAATAGGCTTTCAACATAAGTCTTGATCTCGGACTCGGAGGAAATGGTTTTGCGAATAATGTGGGCGTCAGTGTCGACGGTTTCATACGGCTGCCAACTAATGGTGCCATCCTGACTTTCAATTGGGATGGCGCTAAAACGGTGGTATCGGCTAAGAATACGTTCTTCCAGGAGGCGTTTGAGTTGGGTTACTGTCGGGAGCTTTTCCAGGTAGAAGACGCTGTGGACAGTGGTAGGCTGCAAATGGTAGCAATTTGAGTGAACTGCATACATCACGGCGTCTATACTCGTATCAAAAGACATACCGGAATTCCCGTCTTTGTCGGAAACGCTCCACATTTGTGCGACAAAATCTGAGAGAACAGTGACATCTTCCTCTCGCGCTTTGGATGCCTCACTTCGTATGGCTTTTCCACTCTAGCAGTGGATGGAGCAATCCGGTTCGCACCTCGCACACAAGAAGGGGAATAACATGTCTGCCCATCCTTGCAGGACAGACTGTAGCATGTCATTAATTCGCCGACGGCAGCAAGCTCGACTTGCTCGATTCCTTCGCTGTCCACGTCAGGAACACCGTTTTTTAGCGTAGTGGAAGGGAATTCCTCCGCAGTTTGTCTGACGTCGGATGCGAGGTCCGCGCATTTTGCTTGCAGCTTTTCAAGTTCTTCCCGAGGCTACGGCGTTATTCCACGGTCAGTCAGGATGTCTATGCTTAAAAATAGATCTATTGACGTATAATATTACGATACGCACCGACTCCTTAGGCTGCCCACGACGTTTGCCGCCATCAATGGCGAGCTTTGATTGAAGGCGAATGTGTGCCAAGCCGACAAAGGCAATAAGAAGTGTGACGAGTCTGGAGGAGCACGGAATTGTCAGCCTAATCGCGTCCTGTAGTTTTGTGCGCACAAACATACGACCACACAAACCCAACAAATCGCCATTCCACATCCCAGGCCGTTGGGCATCCACTAGTGCTGCAAGTTGCCTCTCCAGCGAATGGACTGGCATCCAAAATCGTATCCGCCATCGAAAAAGAGGTCGCGTAGTGTAGTGTGATATGAGGTATTGTGCGAAACAAGCAGTATAAAAAGTGACAACGAGCGAGTGTTTGCACGAGTCAAGAATGTTTAAAGAAAATAAAAGAGGTTTGGACAAAACCCCAAGAGGAATGTCCCGGGTGGGGGGTTATCGGAGGACGAAAAAGACAAGGTTGCGAGCAAAAAATGAGACGGAAATGGTAAACAGGCGGCAACCAAAATTTAAAAAGGACTTTTTGAAAAGCTGCAACGGGAAAGCCTTTGGGGCAGAATGAAGGGTTTTGTTTTTTTGGGTTATTTTCCATTGTGGATTTTAGGGTAGTTGGCATCTACTCCATAAACAAAGGATAGTCCAGGTCCCATTCGCCTATTGCCAGAGCTCGCGCGGACATCTTCCAATCTGTTTTGGATCCGAATCGGCAGGGCATCGCACGACATGATTAACAGCTCAACAAAAGACCGTTCTCTACTACTAGTAGTAAAATGGTACACATTTGGAGATCTCCATCAGTAACGGCCACCGGGCTGAAAAAAACTGTTGACGTGCGCGAGAAATCACTTTTAATACTATATGCTCCACTTGGGCTACAGGGATCTATGACTGCCAAATACCAAACTTTCTTTTGAAATGACAGCTTCACCTTTTATAATGTCTCGGCCACCTTTTCATTATTGGCAAGAGAATTGCAAACAGTTTTGAATAACATTTACCTTGGAGCGACATGTTGATGAAAGGGCCAAGACCGCCATCATTGTGGGCATTTGTATTGGATAGGGTGTCGTGTGATGCATTCATCGACATGTTTCCTAGAGATTACCGCAGCACAATCACCTGCATTGAACAACGATGACACTCGAGTCCTTTGGTGAACTGTCTACCCATCTCCCCTCGAGTTTTCACACCTTTTGTTAAAGTCCTACGCAAGGGTGCGCCATATCGCTACCAGAAGGCGAGCACTTTAATCCGGTTGGAATCGAGGCCGATTTCCAGCCTTGAAAGATCCCCCATTGATCGGGCGTGCTTTCTAGACGGTTATTGATACAGAATCATCGAATCCTAGAAAGATGGCTTCCGCAAAGTACTTTACAGGTTTGCAAGATCTGCATTTCTTTGTTACTGATGGGGCAGACCTAAAGCCTTACTCAACGTCATCCAAACAACGATAGGATACACGCTAGGCTCACCCTCCGCGGCCACTAAATTTGAAGTCTACTTGGACTACCTCGTATGTACTGTCGTTTGTATCGGCTTTCCCATTTTTTACTTGCCTCCAATACTTTTTGAAAACCAGTGCCCCTTTTCCAAAAAAATCTTTTCTCGCATCCTGCAAGATATCCATCCGCAATATCCATCCATATCCTTTTCATTCCGTCACCAAGTCCAGCCGTGGCATCCACAGGGGACCTTGCTGCACGAAACAGCCATAGCGGTGCACACGCTCGCCCCACAAAAATTCTGGGATGCGTCTAAACTCTTGTTTGACGTCCAAACCCAGTTTGATGACTCCAAGACGTATGGGCTCAGTCGGAAAGACATTTACGAAAAGTTGGTAGGGATTGTGTCGGATGGTGTCGGTGTTGACATAGGGGAGGTGTTGAAGTTGTTGACGCCCAAGGAGACCAATGAAGGGAACGCTGTTACACCGGTTTTGAAGGTTCATTTGAAAATCGCTAGGCAGAACTCTGTTCACGTTAGCCCGACGGTATTGGTGAACGGACTCGTTGATAATAATGTATCGTCATCATGGGGTGTAGAAGAATGGAAAGAGTACTTGAGCAAGCTTTTGTAACGAATTGAAACAATGAAAAAGTGGTATTATTGCATCTTTTGTATATTCTATTCTTGTCAGTAAGCACCAGAAACAACAAAGACAACACTACGCATAACCAGAGAGAAAAAAAATTGTACAAAAACAGACGACGATGCCAACAAAAACGACTAGATAAAGAGCACAATGCGCTACGCCGTAAAAGGATCTGGCCCGTCGTATGACTGACCACCATAGATACCTTCATCGAATACGTTACGTCGATCTCATATTCACATCAGAACATCCATAAACGTCGCATGAGGGATAATCGCATGAGGAATAATTACCAAAAAACGTCGGTCTGCCAGCTAGCCTACAACACTCTCCAATCGCTTCCCATTCCTCCCAAAGGAACCCCGTCCAGCGGCTTGTATTCCATCTTCCAAGAGGTGATCCAATGTCTTGATAGCTTCGTCAATCTGTTCCGGTAACTGGGATCCAGACGATGCACGCGAAGACGTCGAGGAGAGAACAGAAAGTCTGTAGAATGCAGGTGGTACCTCGGGAAGCGGCATCGGCGGCGGTGGACCCATCGATCCGCGGTAATGAGGTGGAGGTCTCTTGTGATATGACAGGGTACTAATTCCTGAATCGCTACGGAACAGCTGGGGATTTGATGACAATGGGGACGTGGGGGACGTGGGGGACGTGGGGATGGATGTGATGCGTACGGGAGTAGGTACGATGGATTTGATTTCTGGTAGTTGAGGAAGGTCTTGCTCTTCTTCGTCAGAAAGCACGTCCTCGTACAGGGGTGGGGGTGGAGGTAATGTGGCAACACTGAATTTCTCCCTTAATACTGCGTCCTTGATCGCCTTTATCCACCTTTCCAATCCAATTTCCACATCCGCATTATCAACAGCCAAAAACCATGTGCGGGCCCCACTTCGCACGGTGAATCCGCCCTTTTTGTCCATCTCGCCCCCCAGTCCTGTCGTAACCTCCGTGTCCACCTGCACAGGCAAACAATCCACTGCTCGCTCGTGCATCGAGTCGGATTTGAATATGTAAATCCTTCCCGGTGCCAAAACACCATGGCGTCGTTTCCAAGGTCGGAACACTGCCGCAGGGTAGAGTTTGTGTAGGGGGCCAGTAAAGAGACGGGTGATGGTATGGAGAGCCGGTAGAGCGTTTGGTTCACTGGGCGACTGAAGGGTTCCCGTCGATATGGCTCGTCTCGCTTTTGTTGCCTCGTTCTTGGACAGACGAAGGGCAAGTGCTCTGAAGCCAGTAGGGGAACTTGGGCCGCTCTGGCTACCAGTGCCCATGGCATCATCAGCGGAAATGCCCAGCATTTTGAATGCCTTGGAGTTGCCTTGCACTGCTCCATTGGCCGCGTCAGCTTCCTTTGACGATAGTATTCCAAGGGTCTTCAAGGCTTTTGTGTTTGCAACGTTCGGACGCGAGTCAAAAGCCAAGTTTTCTGGATCGGAATCGACGGGAGGGCTAACCGGAGGTGGAGGTGGTGGAGATAGATTGCGGGAGAGCGGGCTGTGAGGCGGAGTGGGAAGAGATGAGGTGGGTGATACGGGGAGTGGTGAACGAGGAGGCGGCTTGGGTAAGGGTCCCGATGGAGGGCGCACTGCAAGAGGCCAACCGATGGTGCGTTCATCATTTAATATGCTTATTAATCTCCTTTCGTTTGTGTTGTCTGTCCAAAGGGTATCCATACTGGCCTGCACTGCGGGAGGCTCCCCATCCTCAAACAAGGTACTACCGGATGAGGTGGATGCTATGCCTGTGCTGCTGGACCGTGAGGTAATGTCGTCCGCCGACCATGCCAAGGAGCTCGTTCGATTGAGACGGGCCTTGACAGCCATGACTTCCTCCAGCGTCGCATAGAGACTTTGCAAGTGAGCGCGCGAACCGTTTGTGTTCTTCACCGTGCGAAGCAGGCGAGGAGGAGGGTATTCAGTAAGCGGTAACACTGTGTCCTTTTCGTCTTCTTCGTCCTCTCCACCACTCGAGCCAGCTTGATAGGCAGAAAGGAGCGAATAACAAGACACTTCACGACGCATGTTGCCCTTGGGAGCAGTGAGCCCGGTTTCGGGCTCTGTCGAGGGCGACAACATAGTCTCGTCCCCGCTTTTATCACTCAAGGCTTCATGTTGCAACATGCTCACACTGTGCGTTGAGTTTGTCATTGTCGTGCGCGATGTCCATTCGAGAGTTCTTCCCATTCAACCAAAAAGTGTCTTTTTTTTTTATAAAAAAAAAACCAAGAACAAAGCAGAGAGAGGAAGACGAGAAGGAGGAGTCGTAAATAACGATATCGTTCTTGGGTTGCCAAAACCCGTTGTAGTCCAAAAAACGAACGTGTGGCGAACAAGTTGTCGTTTCTTTTTTTTCTAATAAAATCACAAAGGCCTCTTTGTGTTTGATCACTTAGAAAAAGGTTTTGAAAAGAGCTTCCGGCCTTGTCTCTCGCTGGTGGAATTAACGGTTGCTGATTTCCCTACTTTAGGACGCTTTGTCTCTCGCTGGTGACCCTTTGAATAAAAGAAGTCTATCTTTACTCTCTCCCCAATGGAGCACACGACAAACCACACCACCAACCCTATCAATCGTTTCCTTGTTTCTGGATTGGAAACGCTTGCAAAGGTCATTCATCGTCGCTCAAGTACGCCGGAAATCAACCCAAAATAAACAAAAACAAAAAGGAAAATCAATAGGAAATCTGGCGCCAGCACACTTTGTCATTTACTATTTATGGATATATTTGTAATTTTGTACTACATGATTTGTGGCGCATAGGGCTTATGTCACACAAAACTTAGTTTCTGTGGGGGGCTTGGAAGGAAGACCGCCTAAAAATAAGCTTGTGGTTAAAGATGGTTTATAACGATGGTTTATTTTTAGATGTTGGATTTTTGAATGTTGCGTTGAAGATTAGGCTATTTGCGACATTTTGGAATGAATCGACCGGAGGAGGGCCGATGGTCCAGAATGTGTCCCCCATGGGTGCTGATGCTTGTTGTTTGAATATGTCAGGTTCTGCTTGATCAGCAGAGCATTGGAGCACTCTTTGTGGACAGACGGATCCGTTTTTTTTATTGTCTATGGTCAACAAACACTCGTGTTGGTTTTGGCAAAAACGCGTTTAGAAGATGGGTCTCCTCATGGATACTGTAAAAAAAGGCATGCGTGCAGCTCAGGCTGGACTACCACCATGAAGGGTGGCGACGAGCAACAAAGTTTTACCTTGTCAATCTGATCCCCATCGGATACACAAAAGTGCTAGTTTCCACTCTATTCATGAAACTTTTGAGCAAGGTTCCTTTTGAATGGCTTACTCTCTAAGATGCTGAATGAGATTTGTACTTAACATGAAGGAGCAATGATTTCCAAAGGCGACTTCACCGGGTCAGAAACAACGTCCTGGCCCATTACCTACCTGAACAAAAAGTTATATATTTCCATGTCTGCCTGTCTGGTTCCAGAGAAAGGTATTGGCCATGATAAAAGCTCATCTTCTTCCGTCTTGAAGATCATCAAAGACGGGGGGGAAAAAAGATATCTTTTTAATACGGAATGGTCTCGTCCAGGTTCGAACTGGAGACCTTCTGTGTGTTAGACAGATGTGATAACCAACTACACCACGAGACCATTAAATGAATTCAGGCAGGCTCAATATGATATACAGGACAATGCTCTTTACGAATCGCAGTCCCCGTTCTGTTGAGGCAAAACAGGGTCTAAATGAGGGATGTTTTCTTGTGCTTGACTTGAGCCCCCGCCCAACAATTGCCATTGTGATCATCCCTCCTGCTTGACCAAACTGTTTAGCGGCTTACAGATGACCCGCAGCTGCTTGCACATGAAAAGCCCGTTTGGCCATCACGTTCAAATTGGTGTTATGGCGGGATAACACCCCCATCTTTACCGTGGTAGAACGCGATACCTTGGATTTTGGGGGGGCTTTCTGCTTTTTGATGTTGGGCGTTTTCCCCCATCCTGGCTGGACGGACACGAGCACACACACAGAGGTACCCCGCCAAAAAAAAGCCCCCAAAAGCACACATTCTGCTCCAAAAGACACTAGTGCAAGAGCCAACAAACGAACGAACGAGTCAAACGAGACAAACGAAATGGGCCAGACGGAAGCCTTTCTTGGGGGTTTGCAGTTCTAATCCCCATAAAAAAGAGATTCTAAAAAAAGGGACATCTTTGGTTGTTTTTTTGCTTCGTCATCAACGCTGTTTGTTCGCCACAAAGGGAGAGACTCGTTGCGCTCTAGACTCATATTGTGACTGTGCCACATGTAGATCGCATGTTTGGGACGTTTGCCCTTTGTCGCACTTATTACAAAGCTTGCCCTTCACGGTTCTTTTTCCTAGCTGGTTCTGTCTTTGTTGAATAAACTTGGATTTCTTTGAGGACCAAGACGACGACGACGGGGCGGATGGAGGCAGAGAAAGAAAGCTGGAATAAGGAACAAAAGTAGGAAAATGCCAGAGTTTAAAACCGACGACACGTGCAGGGAGGGCGCTCCGATGTATTCACAACCTTATTTGGTGACGTTCAACAACGACGACAACACCAGAAGGAGCAGTACCGCGGCAACGACGGAAGCAATAACGGAGGCCAACATGTCGACTGGGTCGCTTGGAGAGTGGGTTCAGTGGGGTCCAGGTTGGGACGAGGTATATCCACAAGGGACACAACCTACACATGGTGAGATATCAGCGGAAAACCATCGTGTGGACTCGAGCAGTGTTTCCCAAGTGGATCAGAGTGGGAACGCTGGAAATACTGCGCTTCATGATCACGGAGATGCTTTTACGATGGACTATATGGAGCCGTTCATGTCTGTTCCCTCCCACGTATACTTTTCCGATTCTTACGATCTGATCGCAGACCGCAGTCCTGTTTCCGGCCAGTACTCTGTTGGGCCAGATTCGCTCAGCATTCGCTATGTAAACGTCCCAACTTTATCGTATGATGGTGCTCGGCAGTCTTCTGGACCGCCAAGGAACATTCCCAGGCCGCACTGTACGTAGTCGGTTTTTTTTTTTTTTTTTTTTGGGGGGGGGGGGGGGAGGTATTTCACCAATGGCGTTTGCGACCATATGTTTTCCTTTGTCATTCATGGTCAAAAGGCTAACTGATCTTTTGTTGTTCTCGGTTTCTTGCCCGTTCTGTGCCTTTTTCTTTTCCTGAAGATACGGACACTGAACCGTCATACGCTCCTCCGTCCACACGACCGCTGTGCAGCCATGCACCACATCCCCGCTCGCATCATGCACCCGAATTTAACCCATCGCACCAAACGCATCAGCCATCATATACACCTGTCAGTAACACCATCACTAGTACCTTCCCACAGTTTCAATTCGACAACGCTTATCATGCGCCATGGCAGTCTTCGGGCACCTGGACCCCATCGTCCGTACCATATTGGCCGCAAACCACCTACAATAGATCTGCCGTCTTCTCGCCACCTCAACCGCCAAACGGCGTATTGTACACACCGGGAGATCAACAAGCAGCTGGTCAAGATGATACAGCTGCTTTGGACAATCTTGTGGATCCAACGCTTCACGCGCCTCGACGAGTGGGTCTTGAATCATCCTGTCGGCAAGTGATGGATGAAGTGGGAGAGTACCTTGCTTTCATTAACGGGACTGTGACTACTGCTGCGACCGAGTCACAAGCTGTGGCATCCGCGCCCACTATCATGGACTTTGATGTACCCCGGACCACTGACCAGGTATGTACCATCTTGGCGAATGTGTATACATGTACATGCCTGCTACTGCAAAGAAAAAGCATTTACACATCATACATATAACCTGGACTGATGCCAATTCCAACTGAAAATTTCATTGTTGTGCAGCCAGCGACAAGTCGATGGGATGCAAATAATGCGCCAAAGCCACTGCACGAAATTCAACGAGCAATGTCGTGGTTGGATGTCAACTTTTCCCCAGAAGGCCGCGGCAGTACACCTGGAGAACGTTCTACTCACACGACCTCGGAGATCGATGTTGATGATCCGTTACTGCACTCACCAACCTCTGAGCAGAGTGAATGCACCTTGAAATCCCTTCGCATGGATGATAGTCCTGGCTCATCTGTTGGAATGGATGCAGGGGCTGTTAAATTCCTGGCTGAGTCGGAACCAAAAGAAATTGATGTTCGGAGGGTAAGGTCCGATGAGTCACCACCTCACGTGCGTAAACATGGACATGCCGCACCATCCCTCGGGAAGCAACAGTCTCCGCGGGAGACGGTACCGAATGCAAGCAACGGCATTACGGCAAAGGACGAGACATCTACCACTGCCCCCTCCGGCTCTCGCACTGTTCACATATACCCGCGTAAAGGTAAATTGTTGAAATCATCCAAATGCAAAAGGCGTATGTTCCTAGAGGAAGAAGTGTTTTGCACTCAATGCGCCGTGAGCATTGCCCGTGCACATATATATGGACGCGAACATCAACTAGCTGCTACATACGCATCAGATGTCGTCTGCTTACCATGTGCAGCCAAAAGGGGCGCCGCGCCCGACGAGCCTGCTCTTAAAAATAGGCGTAAAAGGGTGTGGCGAAATCCTAGGGAACGCGTTATCCACTGCGAAGTTTGTAAACATGATATTGGAGTCGGTGGAATGCGGTTGGTGGGTGATGAGTTTGGCGTGTCGGTGACAAAGGCGACAGTCAATGGGTCTGAAAATACTGTGTGTGTACGGGGACAGTGGATTGAACCTGCTTTTGGCACAGAGCACATTTGTCCAGGTATGTTTTCTGTTTATGCATAAAAAAAACATGACTGTATTTTGCTTTTGCCAATCTGCTAGCATCCGTTGGGGTTAACTCATGTTTATATTTCTATAGCATGCACGGCAAAATACGCCTTTTGCACCGAATGCGGAGGAGGAAATAAACACAGGACTGGCAAGTGGCGCCCGATACAACTTTTTGCGTCCAGCCGCAAGACCTGCCTCCTCCCCCACATTCGTCTCGGGAATGGGCCATTTGAATTCGACATTTGGCGCGTTCCTGATGAGCTCCTTGAACAGCATACGAAATCAACGGTCGACCGCATTCTCAAAAATGTCAAAGGACTTTATGTAGAAGGAAAGCTGGTTGTCCTAGCCACCCCTCGATACATGGAGCAAGTGGAGGACATTGGGAGTTGGGAGAAACTAATGAAAAGAAGTCAACTCTGGGAGGAAGTTTGCGAACGCATCGTCGGACGCACCGCATGGCAGTCCAGCACACCCTCCCCTTCCCCACCCGCCGAGACCGAGCATGGGCAAGTCAGACGATACCTAGCCTGCGCATACATTGCAGCCTCAAAACCCCGTCGACATAAAACCAAACGCCCATCTCGAGCCAACAGTGCTGACGGGAGCACTGAAGGCTCTCCTCACGAAAACTCTGCAACACCACCTCTCGAAAACGAACGAACCATGGTCGCCTTTATCCTAGGAGAGTGGAACACGCACCATGGCACGCTCTTGTGGTCGTATGCCAGTTCAAACGACATTAACCCTACCGGTATCGCCATGCGAACATTTGCCCTCATCATGGACCGTGTTGAACGCGAACACCTCCAAGAAACTCATACCTCCCACCCCACCCACCTCGAACACATCATCATGGGACAGCGTAAAGGCCGGGAACGCCTAAAAGATACCCTCCCCTATTCCAACACCCACGTTGAAGAAGAAGGCTCAAATGATAGGCGTGGACCCGGTGGCCGCGAAGCATTGGAAAGACGATTTGGCGTCATGAAAGCCGAAGACTACCTAGAAGTCCTACGGGCAGACCTCATACGTCACTCCATGGGAATCGATCCAATCTCGCCTGACCCTCCACCTCGTGTTCCTTCCCCCGAATGCTTGGCAGTGACCATGATCCCACCCCATTTGAGACATAACTATCATTGTTTGGTTGCCCGCTTTGGACCGTTTAAGAGAGAGTATCAAAGTGCGCTGAACAAGTTGGGGGTAGCGGGTGGGGCGCATAGGTTGGGAGTGTAGAGTGGGCCCAAAAAAACAAACATTTCTTTCGTTCTTGTACCATAGCCAATTTTTGATCAATGCCTTTTTGATTTGTTTATGATTATATCTGTTTGACCGTGTCTCGGTGCTTGAACTCGTTCTTAGTTTAAAAGTCCTTTTTTTAAAAAGACATTTTGGTAATACCGCCTTTAACACCACCATTTCCATCCTGTCCCATTCCAAAAAGAACAGGCATACTTTACAATCGCCAAAACCCACCCCTCAACAACCTAGACCGAATCACCAGAACCGGAAAGTCTAAAAACCTTTGATCTTCATCCTGTGAACCACGTTGGTAAGATAGGAATGCACGGGTCACAAACAAAAAACTCAACGGAGGGAGATGAACCACAGAAAATAGGAAGAACCATGGCACGACAAAAAACACTTTGGAGAAAGAAATTAACTTTTTGATATTTAAAAAACCAAAAAAAAAAAATACTAACAACTCTCCAAAACCCAGCAAAACGAGCAAGATGCCCAAAACAAACAAAAAAAAAAACCGTTACTTGAAAGTAATTGAAACAAAAAAACAACTTTTTTGAAAATGTCCATGAAAGAAATAACCAATGAAATAAAAGGCTGGGGGGAACGCGGTACGAGTTCCCCCTCATCAGTGTGCTAAATAACTCCCTCCATGCCCTTGCAACCAGACCTTGAGAAAGTCTGTAGGTAGAGCAACCCCCTTTTGCAACAACCACATTTTTTTTATCCAACAAACCAATCTTCTCAAAAAAAAAGGGTACAAGCCGACACCTTTTTTTTTGTCTATCCAACTCTCCATACCTTCAAATTGGCTTCCTTGCTCTGACTTCCGCTAGCAAGCACGCAAAAGTCTCCCCATCGTCCACTAGCGACACAGCTGACCACTCCCGCTTGACAGCTCTTCAGGGCAACGACCTTGAGACCACCTCCATGCCACGCCCGACCACCGCCGGTAGACACATCGCCTGGGGCGTCCCATACGTAAATCGTTTCGTACTCTCCAAACACCACCCGAGGTGGCAGAGTGAGAGGGTTTGTTCGAGGTGTTGACGGTGGCATGTCGGATAAATGGTGGGTGTGGTTGGTACTAGTAGGTGACGCTGCAGTGGGCGTTGATAAGGGGGTTTGGATAAAGCCGCAGCTGGAGATTTTGCCGCTTTGAGTCGGAATCTGCGAGAATAGGCGGAAGGGTTCGACTTTAACGGCCCCAACAACCATGCCCATATTGATGGCCCCGCTACTTCGTGCGTCCCAGAGAACAATCTTGTCCTCCGAGGCTGTTACCAGCCAATTGCCATCGACGCTCCAGTCGAGGCTAATAATGTTTTTTTGATGTGGTGTTTCAAGTGTATGTAGTTTATGTTGGCCGGCCATCCCTGCCGTATCTGACATGGGATGTTCCACGCAGTAGATGGACGTCCCGAACGCGGCTGCCAAGATGGGATTTGAGTTCTGGCCTGGGTTATGGCGGAACCGCAGCGGATTGTACGCGGAATACTTTGATGCTTTCCCTGCCGTTGGCTGGACGAGGGAAAAATCCAATGAGAACAGTTCATACAATTTCATTAAAACACAATGAGAAAAGGAAAACTTACCAACTCAAAAGTTTTGACAACCTTGCCCGTCCAGACCTCCCAAATACAAATATTACCTTCCGCATCCAAGCTAGCAGCCCACATCATGAGCTTTTTATTCCCAGCCACCCCACCTACGGGGGCAACCGCCACCGGACAAAAATCCACACTTGTCAATTGCCGCTGGTGGCCGGTAAAAGTCATCACCAATTCTGCAACCCCATTCCCATCCTCGCTCTTTTTATCCTTGATTTGAGTCAGATCCCATACTCGAACAGTACTGTCTGCGCTGCTCGTCGCCAGTAATACCGGGATGTCATCTGGGACGATCGATTTGGCCTCTGGTCCACAAATCTTTGCCAAACTCATAAACCTGGCGTTGGTAACCTGAGCAGTGTGCCCATCTAATTGCGCAATTTTCATTGGCTCGCCAACGCTATTGCCATCGACCACACCATTCTCACTGGGTGCCACGTGCCAGACAAGAACTTTTAGATCACGCCCAGCGGATGCCATCATCGTTCCAGAGGGTTGAAACGCGCATGTCATAACCTTGTCGTTGTGCCCGCTCAGATTGGCGAGCGGCTTTAAATATCCCTCATGCAATGGTATATTCTGGTTCAGGCGGGTGACACTCGTCGAATTACTGCCGCTTACTGAACTTTGCGCCTTTACGGACGTTTGGAGACTAGCCGGGGCACCGTCACGGTCGACGGCGCCATCGGAACCTTCGGCGCTGGAAGATTCTGCTTGGCCGCTAGTCCCCACCCCGTTTCCCGACTGATTGGTGTTGCTGTCAGGATGGCTCAGCCCTTCAGGGGCTGAGCCCATGAAAAAATCCTGCAGGCTATCGAAAGGATCACCAGTATCGCCGCCGGGCATGACGCTGGAGTTGTTTATCCAATCCTGTAAAGAATCTTCTCCAAGCATCTTTTCTAAATCAAAATCGTCCGTTTCAGTCGTCGGTAGTGCCAAATCAGTACTGGGCGGTTGGGATGAGCCGGCCAAGACAGATTGCGCGTCCATTGCCGTTACCGACGAAGAAGATGGCATCATGCTTTGTGGTACTGCAAACTTTTGGGCAGTCGGCGCGGCAGACCCTGGTACTGGGGTCGGGGTCGGCGGCTTTGCAGGGGGACCAGACATTGCGCCATCTGTAACTGACGTGGGAACGCCTGGTGTTGCCATCTATGGAAATGCATCGCTTAATGCAAGCACTCTTTGCCAAACTTGTGGGTAGCCGATACATACCTTTGCATGCTGTTGAACCATACCCGGTGGAGGACGCGACGTTGGAGTTCGGTAGCCGGCATTGGCAGCTCCTTGAACCTGTCCTTGAGGAGCAGGCTGACCTTGACCTTGTTGCTGGGATTGAGCCTGTGCCTGCGCTTGGGCTTGTGCCTGAGCTTGTGCCTGAGCTTGTGCCTGAGCTTGAGCCTGCTGTGCTTGCTGCACTAGCGCCTGTTGCTGTGCTTGCTGGGCCTGTTGAGCTTGTTGCGCTTGAGCAAGAGCCTGCTGCATTTGTGCTTGTTGAGCAAGGGCATGCGCTTGAACTTGGTGAGCTTGAGCGGCCCGTGCTTGAGCTTGCTGCTGCTGTTGCTCCTGTGCCATGCGTAATCGCTGCATTTGCATCATTTGCGCTTGCTGTTGTCGCAACGCCTGCGCCGTTCGCGGGTCTTGCGGCATCTGGCCCGGAATCATACCATTTGGGTGGACGCCCATTTGCGGTACATTCATTCCCATACTGGCAGCTGCGGCTTGTGCATGCTGAAGTTGCATCATTCGCTCCTGTAGTTGTGCTTGCTGCGCGGACGTGGGTGTTACCATGCCTTGTCCATGAGACATCGGGCTTTCCTGTGCCAGATCGCTGGCTTTCCGCTTCAAACCCGCAGTTGTGGGAGGTAATTGTCCTTGGGCGACTTGGGGACTTCGCTGTACAATGGATTGAGCAGCGGCCTGATGATACTGGTTGATCCGTTGCTGTTGCTGGAGCATAAGCTGTTGTTGCTATTTGACCAATTGGAGAATGAGTCTCAAAGTTGATTTCCAGAGATTATCCAAAATTGTCTACCTGCTTGGCTTGATTCTGCTGCATAATGGCCTCGGCAGATTGCCCATTCTGTAATCCTTCTGGGTGTCTCATGGCAGCAGGATTCATTCCCATGCCATGTGGACTCAACTGTGAAAGTTGAGCCCCCATTCCAGGCTGCGCCATTCCTTGCATCGCACTCATACGACGCTGCATATGCAACTGTTGCTGCTGCTACATTCACGAAACGTAAAGTTAACCTCGGCCCTACATCTCCCAACAGCCTCGGGATGGGGGGCTTACCTGAGGCGTTAATGGAACATCGCCTCGCGCTGCCAACATTTGCGCATACGCGGCTTGTTGAATCTGTGGATTCATCATACCTACATATCGACCATCAGCATCCTGAATATCGAATACCGCGGTTTCCAATGATAGCAATAGCTTATCACCTACCGTTCTGAACAACAGGGCTTTGCTGCATCCCTGCTTGTGTCTGCGAAGGTGGGATATTGGGGCTTTGCGCCGGAAGGCCCTGCTGGGGAATCTGTCCTGGACCTACGACAGGACTGTAGCTATTATGCCGGGCACGCTTTGCCATAGGAGTGATGCCACTAAGATCTGTGACACCCTGATGCGGCGTCTGTTGAGACACATCGCCATCCTTACAGGTAGAGAGAAAATTAGATTTGTTATCGGGTGCTTGGCTGCGAACCATCTGAACACTTACGGATAAAACCGGATTCATACCGTTAGCAGCCCGCTGCTGTTGGAGTTGTTGCTGCCGGAGCAATTGTTGCTGGTGGTGTTGTTGCTGTTGTTGCTGCTGCTGTTGTTGATGCTGCTGCATCATCAATGCATGTTGCTGTTGTTGCTGTTGTTGTTGGACCGCCTGCTGTTGACGATGAAACCTACAAGAGACACCAATGTTATCAAGTATAACACTATCAGTTCGTCAAAGACTATTCACGCACCGTTGCCGGATGATGCTGTGAACCTGTTCTTGCTCAGGCTTTGTTAAGGTATTCAAGTCGCGGCCTGGAAATACTTGTTTCGCTATGTGAATGAAGGCCTGCTGTGGTGACGTTTGTGGTGCTGCAAAGGCTTGGGTTGGAGGAATTCGTCCGGAACCTGGTGGCATTGTAATGGACGGCGACGGATGAGGAGGCATCCGAGGAGATGGTCCGGGAATTTGTGATTGTTGGGATACATCCGAGGCAGGTGGCGCTGAGAACCATGTATACGAGTTAATGACCTGTTGCAGGGGCCTTGAGGGACAAAATGAACATACCAGGACTACTATGAGGGTTGAGTGGATTGACAGAGGGAGGTGACACTGCATTGGCCGCTTGAGATCGGGCAGTATCTAAACTGGCATTGATGCCGTTCAGTGGTGCTCCTTGTTGACTTTCTTGGTGAGCAGTAGCAGCTTGTTGCTGGCGTGCAAGCTCTTGTCGCATGATTGCCATGCGCTGAGCATACTGTGGATCATTTCTCTCTCTCTGTGCCTGTAATATACCGCCAATGTTGGAATATTGGATCCAAGGTCCTCAGCAAGAAAAGCATGAACGAATCCATACAAACCTGCGCAAAAATTCTAGCCTCTTCCGAAGGAACTGTCTTTAGCTTATCTCCATCTCGCGAAGAAGGATGCTGGGCCGCAAAAATATCCCAGAAAACAGTCCACCATTCTACCAAGAATCCTTGAGGGGTGTCAATTGGAGCAGATCGATTTGGTGGAAAGTCGTTTTGCGCTTCAATGGCAAATCGCTGGGCGGTGTCTTTATATCCATTCTTTACTAGATAATCCTGTATGTATACGTGCAACCTATTGTAACAAGGGCATTAGAAGAAACGTTCCGAAATCTCGTAATATATCAATGCGTAGCGTTCCCAATCCTCACAGAGATTCAGGTCCCACTTTGGGACCCGTCTTGGCCGGCCTCAAAGCACCCATAGTGTCAAAAAAAAAAACGCAATCATGTCGAGATTCCAATCCTCCCAAATTTCCCTCCCCAAAACTGTATAAACCCAAGTTATACATACATTTCACGGGAGTTTGCCGAACTGTCCGAGCTCTGACTCGCAGAGTCTCCACCGTTCGCAAGTCCGATATTCATCATACCGTTCGAGTGTGACCCCGACGTAGGGGACGTGCTAGACGCGCGGGAAGGGACCGGTCCGGCTGCCGGAGCAGCTGCCGGCGTGACAGGAAAGGGAGAAGAAGAGGAGCTCTGCTGCTGTTGGGGTTGGTGCTGTTGTGCTTGGGTTTGCTGTGATTGATGGTGTGCTTGGGGAGCAATACCCAGCGTGGGTTCGGTCATCAGTTTCGATACGGTGATAATTGTGTGTGCAAATCCGAAGCCAAAAAAAAAAACAAAAAGGGGGATAATATGGAAATAAAAGTCCCAACCAAGATGGTATCCCCACAAAAAACGTCGAGGAATAAAATCTCCCAAAATCACCCGGTTGGCAAAAAACAATAGCAAAGTACCCCCGACCCTTCGTTATCCTTCGCCCAGTCGTGCACAATTACCACGGCAACAACAGTGGCACGGTGACTATAAAAGTGTGAAGTGTTCCGCCTTTTGTATCTTATGGGCTGGTTTACTTGTCGTTTTTTTTTTCTTTGATGATTTTCGTTTGCATTGAAATATATTGATACACACTTACAAGGCAAAAAAGTAACGCTGCCCTACAGCTTTTCTCTCAAACTCTAAAAAGGACGATCTACATACCGATCTAAAGACGACGACAAATGTAAACAAAAACTCTATCTACAAAAACATCTTTTTTTTAACTACCGCTCATCTCACTGCAAATACGTCTATCAAACCATGTCCCTTGTCTTCCATTCTATTGTCCCACTCTTGGTAAAAGAAGCCAGTGGGTATCGAACTCGTCGTTACGAGAGCGTTCTGCTCTATATCAAGATCCATGTCAAAGTCTATAGAGGACAGTTGGGTCTGCGGCGACCCGCTTGATGGAGGAGATGGTGTAAATGTTGGATGAAAAGGCCGGAAATCGTAGGGCTTTTGCTGTTCGGAATGAAATCGTTGATGACTCGAGTGGTCTTGAGAGGTGTGCCTCATCATAAAGCTGCTGTTGGTTGGCAACGATGCAGGCAGAAACTCGTGATGGGACACCTCGTCACGCGGCATGTCGACAGCGGTAGTGTTCAATGGGAACTGGATAGGTTCTCTTTTAGTCTCCATCCTGCTCGTTGTGGGGACAGACTCGTTGTACACCCAAGGCTGCGTCTCTTCCTCCTTGACCACAGTAGCTCTCTTTTCCAGATACCCACCAAGGGAGGAACTAACTGGTACCGATGCACCAAAGTGCCTGTGTTGAGATGCAAGGTTTTCATTGGATGGCGAGGATGGAAGGTGCATGTCGTCATTGGCGTGCTCGCGGTATCGGTCTTTTGGGAGATACCCGTGACGGTTATACCACATGCCACATGCGTTACAAAGCGTCTTTGCACCCAATGGGCCCTTGCGTAGTGCGGGTGTGTACTGCCCAGAGCATAAACACCATCGACACCGCCAGGTTCTTCGAAACTCTGGAAAAACAAAAAACGCGACATGAGAATCTGGGATCGCGCCGTGTACCATTAATGCACTACATACCAGAAACATATGCTGAACCGTCCATATTGTATTGCCTTGCACTGGCTCCGAAACCTCTGTGATTTTGCGGGGGCGCTACCCGATCGGCTTGAGGTGGAGGGTCTGGGGGAGCATTGAGCATTTGTTCGATTTGGGTCTTGAGAACTTCTGGGTCGACAGTGTTCTTTGAGCGCCAATCCTTTTTAGTTTTAGTCGTGGGCAGAGGTGGCTGCTGGGTAGTCGTGGGGTGCGATGAGCTTTCCTGCCTCATGTGGGCTTGATATTGAGGACGTTGCGGTTCTGGAGGTGGTTGTTGGTGCAGAGTGTGATGAGGATGGTTATGCTGCTGTGATTGGCGTGCGTAGCTTTGCGAATAGGAAATGGGGTTGGATCCGGCGTGGTGTGTTTCGTCGTGCTTGTTGCGCAACGCGGTGAAATGAACAGGAGGTGCGGATTGAGACAAAATATGGGCATTTGAGTCCAGAGAGGATGCATAGTGATGTTGCTGCATTGGTTGTTGATGATGGTGTGAAGTGTAAGAATGCGGTATGTGGGACGCCGTTGGGATGCTCCGTCCGTTAATGGGACCTGGCACGCTGCCTGCAGCTATGTTTGGGCTCCCGTAGATGGTAGGTCTTTCGGCCGTGCTTCGTGGCATGGAATAATACATATTGGAATCTGAATGAAAGATGAATATCAGCTCCTTCATAGGGTCGATGCTGGGTGCAGAAACGCATACTTTTCTGATTTGGCTCAGCCATGCTCATCTCTTGAAAGCTTCCAGCAACGGTAGTATCGGTGGGTGTGCCATCTGGAAATGAGATGAAAATGAGAGCTCGTTCAAAGAAATCCGCAAAAAAAAAAACGCCGACAGATTTTCGCAACTTACACCATCCGACTGCCGGCGACGCAGTCAATTCCGAAAACACTTTGGCAGAATAAACGTCAAACTCTTCATGGCTCAGCATCCGTGCATCCCAGGCTTCCTTGAGCGATTTTAGCAAGCCCATGCGATCTGTGCCTGGGATGCAGGCCTTTGCAACAAAGGTAGCCAAAATGGTGGATCTCTCCGCCATGTATCCATCCCTCGACAATAAGCCAGCTTTGAAGCACGCAAGGATTTCATCCAAGCACGACGAGAGATCAACGCCTGCAAAACGAAAGCGTACGGAACGAGTGAGCAAGGGTCCTCTCAACTGTCCAGTGTGTCCAAACGTGCCAGCATTTGCAAAAGCAAAAACGCTGCACACTGCAAGCGATATTGAACATTTGTGACGGGTGCAAGTCGCTTTTATGATATGCATTGCAAGCAGTTGCTTTGTTGTGTGATACCGTACCAACAAAAACAAAATGAAAACCATACCTGAAGTGTCTTGAGGAGGGATCCCTGGTGGATATTGCATGGAAGCCGCCAATCCAGCTGTCGGCTCCATTTTATGCATAGCGTGGTGAGCGAATCCCGCACGGGACGGGATAGGAATGCCGGTCACCAATGTAGTTCTTGTAGCTGGGCGTCCCCCGCTCTGGTAAGAAGCAAAATCGATGGGCGGAGAGGGATGTGTAGCGGGGGAGCGAGGGTAAGAAGACGAGCGTAAGAGTAGCTCAACGGCAGTCATTATTGCATTGGATATATATATAAATCTATCTAAACGACAAAACAAGCGGGGAAAAGGCCAAATGGCGAGTGTTGATAAACAGCAGAACTTGTAAAAAGCACGGGGAAGATTGTTGGCCTTTAGAGAGCTGCTCGTCATTTTCCAAAACGCAAACGAGGCCCAAAAACAAAAAAAGAAATTCACTTGTTGAACAAAAATAAAAAAAAACACAACCAAAAAACAGCGCAAAAAGACCAATAGAAAAAAAAGAAGCCGATACGCTCCTTTTCTCCCCCCTTCGGCCCTTTTAGCCCTTGATTCTATCTCGCCCTCCCCCCCTGCAGGTTGGGTTGAAAGGCTTGTAGCAAAACAATGACTTGCCTTCCTTCCTCGCCCTCCTCCTCCTCCGTCCCCCTCCTCCTCGTCCTTTCTTGTAGCCGCCCAAAAAATAACGCAAAACAGAAATTGAACGTTAATTATCGTCGTTTTTAAATTTCACACTCTTTTGTCACACTTCCCCGTCTGCGCACTACCACATGACAAACGTCTGCGCACACCGCGCATTTCACACCTTTGCAGATTGTCCACCTCCGTTCTGGTTCAACGACGGGCGAAAACACAACTTGATAACAGCCCATTTCCGAATTCTTCCATGCAAAAAATGAATAATAAAAAACTTGGCAAATAATATCGGGATAAACTATGAGTGTAAAAAGCGCGGACTTGCAGCCCGTGCATCAAACGAAATGCCCCCCAGGTATCAATTGGGAAATTGATAACGAGAACAAATCTTTTTGCCTGGTGCTTTCGGAAAATCTACAAGAGCGGGGGGTGGTGAATGGGTTGAAAAACGACCTGGACGCAACTTTTAGCGCGTGCAACTCTTGAGGGGAACAAAGGAACCATTTGGGAGAAACCTCTGCCCTGGAGGGGGAAGCACCGCAAGCTGCTGCGTGACAACAAAGCCCAAAAGCCATTCATCTCGGCTTTTAAACAACCAACAATCATGTGTGTTGCTGACTGCTGAACGGTGCAATTGGATGGAGGGCCGACAAAGGAGACATTTTGGGCAAAACATTATTTTCTACTCCAGCCCCCTCCTAGAATGACAAAAAGGTAGGAGGGTAGACAATAGGACCAAACGTCCAAGTTTTTTCATACCAAACTCCAGTCCCAAATGTTGTTTGGTGACGATACGGTTCACAGCCTCACCGTCATCTGCACACAGCACCACAAACTTGTCACGCTCGTGCGCATTCAACACATCTTTGGGAAACCATCTCCCGTCCACCTCCGCGCCTTTTTTTTTTTTGCGCAATCCATCCAGAGTCTTAAATTGGAAGCCGAGACGGGCGTGCGAGATGAGGCGGTGATGTGTGTGGTATCGTCGGGTCAGTATGTAAAGGTAGTTGGGAGGGGCCAGGAGCAAGGCTACCTACAAGATCTCGTAAAAGAGGGCCTGCTGGACCGGATGGAAAATGTGTCGAGGAGGGAGGTGTGAAGAATGTAAAAGGGTCTTGTAGTCTAGGTGTGGTACTCTGCAGTGATGAACCCGGCCATGATCGTTTATTCTGATGATGCTGGTATGGCCGCCGTCGCCGTTGATGATTTCCTCTTTGCTCCGCTTTTTCCGGTCCTTCATAGGCGGCCTCCTCGCGACACCCAAAAAACCTCTGTCGTCCCTCTGGACATGCCAATAACATTCCGTTTCCAATTCCTTTCCAGCTTCTGTAGCCCATCGGGAGATGGCCCAAAATATCGAGTCCTACCAACTTTTCCCTCACTTGCAAGCCAATGCCTTCAAATCCCAGAATCGAAGTAAAGATCCCTTGACTGTTCAATGATGGCCATATCTCTTCCTCTACTGCTCGTGGAAAGAGTCCAGAATTCGCAAGTGTAGGAAATATCCTTCTTGTTGCTTCCAACTAGGTTATTGGATAACGAACATGTCCGCCTAGTGGACGGAAAAGGTTGTCTCGGCCGCCACTTTGCAGTCCAGAACGTCCCACCTCCACCAGACTTGCAGTCCGTCATGAACAAATGGGTCTCATAAGGCAAACAAAAAGAAAATCCTACATCATACTCACCTCGCTACAAAAGGCATACTTTTCCCAACATCCTCGACACATAACTCCTACATCAAATTCAGGCACGTCGTCCACCCTCTTGTCGTCGTCATTGTCATGTCCTCCCAACCCAATACAAGCCTTATCCCCCCTCCTCAACTCCAACAGTCCGTTTACAGCAATCGCAGTTAACAATACTAGGAAGGAACCCGGCCTCCCCACCTTGCTTCTTTCGTTTCTAGTGTCGTAAAATCTCAAAGCGGTTTCGGATGCGTTTTGGGTTGTGCAGGATGGGCAGGAAACGTCCATGATATGGGGCATGGCATCGCTTTTAGTAGCCGGTGCAAAAGGATGGTCCCGAGATGGTTGGCACAGTTGTGTGCAGACGCCCGTTTTTCTTTTGTTATACTCTATTTCGCTTGACATTCCTTCTGAGCCTTTTTCAGCATCCACAGTTGACATACTCATTGTTGGCGAGAACTAATCGTCATTATTCCTCGTCAATCGTCGTTGGTGTCGTTGATAATGGCCACCCCTCGTCATCACCACGCACAGTACTCGACAAAAGGACCCAATAAAACATCCCAAATCAAATGCAATCCCCATTTTGTATCAGTCCCGTTCCAATCCCCCGTAACACTGATGGCCATCTCAAACGGCATCGTCTGACTGCGCCTATATCCGCCTATTGAAAACCAAAAAACTCAAAACATTAAACACAGCAACTAGTTCCTCCAAAACCATAAACCAAAAACCAAATACCAATCTTACCAAACTCCACATCCACATCCCCCCTCCAAATAATCCAAACAACTCTGATGCACACATAACCGATACCGGATTATCTGGCACGACATGCGGTGAGGTATGAAGGCGTCGGATGAGAAGGCAATGGCAGTGTTCCCTCTACTATACATCAAATCATTAAATACAATAAACGGGGAGCTGCGTCATCTCGGATACCCATCGTCGACCTAAAGTTTCCTGTTCATCTCTTCGGATCAAGACTTTGGATTTGGGATCATCGTGCCGACATTTTAGGGTATGGATTTGGAAGCTACGTAGTAAAAGATAGAGTATTGTAACAGTATTTGGTTATTTTTCAAACAGGTGTTTTATATATATATCTCTCTCTCGCCACTTACTCAGCAAGATCCCCCAACATCGTTCAAACCCAATTTTGGGGGTTGAAAAAAAAAAAAAGCGGTTCATTATTCCATGATCCATCTCGTCCTTTGTACGCTCTCGATTACTCAAAAGTGTGAAATTTGGCGCTATGCCATAACCCAACAAACCGCAATAACGAGGTCCTTCAAGACTGCGCAACGTAAAAGAAAGCAAACGCAACAAGGAAAGACGAAAACCCCCAAACAAAAACGACGTGATAAAAAACAATACGAGAAATAAATTACAGACATATTAAAAATGTCCGAAAGCACATAAAAAGAAATACAAACAAGAAAGCGTACGGTTTTCAAAACACACAAGAATAAAAATGTAAAGATGCTGAAAAATGACCAACTCCCTCCTCCTCCTCCTCCAAGATTTTGAATGTGTGAAAATGTTTAAAAGGACCTAAACCCCAAACTGAACTACAATTCTAAAAAAAATCGCCACAACTACAAAAAACTAATCCTAAAAAAATTTTTCTATCATCTTTCTCAAGTTCTCTACGCAGTCGAGCTCTTCCCACACACCAGCGCCAATAGCGCCATTCTCACATACAGCCCATAACGCATCTGCCTAAAGTACGCCGCGCGTTGATCGAAATCCACCTCTTCATGAATTTCGTTGACGCGAGGGAGCGGGTGCATGACAATCATGTTACGCTTGGCCTTTTGGAGTAGCTTGTTGGTGACGACGTAGGCGCCCAGAACTGACTCATATTCGGCAGGGTTTGTAAACCGCTCCTTCTGGATGCGGGTAACATACAGGACGTCCGTGGTGCCAATCACGCTCTCCAATGATGTGGTTTCGTTTTGCGGAACGTTAGCCTTGGTGGCTTCTGCTTTGATTTCATCGGGCATGCGGAGGGTGGGTGGGGAGACAAAGTTGAGTTTGACGTCGTATTGGGAGAGGAGACGTACGAGAGAATGCACTGTTCGGCCGTTCTTCAGGTCGCCGACCATGGTAATGGTCAATCCATTCACAGTGCCCAGTTCTTCACGGATGGTGAAAGCGTCCAGGAACGCTTGTGTGGGATGCTCGCCAATTCCATCTCCAGCATTGACAACTGGGACGGTAGCGTAGGTTGACGCTTGTACCGCACTACCAGGAGCGGGATGTCTCATCACGATCACGTCGCCGTAGCAACTCAGCGTCCGAACTGTATCTCCCAAACTCTCGCCCTTCTTGACTGAACTTGTCTCGCCATCAATGCTCACAACCCCACCTCCCAATCGCCTCATTGCAGCTTCAAAGGAGCAGCTAGTCCGGGTGCTAGGCTCCCAGAACGCGGAACACATAACTTTTCCTGCGAGCAAGTTGACACTGCCAAATCGCTCCACCAATGTCCGCATCTCTTGCGCGACACCAAAGAGCATGTGGAGATCGTTGCGGTTAAATTGCTTTACGGAAAGAATGTGTTTGCGAAAGAAAGGCGACTTTGCTACTGCTGCCGATGCGGAGCTAGACAGATAGTCTGAAATGTAGGGGCTGTTCGAGATGTTGATGGTCTGTTGTACGGCACGCTGAACAGTCTCCGTAAGCGGCACGGATAGCTCCTTGGTACTTGCAATGGATGACCCCTTCATTAATGTTGAGAGCCCACTGTCTTTGGGGTGCACATCAGGACTCATGGGACCGGTCACCAAAGGGCCGTCCACAGAAACCCTCGGGCGTGGACTCTTGGGGACAACACTCGCGGTCGCTTCCTTTTGGTCCACTGGAAGAATCGAAGTTCGTCGAGCAGTAACAGGAAGAACGCTTTGGGAGCTGATTCTGACCGATCCGGTAACATCTCGACCGGTAGGTCCGTCAAAGAAACTGCCGTCGAGGTAGACTGTCTCGCCACGGATTACCACACGATGAACGAATCCGCTCAGAGAAGGACCACCCGCACGACGAGCACGAGATTTACGGTCAATCTCCACCTGTTCCGCGCAAAAGAAACAAGGTCAAACTCTAGCCCAGCTCATGTAACCTGTGCGCCGTGACTCACCTCAACATATGTATCGACCTGCTCAGGCAGACAAAAGATTCTCTTGGGGTTGTCATACAACCTGGCCCGAATATCATCCATAGTCAATTTGCCCTCTGAAACCGCACCCAACAACAGAGACAAAGCGTCCTCCATACCCAGCCCGGTTTGGCCTTGTCCAACATGTCCAGTGACAGAGAAGCAATCAATCACAGCCAGATTCTGCCACAAGGCGTCAATGTCACCCTGCGTGACTTCAACATCGCTACCATCAGCAGCGTTCGCTTTCGTCAAGAAGAGACTATCGACGCACACATCGCAAGTAACGTCCACGCCCTTTTCTTTACTCATCGCAATTAATTCCACATCAGCGGAAGTGCGAATGTTTGTGACGTGAATCGACCGATTGTGGAGGTTGGCCAAGTACAAGACAGATGCGAGATCAGTTTCCTTGGCACAGGCAATCATTGGGCTGTCTCTGGGCCAATTGCGCATGTGACCAGCTAAATCTGTGAGTGTCTTCAATTGCCCAGCCCCGAAGCCGATATACAGACTCAAGGCATTGCCTGTTCCAACGCTGATAGAATTGGCGTTTTCTTGGGTTGCCACAGTCGACACAGCATAATCGCAGAAGACGCTAGGTTTCATCCCCTTGGTCGGCGAAGGCATATTGCACATAAGAGTGAATCCACCCGCAACCGCAGCCTTGGTCAAACTCTCCCATTCGTCTGCCTGAGGGATGGCACCAAGCAAATACGAACGCACATTGACCAGTCCAGGTAAAGTCACAGTCTTGTGGGAGGTTTGATAGTCGTTCGAAGTAATCTCAAATTCCTTCCATCGGCTAAGCGCTTCAACAAACAGCTTAGCGCACTTGACGTTGGTGATGAGCGGTACCGCAAAGTCCACAGCCATACGACGTGAGCGATACCCTCTACTCATGTAGCTGGCAGGGCGACGGAAACGGTTCTTCGAAGGCAAATTGACATACAAGTCGATCAAATTATTCGCCAAATGCTGGGTCAAACTGTACTCCAACTTTTGTTGAGGAAGTTTGCCAGAGTCATCGAGCGCTTCCAAGTACTTGACGGGAACACCGTGTTCTTGAATGAAATCCGCCGTTCCAGTGGTAGCGAACAAGCTGTAGCCCATTTCATGCAACTTTTGAACAGAAGGTAAGAATTCGAGTTTCTCCTTGAACGACCCAATCGATATCAGAATGTTCTTCTTTGGCATGGTGAATCCCGTAGCCAGTAGCGCCTTCATGTACGCCTCGTACTTATCCCGACCGAAACAAGCCACCTCACCCGTGGAGGCCATTTCCACACCCAGAATAGGGTCAGCACCAGCCAAACGACTGAAACTGAACTGCGGGACTTTCACAGCAACGTAGTCCTTCTTTGTCTCCACTGGCGGGTAGGCCTCGTACGGTTGATCCGTCATGGCCTTGGTTGCCATCTCAATCAAATCAACTCCAAGGACTTTGGAACAGAAAGGGAACGACCGTGATGCGCGCACATTGCACTCAATCACCTTGATTTCATTGTTCTTGGCAATAAACTGAATGTTGTACGGACCCGTCACGTTTAAAGCATTGCCAATCTTGCGGGTAGCATCCACAATCTTTCTAACAGTCTCAGGATCCAAATCTTGAGGTGGCAAGACCAACGTTGCGTCACCAGAGTGAACTCCGGCATTCTCTACATGCTCGGATATAACATGCATGATCAAGTTTCCGTTGTCCGCGACAGCATCCATCTCAATCTCCTTGGCTTCTTCAATGAACTTTGAAATAACCACAGGATAATCGCGTGACACTTGAACAGCAAGATCCAAGTAGCTTCGCAGGTCATTTTGCGAATACACCACATTCATCGCAGCTCCGGAAAGGACATACGAAGGACGTACCAAAACGGGGTATCCGACCTTGTCACAGAATGAAGTGGCCTCCTGGATTGAGGTAAGCTCCTTCCACTGAGGTTGATCCACACCGATTTTATCCAACATTCGAGAGAATTTGTAACGGTTCTCGGCATTGTCAATCATTTCGGGTGAAGTGCCCAAGATTTTCACATTCTGACGATGCAAAGGCAAGGCAATGTTGTTTGGGGTCTGACCACCCATGGACACGATAACTCCATTCGCGTTCTCCATCTCGTAAATATCAAGCACTCGCTCAAGAGTCAGCGTCTCAAAATACAATCGATCGGCTTCATCATAGTCTGTGGAAACGGTTTCAGGGTTATAGTTGACCATGATTGTTTTCACCCCAGTTTCACGCAACGTGCGGATACAGCGCACTGCGCACCAGTCGAATTCCACACTGCTACCAATACGGTAAACACCGCTTCCAAGAACCATGACACCCTTATCCTCAAACGCCACGTCGTGCTCGACGGCGTTGTACGTCATATACAGATAGTTGGTGTAAGCGGGAAACTCGGCAGCAACGGTATCGATTTGCTTGACAAAAGGTCGGATTCCATGATCCGTCCGAAGTTTGCGTGCTCCCAACTCGGTCGTGCCAATGGCTCTGGCAACCTGGCGATCAGAGAAACCAATCTGTTTGGCGCAGCGGATCAAATTCGCAGGAACGGTTTGTGGGGTGAACTTTGCAAGCTGATTGTCCAAGTCCACGATGTTCTTCAGCTTGTTCAAGAACCATTTGTCGATGTTGGTAAGTTCCCACACGCGGTCAACCGAGTAGCCTTTGTGAAGCGCATTTGCAATGGCAAAGAGACGCTGATCGGATGGGTTCTGCAGCTCCTCGTCAATTTTGTCTTGGTCAATAATGTCGTTTTCGGAGAACCCAATAAAGTTATATTCCACTGCCCGAATAGCTTTTTGAATGGTCTCTTCAAAGTTGCGTCCAATTGCCATGACTTCTCCTACACTCTTCATAGCAGATCCGACCTTTGTGCTGACTCGGTTGAACTTTTTCAAATCCCATCTAGGAATCTTCACAACACAGTAATCTAAACTGGGCTCAAAGCAGGCAATCGTCTTCTTGGTGACACTGTTTTTCACCTCAGTTAACGGAATTCCAAGACCAAGCTTGGCAGCAACAAAGGCCAATGGGTATCCGGTGGCTTTCGAGGCAAGAGCTGAACTGCGTGATAAACGGGCATTCACCTCGATAATGCAATACTCCTTTGACACGGGGTTCAAGGCATACTGAATGTTACATTCGCCGATAACTCCTAGGTGGCGAATCACATTTACAGCCGTACGACGAAGCATCATGTAGTCCTCATCGGATAACGTCTGCGATGGGGCTACGACGATACTGTCTCCAGTGTGAATACCGAGAGGATCAAAGTTCTCCATGTTACAGACAGTGATACAGTTGTCGTTAGCGTCGCGAACAACTTCATACTCGATTTCCTTCCATCCCTTCATACTCCTTTCCACGAGCACCTGCGGGGAGGTCGCAAACGCCTTTTGGCAAAGTGCGACCAACTGCGCCTCATCGTCCGCAAATCCAGACCCAAGCCCACCTAGAGCGTAAGCAGCACGAACGATAAGAGGATATCCAATTCTTCGACCAGCAGCAACAGCCTCGTCGACGTTATTTGCAGATTCGCTCTTGGCGCACTTTTCTCCAATCTCCGCCATCGTTTGAGCGAACAGATCACGATCCTCAGTAAGTTCAATAGTTTTGATAGGGGTACCCAACACCTGGACGCCCAGTCCCTCAAATTCATCCTTCAGCTTCACACCGACATTAAGAGCAGTCTGCCCTCCAAAGGTACAGTATATACCGTCGGGTTTTTCGTGTTTGATGACTTTGCGCACGAAGTCAGGGGTGACTGGGAGGAAGTAGACTTTGTCGGCCAGCCCTTGCGATGTCTGAATGGTAGCAATGTTGGGATTGATGAGAATAGTATAAATGCCTTCCTCTTTAAGCGCCTTGATCGCCTGAGATCCGGAATAGTCGAATTCACCAGCTTGACCAATAGACAAACCACCAGATCCCAAGATCAACACTTTACGTGGGTGGTGTCGCACCGCAGACGGCCGTTTGTCTTCACTAGGAAGAGGAACCAGCTTGCCAGCTTTATTGCAGGCACCGACACATGCAATGAATCGGTCAAAGAGGTACTCTGTGTCCCAAGGACCCGGGGTAGACTCCGGGTGAAACTGGACACTGAAGTAAGGTAGTGTGTCGTGAATAATACCCTCGTTGGAGCCATCATTTGCATTTACAAAGTACTCTCTCCAGCCGGGGGTCAATGTCTCAACATCCACACAGTACCCGTGATTTTGCGAAGTAATGTAGCATCGACCGGTTTGTAGATTGGTACAAGGGATATTGTGCCCACGGTTACCGTACTTCATCTTCTTCGTTTGGGCACCAGAAGCGAGGGCAATAAGCTGGTGACCGAGACAAATACCAAATATGGGTTTATCGGCGGCTTTCATTAGCTTTGCAAGGCGCTCAATCGTTTCTTTAAGCGTTGTCGGGTCACCGGGCCCATTACTGATGAACAGACCGTCATAGTCGCGGTCTGCAATGAAGTCGTAGTTCCATGGGACAACTTTAACTTCAACTCCCCGTTTCAAGAAGCACCGAATCTGGTTATTTTTCAAGCCCACATCAATCGCCAATACTCGCAAAACCTTTCCGTTTGTCCCCCGAACCCATTTGCTCTCATCTTGAGGAGTGTACACAATTGGCTTCTTCACTGAAACTTCCGCAACGAGGTTTCGTGAGTTGGGGTCGCACCAGGCAACGTCCGAGTATTCAGACATCCACGGCAATGCCGTCGAGTCCTCCTGTCCAGTGATTCCAGGACCCACCAAGGCCTTTGGAAACAACACTTTGCCCAAAAGGACACCTTTTGTCCGAATTTTTTTGGTAAGGGCACGCGTATCTATCCCATACAAGGCCGGGACGTTGTTTTCTTTTAACCAGGTTGCAAGGGAAGAATCGGCCAGGTAATGTGAAAAGTCATGGGAGTAGTGCCCAACAACTAGAGCCGCAATATGAATCTCCACGGATTCAAAGTAGTTTTGCAAGTTGTTGAGATGCGTATCTACATCCTTGCGAGATGGGACACCGTAGTTTCCGACAAGGGGGAATGTCAAGACAAGGATCTGTCCTCGGTACGATGGATCCGTGAGGGATTCCGGATAACCGACCATTCCTTAATTTAAACGACGAATGAGTCATATGGACATCGACAGGAGAAACGCAACCATCGACGTGCGCTTTGAGATTGTACGTCGCTAGGCTTTGCTCAATCATATTTAATCAACTTACCAGTTTGAAACACGCATTCTCCAGCGATCGACTGTTTCTCAGACCCAAACGAGTAGCCTTCGTAGGCTGTCCCATCGTTCAAGAGCAATGTCGCAATCGTAGCATCGTTGACACCAACCGGAGGCGATGTGATGGGTGGCGAAGGCCGTGCAGCTACAATGCCATCTGCCTGTTGCTGGTCTGCAGTGGTTTGTGCGTCCGCCGGCTGCTGAAGGGCGTTGGTCATATCGCTTTATGTAAATTCAATGTGCAGAGTGATAAAATATGTTTCCGCTTTCCGTACAGCGTTCGTTATTTGCTCGTTTCACGTTTCTGTTGTTGCAAGTAAAAGTCAGCACAAGAACTCTTTTCCAGTTCACCACTCCATGAGCACCTCTAACCCTCAAACGAGAAAGGCGAGCGAGCAAAAAATATAATTAGAAAAGGAAGGCTGAATTGTTGCTTGCAAAGAGTTGAGGGTTCAAAACAAGAAATATCCAGCAGCCTTCCCCGAGCAAAAGGCAAGCAAAAAGACAAGCCAAAGTTGGAAGACGACGACGACGACGACGAACAAAGTTCCGAAACTCGCAAAAAATAAAAATACATTCCAACTTGTCCTACAGTGCATTACAGCCAGATCAGCAAAGATGCAGCTGGCTGGCATGTGAATTAGTGTTGGGATCTGCTTAGTAACCTGTTGGTGTCATTTGCTTACGTGGCCTGCCCAGCCGACCCAAGGACTGCAGGATCGCTGGCAATTGGAAAGATGACCGCTTTTGTCGGCCATGTCGGAATTTGGATGCTTTTTGACGATTGACTGCTGCAATGCAGTGCAAATAAAATGATATATTTCTCCCTGCACCCACAATATCAACACAAAAAGCTGTGCAACACTATGCCGATGATTTAAAAAACCTGCGTGCCTTCCCCGTCATCGAAAGTATCTACTGCAAATGAAAATACAAATTGCCTCCTGCAAATGAAAAACAAAGTGCGTCCAGCCCAACGCACATCAACCTCCAATGCACCTAGTAACAACTTGGACTGTTGCACCCTCTACTAGATCACAATACTCGCTCAAACTTTTGCCGTTGACTAGCTCCTTTGAGCCGCACAACAAGCGGTCCGCCCGGTAGCCGCAGTTTTTTTCAATCATCGAACGCAGGGTGTTCACACTGTTAGAGACATCGTTGATGTCCTAGAGAGAGGCGATTCGCAGAGAGAGCCGGCATACCTCATATCACCCCTAACGGTCAAGCGTGTGGAGTGTCCATTGGCCGTGACAAAAATCGTAAAAGGTTCCGACTTTGTCATCCCGTTTGACATGCTGCTATTGCCATTTCCCAAAGCGGTGCGGATGTAGCTCATGCTTGCTGTCTTGTTGCTAGTAATGCACACAGATTCTTTGTAATAGACGTCGGTGTAGCGATGGTCGGCTAATGGAAAAAGAGGAACCCGGCAAGTCACAATTGCGAACAACCTTTCCATCTTTATATCGTACTAGATTCCTGGGCTTGCAATATCATGGTGACATGGCGGACGTAAATGACATGGCACTAGTATGTGAACGGGTCTCCATCGTTCGCCTTTATTCCCGCACAGATCAGGCATCTTTTGTTGACAGGTCTGTGAAATATAGTAATAGGGTCCTGGGCTTTCAGACATGATGTGACGTGGGGATTGGTATGACCCGATCAATGTCAGTTATGCAACCAACCAGGATGTTCTGCAATGTGTTGGTTGGGGTAGTTCAACTTGTGCATTTTGAAAATGGAAGACGGTTACGTCGGGAGCGTAAAGTCTGAAGGGCACACTCCAAGATTCAAATGCAAACTCAATGAAAACCAGGCGTCAGTTTGTAATGAAATCAAACGACGGCACAAAGCTTGATCAAGTCCATGCAGCAAAAGAAATCTGACAGTTTGGGGGTTGAACGTCAACCCAGCGTCCAAGAAAACATTTCCTTATCAGTATCATTTGATCAGTCCGGACAGACAGCAGTGAAAAGTCTTCAATCATGCACGAAAAGTCCCAAAGGAATGGCCGGCAACTAACCTACCACCCGTCCTGCTTGCTGCTCTTCGTACACTTGAAATTTCACGACTTGTATTGCACTACGATGTGATGAATACCCTGCAAGCATGACGACTACGTTTCTTTTCAAGCGGTTCTGTTCTATAATGTGACGTCGCTGCAGTGTTCAGAGTGTTGGCTCCAATTGGATGTTCCTTTAGCAAAATCTGTGCACAGATTAGAGCCATGCGTGCGCACATGTCCGACAATGGAATGGGATGGGCCAAGATGGAGAAAATGGAAGAACAAAAACGTCGTTCATAATCTGGCCGGCAGCTCACGGAAACAAAGGAAATCCCGACGACAGGGTCTACATCAAACGATAAGAAAGTGCGCGCGCCCGTGAACGAACGACGTGATCGGAGGGAATTGCTGGGGCAGTGGACCAACAAAAACGGTCTCGTGGGGTATTCGTTTACTTTGGAACGATAGGCAGACTTTACACAGAATTACAAACTCAAAATTTTGGCCAACGCTGATCTTGTTGATCTTTTGCTTTGTTGGCATCTTTTTCTTCTTGATCAAACAAGTATTCATCCAATATTTCCTCCACCGATATGGGTGACACTACAAGGGACAAGAGTCTGCGCATCAGCCGACGGGGAATCAGCGTTGTTGCAAATTGACTTTTGAACAACAAAGATCAGTCTCCTTTAGCACGGATAATTCCGTACAAAGACTTTTGAACACTGCGCAACGAGTCACACTTTACAGCTGCACGCAATCCTCCTCCTGTTCCTCAAGATAACGAAACGTTCAACACATTGCATGGCGAGGAAAAGATGATTGCTTGCCTTTGTGTTGTATCCACGCATTCACACTCGTTTACCTGATCGGGTCTTATCTGACCTGCGCACTTGCTCTGATCGTTGATCATGGACGACCGCGCACGAAAACGAACGTACTTGGCTTCGTCTTACGTCTTTCAAATCATGTTTGACCAGGGGCAATTTCTTGAGGATATGGAGGGAGTTGGGCAGAAAGTCTATAAATTGAAGAGGATCTTCCCTTGACCTCCATCATCCAGCGCCTTTCCAACTCTACTTTGCTCTCTCACACACAACCTCATAGGACAGACATGGCTCCCCTTAGCACCTATCTGACTGCTGCCCTACTGGCCGCCCCGGCTGTCATGGGTACACCCATCCCCCAATCCCCTCCCACAACCTCAGTCGTTGGCGGTCATGATACCTCGCCTTTCGCATACAACTGGATCGCTTTCGCCCAGTATAGTGGCCAACAATTCTGTGGTGGATCCATGATTGCTCCCAACATCTACTTGACTGCTGCTCGTAAGTATATTCATTATGATTTCTGATATGCTTGCGCACAAGCTTACGCCCTTTTTTACTGTAGACTGCAGCCCTGCCCTCGCTGGCATCCCTCAAGCCTCAACCACCGTCCACACCCACCGTTGGAACAAATCCAAGACTCCCACTGCGGAGAAGGGTATCGTCTACACTGTGTCAAAGGTCATCAACCACCCGCAGTACCAGGCCAGCCTCGACAAGAACGACATTTCTATCTGGGTTCTTCAGCAAAAGAGCAACTTTGGTTCTACCGTTGAGACCGCCCCGTACGGTAACCGGGCCCCTGCTACTGGCGAGAATGTCGTCATTGCAGGATGGGGTTTGACAGATCCCTCGGACAACAACTCCGACTCTGCCATCCTCCAGGAGGCCACCGTCCCTGTAGTGTCTCAGGCAGAATGCGCAAAGGCCTACAGTTCCAGTCAGATTACTGCCACCAACATCTGTGCTGCCTTCCCTCAGGGTGGTGTTGACACCTGCCAGGGTGACTCTGGAGGCCCTCTCTTTGTTAAAACCTCCAGCGGTATCAGCGTTGAGGGTGTCGTCTCCTGGGGTGAGGGATGTGCTGTCAAGGGCAAGCCTGGTGTCTACGTAAGTCTTGTTCCTCTTTTGTCTACCAGCATATTACTATCCTCTACTACGATCCTGACCTTTTCGCATTTACAGACCAAGGTCCAGGCCTACAAGTCTTGGATCCAGGGTATTATCAGCCAGAACCAGGCTTAAGCGCACCTGGGAGGTATGCAAGAAGCTCTGGAATGGATCCGTGAAATCGGCCTTCCAGAGTTGATTGCTTTTGAAGCGTAGCTAGAGAGAGCAATGGATAAAGAAAAACCTCATAGCTAGAACAACTTAGCTAACTGAAGATGTTATGCAAATATGACGCTGGTTCGTTTTACTACATCTCGCTTTCTACCATCTCGTTATACTATGTCAAATACGGCCTGAGCGGTGGTGAGTGTAATTTCTGAACGATAAAAGCGCGTCTGGATCAAGCTTAACGTAAGCGTCCGATATCCCAAAATTCCGTCCTGCAAAACCCATCCCATCGTAGACCTCAAAGAAACCAGTAGCAATGGATCTTATCCCCAAATCCCATCACCATATAATCTCACTGCCCAGCCATGCCCGGCCTCTTGTTTCAGATGCAACCCTGTCTGCTACCCAACAAGACTCTGACCTCGTTCTCCCAGCATCTCGCGAATCCGCCACCTTTGTTTCCCCTCCTTTACTCGAAACAAAGGGACGATCGACGTCAACGTGGAAGCCTGCCGTATGGCAGGCATTACCGTCCTTTCAGGAACGGCCCCCACCCACTAGACAGTTCTTGACAGAGCAAAGGCCACAGGCGGTTCACAGCGAGCGAGAAACGCAAACGCGCCAAGATGTAGTGAATAGGAGCGTGGACGCTTTAGATGCCGGTGACAAGTGGGTGGATGAACTTCGAGAACTGAAGGATACTGGTGCGCTGAACGGTCGTCAATTTTATTTTAAATGCCCATCTTGAGGCTGACTAACCATGCCGTGCTCTTTTCCTTTTTTTGCAGTAAACCGCCAAAATTCACTTTTACAATGGTATCAGACTCAACATTCTCCTCCCTCCTCAAGTTCTCTCGCTCACCTTCTCCAGGTAATTTTCAAAAGTTTCATGTCTTCTTCCCCTGGTACACATCCCCAACGGCTATATCGTAGAACGGCCGCCCAACTGGTTCGGCGATGCCCCTCCTCAGAGCATACGAAGATCGCCTAGCACAACGAGAGTCAGAAATCGTTGATCTGAACAAAAAAATCGGCATACTTGGGAGGGAAAAGATAGACTTGGAGATGCAAAGGGATAATGCAATGAGGAATGCGGAAATGTTTAGGGAGAAGGTGTGAGTACTCCTCGGCTTCCATACAGTTACAATAGATGCTAACTTTTTACCAACCCAGACAACAAGCAGAACTTCGCAACTGTTCTAATTGTGCCGACCAGTCCGTCCGTATAACATCCCTCACCTCGGAGCTCGAATCCCTAAAACTAAGGTTGTCCACCGACGACTCAATTGCTTCCAAAGGTGTGTGGCTCATTATACAGCTGTACCAAGTTACCGTCACACTAACCTACAAGATCACAGCGCAAACACTCCAAAATCAGCTTCGGTCTTTCACACCTCACATCGCCTCCCTCTTATCCTTAACCCAAACCCAACACAAAGCCATTACCAAACTTACATCGGCATCTACTGAATCCGCCCAACATTTAGAGGATGTAACTGCCCGATTAGAACACGCAGTTAAACTGAATCGAGAGCAAACGATAAAGTGTGAGAGATTGGAAGAAGAAATGGTGGGATTAAGGAGTGTCAAGAGGGAAATGGAAGGTTTGAAGGCATGGAAGAAGAAGTGGGAGCCAGTCGTGGACGATTACCGAGCGTACGTACACTCGTACATTTCCTTGCGTTGTCCTGCGATATTTAACTCTGTATTTTAGTTGCATCGCGTTTCTCTCCACAACGGCCCTGGCCATACAGTCAGCAACATCGGAACCCCTTCTCCCTACCCTCAAACATCTTGCAACATCTCTCAAACAACTTCAAAAAAGTCGTAAAGACCTCGACAAAAGTCACACATCCTTACTTCACAAGTACCTCCTAAACATGGACGCAAAAAATGCCAAGTTACAAGCAACCAACAGGCATCTGGAGGAGGTATTGATAACAGCCGAGGAATCGCGGCATGCCAGAGACCAAGCTGTGGATACTGCCAAGAAGGCATTGAGAAACTCGGCAGAGGTGGAAGAAGGATTGCGTAGAGCGTTAAAAAAGAAAGAGGTCGAATTAGATGAGGTTGTCCAAACGTATGTTTGCAAAAGCTTGCCCATTTTCACCCATAGAGTGATCAAACGTGGTTCTGGAAATAATCCTTTCCGTCCATGCTCTTAGAATGAACAGAAAATTGAAAGAGTTAAGAGAGCAGTATGGTGAGTGCCCTTGAAGCGTCACATAGCGTTTCTGCCCTTCATCAACAAACTCTTGAACGTTTCATTAACTGTTTTGCAGATCGGGACCGACTGCAAACACACATTCAAATAGATGAGCTGACAAAATGCAAGATTGAATTGCAGGTTTGTAATTTGTTGTTCCAACTTTGGTTAGCCTCATATTGGGTGCCTAACTGTTGTCATGATCCACAGACGGAAATAGGCCAACTCATTCGTGACAAGCGGTAAAGTAACGAAAATAAAGAAACATTCAATCTGCCAAGTGGCTCTTAACCCATACTGTTCCGTCTGTTCACAGGGCAGCAGACTTTAATCGGGACTCATCATATGCTGTAAGTTGCTATCCCCTTTGCTCATTACCTTACTCATAATCAACGTGTCATTCCCTTCAAAATGTCAGGCGATCGATTCAATCAGAGGCAATCTCCGCCGTGAAATGGGTGTTATGGCATAAAAGGACAAGGCAGAGATACGGCCACGTTGGTGGAAAGATCAGTGGTCAACAAAATGTACATTTATTATTGCTACCTATTATTGATGCGTAATGAGGGAGGGTACTAATGAACTATGTACAACCAGTCGCTACATGACTTCCTTGATACAGATGCTAGATATTCTCAACTAACGGCTAGAATAAACCTGCCAACAATCATTTCATCCCCTCTCGCAAGTTGTGCCACTACTGTCCAGTGACCTTCTTCCAACGATACATCAAAGCCCACTGGCCCATCTAGCACAGAACTCATGGCCATCGCACTATGAAGGTGCGCCGCATTACGTCCCATACACCGCGCTGCTAATGGAGCCGACGACCCATGCACATGATATAGGATCGCTTGGTCGGATCGAGTGATGATGACATGAGCAGGCGAATTAAGAAAAGGGCGGAGATCGTTGATGGCATTCCCGGCCTTGTCGTAAACTCGTATTGTGAACGGTGTGCATGTACCAGGGCGTACACTGGTCCCGTCGTTTGGCATCTCAAGACGCATAATGTACTTTCCGTGAACAGTGATGGCGTCGTCGTTAAAGTAAATCGGAGAAGTGTAAACATCCCCTGGCGATACCTTCAGTCCTTGACCGATCGTCTCCCACGTAGAGTTGCCCAGTACTGGAGTAGAGACAGGTTCACCCGGAACGGTAGCATGGAACAAATGCTTTCCACCAGAATAGCCAACTCCCACCGCCCAATTTCCAGGTACAGGAAATCGAAAATCAACCTTGAGGTCGTCACCGCCAAAATCCTCGGGATGGATATGACCAAATACTTGCGCACCCGGCGACACCAATGCTACATGTAGACTTTTTTCCCCGGGAACCGCAAATTCTTCGTATGAGACACGTTGATTGGTAGCTGAATTGGTGACCTTGAAAGCAAGGGTTGTCGTTTGGTTCAGTGGAGGCACCTCCGCACCGTCCAAAGCAAGGGAGTAAATAGGAGGAAGTGGTTTGGAGCGGCGCCGGAGGAGATAAATCGTTGCACACGTAGTAATGAGGAGTAGGAGAGATATGCCACAACTAAGAAAAACTTTCTTGTTCAGTCGTCGCTTTGACGTAGAAGCCGGTTGGAGGAGGACGGTGTCCTTGTTGTCCGCCAAAAGCGGCGCAATATCAGTTCTGTACATCTCCATTTTTCGACAGCTCTTGTGGGTCTCTCGTCTTCCACCAGCGTCATATAACCCTCCTCCAAGTCCAACTCTCCCTCCATCGAGCGGGCCTCCGCCCGCCCAGGAAGCGGACCGAGTTTCGCGGTATTAATGCCTGCCCTTTACAGTCATGTGACTGCATGGACGGAACACTTACGTAATATCCTGGAACACCTTTTTGACGACGAAACAGAATCGTTTCGCTTCCATAACTAGCTTTTTAGATTCCACGATCCGCCATTGTAAATTACAATTAGCCCACTTGTTTTCAATAGGGACTGCCGCAGGGGATTATAGCAGGCCCAACGAAATAAAATTACCACCATATTTCGAATCGGCCGTGAAACCTGCAATTGGTTGACGAAACGATGAATTGGGGTGGCACCGCAACTCCCCACAGAACATTGCGATGTTAAATCCTACTTACCGGTAGTCCAGGGGGCCGTGATCGCCTCACATGGTGGAAATCCGCGATGGGAGTTTCAGGAATGTATGCTCTTCAGTCACCAGAGCCTGTCATCAGCTGAAGGTTCATTGGTTCGGGATTCGTGGAAATGGGACCCATGGTGTAGATTGCTACCGGATTGCCTTGCGACGGCTGTGGAAATCTGAAGCCGACGGTAGCGCGGAGGGACATCACACAGTGATGATTTCATGTTGCTACCAATTCTCTGTATCAGGAAAATCCGTAGCCTCGGAATCAGATTAAGCAATGTTTCCGAGGATGTGGCAACGTACAGTAGTATGTCAAATGTGGAGAACATGGACTCTTTGTCGCACGAATCCGACGAACAGACATTCAATTGGATACTCTATTGTGTGGTCTTCAATGCAGAACCTCATATTGCGCTGCAAAAGAATTACAGACTATTCAAGGTAGAAGATGACTTTTACAAACTATACGTACATTACAAAAGGAATCCAACATATGATTATGCCACCTGTACGATAAGGGAGCGACGCACAACGTGGTCGTAGCAATTGATGGAAATATCCCAGTTGTTTTGGATTCCTTTTTGTAGCAGTACACATTATGGCCAAACATGCATCTATCAGCCATTAGATATGGAGGATTGGTGCAACCATGATGATAGATAGATACTATGACGGACCTGACTCTAGGAAACGATACTTTGACGCAATGGAATTTTTGAGACATCTTTGAAAGTCTATTAACCATCTCATATGCAAAAGAAAAGAGATGGCATCCAACACCTCTAGTCACCGATATCACAGACACATAGTCGACATATTACTATTTCATCCATGGTGCATGTCAAACAATGTAAAATCCAAGCCCCAACAAACTCAGATAGCTACCCGCGCTCGTCTCAAAGAATTCCTGGTAAATGCCACTCCCCGACAAACACATAGTTTTGCGTATCAGACTGAAGAGAGGCCGGGTTTCCGGGGTGCTTGTGTACGGAACTTTAAATAAGATTTATGCTATTGTCGATACTACGTACAAGCGTGAATCCTCAACAAAGTACACCTATTACCTACTTTACACATCTTTGTAACCCGAACCCTATACGTATTTCACAAACTTTAATCACCGTGCCCACTCCCAGAATGTGCAGTCAGCACAGGCACACAATAGTTGGGCAACTCTCATTCTTGACACTTTGGAGTATGTTGATTTTCTGATTCCTCCGTTCCAATCTGGTTCACAACATCTTCCCGTTGTACCAAAAATCTGCAGAACGCCGGTGGTTACCGTTTGGTTATGATGATTTCCATTGTTGATATTTTGTTATTTTCACGCATCCCTCCTTTACAAGCAGGAAGCTCACTAAATGGCAAATGAGCTATTTTCCTAATTCATCCACTAATAATCATCTAAATCCAGTAAACCTGTATCATCCAGACTCGTTCGTCCGCCAACAGGCGCACCAACAGGAGCGTAACCCTCCCCCCGTCTGACTTTGCCCATAATCCAGTCCCAAACCTGCCGACCACGCTCAACAACGACTTCTCCAGCCTCTGCAAAGACAACAACTACTGTTCGTATAATGTGGGTCGCGGTAGCCATTATACCTCCTCCGCCAGAGCTGCCACGGTTTGCCACGTAGTCGTAATCGTCCGTAGGCAATCTGGAATTGTACAGAGAGTAAATTAAGAATCTGGCCAGCTGGATAACGCAAACCTGGTAGCCAGATGCCGTACCTTATTCTTCCAAACATGCGTCCTCGGTACCGGATAAATCCCCACGTCACCGCTCCCGCAGCACCCACCGAACTCAAGATGATGAGGAACCAACTCCCACCGCCCAACCGTCTCCGTCCACAGACCCCCACAATCTCTCCCAAGTCCAGGCTGGTACCTCCTTGACATTTTGATTTCTTGAGCTTACGGTACGCGGTTGGCTTTCTCATGAGACTATCAACACATCGAGGTTCTGGTGGTAACAGACCGGGAAGGAGGACGCATTCACCCTTTTCATTTCGTGCGTGATTATATTCGCATTCGTAGTCTGCTTTTGTACATTCACATGGGCGTGCATTGGTTCGGCCTTCCAAATTTTGTTGACCAATCACACATAGCCGCTCCGGTTTACGACGATAGTAATCAATCTAAAATTAAAACAACCGCAAGCATTTAAAAGAATTGTTATGCCGAGAAGGGTGCTTTCTGGCTGCTTTACCTGCTGGCCAAAGAAGCAAGTTCCATTTGTAGTGGACTCACTGCCGGGATTCCAAGCTTCAAAATCGCTCTTGTCATGATTGGATTCATCAAATAAACACTCTCGAAGCCCTAGGTTGTCAAATCCGAGGTGAACTGCAACCGTCTCCCCATTCGCAGGTCCCCCTTTTAGAGTCCCCACAATTACAAATCCTCTGCCTGTACCCTTTGGCTCGCTGAACATGTACTTGACGTTTAATTCCCCGCCAAGGTCATTGGTAAACTTGAGTTCCCGAAAGGGGGTTCTACCCATATCGAGTGAATACTTGACGACATCTGTCGGGCCCTCGTCGTTCACGAGGACAAGGAGTCCCCCGTGATCACCAAATTCCCATTTATGTGCGTCTTTCGTTATCTCACTCCAGCTTCGTCCAGCATCGCGTGACAGGAAGGTATCACTGTCACTGTACCCTTTCAAACTGCTCCCGACACTTCCCACCGCCATAACCATGCCAACTGCCGAGGAGGCCGAGAATTGGTCCCGTTTGTCTTCACGCGATGTGTATGAATGCAGGTGCAAGGCACAACTTTGCGATGAACAATCGTATGATTTGCCCAGTACGTCCGTATTTGGTGGCTTGATAAAACTCCAGGTAGCACCTATAATTGCAAGCATGGGTAACGAATTGCATATGACAAGGGACAGTATGCGGTCTGACATACCATCGTTGAACGTGATCTTACTGATCAACTTTTTGGTAGCCCCAGCTGCAACTTCATGAACGTTTGAGACCTGATTGATCAGAGCGATTTCCTCTAGTACTTGCAGCTTTTCAAAATCAAAATATCTACACGTGGTACAACTGATTAGCGAACGTTTGGCCATGACTGCAACATCAATGAGACTCCATACCCCTTCAGGTTTTGATTAGTATTCTCCAGGCTGAGCTGGTAGAACGTTCCGTTCCAATTACTCGTGAAAAGAGTACCGTACTCACGACCTGTGACTCGGTTCATGAGTGTGTCCAGAAAAATGCTCCCAGTTGTGCTTTGAAGCACCGTATATCCGATATCAGGAACTTTAAAATCCGCAGGGAGCTGTGCTTGAGCCCATTCTTCCCCATTCAGTGTCACATGAATAATCAGTTCACTGCTGTCGACATGGTGCTATCAGAGAGAGTCAGGTATTTGTCAAAAGAACATGAAAACAAGGATGGTGCTTACCATGGGCGCAACCATAAACTCATTAAACACCGCATAAGCAACAATGCGTTCCATAACCGTCTTGAAACCTTCTTTTCCCATTCCAACATCAACCGTCTTCGCCAACCTCTTGACCCACTCATTAGACGTTTTCTTCATCCAGTCTATGCAAAAGACTGTGTTTTTGTCCTTGACATTGAACACCCCGTCGACTGCCCAACTGCACTGCCTGACGTTTTGCAAAAGGGGTTTCCACGTTTTCCCGTAATCCGTGCTCGACCATGCGTCAGTACACCTCTGGAGCGTCTTATCGTCACAAGGGTCCTGCCGACCCATCCACAGTAGCCAGCCCTTCTCCTCGGCGTGCGTACTCAGGACACTAGCTGTGGGAACGTCCGTTGACCCGACCGTCTGTAAATTGAGAGAGTGGAAAGATTTTCCCTTGTCCTCTGTATACCAAAGCTCCTTGTTACTCGTGATGAACCATGCACGCGTATCCCAGAATGGATCAGGCAACATGGCCGTAACTTTAACATCCTGGAGCACGCGGTCCCATTTGCTGCCACCGTTTTGACTCATCAGAGTATTTCCATTTTTAAGTAGCATTATCACGGTGTCCGTGTTATTGAAGTAAAAGTAGTCTGCCAACTCATCCGTCAATTTAGTCGATGTAATGATGACTTCTCCAATGGATCCTGTTTCGCCACATTCTCGCTCCACGTCGCCTGTCTTATCTGTTCCACCGGCGCAGTGCGATGCAGGAATCTTCCGATAACCTGAAGAGCCTGGGTATTTGGTACCTTTGGGGCAATCTCCTGGTCTCTTTGGGTCCCAACCGAATAGTACACACTCTTTCGTGTTTGGGTCTCTGAAAAAGTTGTAGTCACTGGAAAAATGGTAAATGATGAGAACGCTCCTTTGCAACGGGACGCATGTTCCAAATACCATTCAAAGTCGTCATCCGTGCACAGACAAGTCTTATCATTCCTTTCTGTATCCTGGAATTCCTTTCCGACGCGACAGAGTGCTTCTGCTTTCCTGCGCTGAAAGGTTACCTCCTTGCCCAGGAAGCATCGGTTACCACTTCCAGTATCGCCCGAACTCGGCATCCACGACTCAAAGTCGCCATCCTCTTTTCGACACTGTCGAGCAAAGATCTTGGCAAAATCAATAGAAATGACAGCCATCCCGCCGGTCCGCGCATTGCTTAACGCGTGCGACCCGATAACAACAAATTTTAGAGAGGTCGACGTGGGTTCTGTTGTCAGCAATGCAACTCGGATTGGGCGGGAAACGAACTTGTACTTTGCCCAGCTCAGCCCGAAATCCCACGAGTACCTGTAACCCATAAACAAACTTTCAGTTTCACGTTTTGAGCGTTAAAAGTCGGGGTACACATACATCAACACATCTGTTGGACCTTCATCGTTGATGATCACGATCAGACCACCACGATCCCCAAGAGCCCATCGATGAGCATCCTTAAAGACTTCCATCCACGTATGTCCAGCATCTCTCGTGATGTAAACATTGCCCTCGTTATACGCGTCGAGATGAGGTCCAACATTCCCAACACCAACCATTACTCCCGCTGCATTCGCGTTTGAGTGCATAGCTTGTGCGGCGTGCATGACAGTGTTTTTCATATCTGCATGACAATGCAAGTGGAGACTGCAGTCTCCTTTGCAGTCCAACGCTTTTCCATTCGCATCGAAACTGGGAGCGGCAATAGGCTTCCAGGTACTCCCGTCATCAAATGATATGGTGCTACGTAGCTTTTTGCTAATAGCTCCGTATAGCTCATTAACGTTTATAACAACATTCCCGAGAATAATACCTTCGACGCCCTGCATTTTTTCGAAATCCACCATGCCATGGCCATTTCGATTAGTGTTTTCAAGCATGCGTGAATAGTATGTTCCGTTTTGGTTGGATTTGAACAAGGTTCCATATTCAGCATTTTCGCGGGTACTCTGTCCAACGTCCAAAAAGACGCCGGACGTAGTGGATTGCAGGACGGTGAACGCCTGGTGAAAAAAAAATGCAGTATGTTCAGTTTTAGCCATCAAAGACGTTTTGTTTCACCACGTTTTCAAGAGCTCCCTTACGTTTTTTTCAATCTTTGTGTTTGGAGGATACTGCGCTGCCACGAAATCTTGGCCATTCACGGAAACCAAGAGTTTCAACTCGGATCCAAGTTCCGCGGCGACTACCATGATACCATTGACCACGTAGAACTCTCGAACCCCCTTGTCAACCAAAACTTTCTTTGCTTTCCCTTCTTTGGTGAATTCCACCAACTGGATGGTATTGTCACCACCGCCGCTCCGATTCAAATCCGGTTGTCCAATATTGCTATTCTTGTATTTGTAGCTCATACAAAAGACAGCGTCATCATCGATCGCGGGATTCTTGAATTTAACATCTCGCGCCCAGATGCATTTGTTCGCCCAAGTTTCAATGCTCTTCCAATTTTTGCCATTATCTTTGGTAATGTATGCTTCGGTGTAGCAATATTTCGAGCTACAGTCACGAGCGCCGCCAAGGAAAGTGTACCAATCCGGCTGATCCGGATGGAAATCAATGATTGGGAGACCAATGTTATTGAACAGCTTAGGAGTGTCTAGCTTCCGCAAAGTACCGCTGCCGCCAGCAAGCGCATCGTCTGTCATCCATATGTCACCTTTGTCTGTAAAGAAGAATGCGCGCTTATCAGCAGTTTCGTGGAGGCCCATGCCTATAATGGTTCCTTTATCCTCGAGAACGCGCTCCCAAGTACCGCCTTCATCATTACTGCGCCATACTTGTTTTGACGACGTCCGCATGACGACGACCGATGACTTGCGAAAGTACAAGAGGTGCTCGATAGAAGAATCAAAATCTTTTAATGAGGAGCTCGGGTCCCTTCCTGCTGGCGGATCTACTACGCCAATGGGCCGATCCACTTTTTGGCAAGTTTTTTCTTTCGTTAGGGGGTACTTGTCATTCTTGCACACGTCGCCAGGAATCTTTCGGTACCCTGAACTGCCATTATATTTGTCTCCAGGCTTGCAGTCCAGTGGCTGGTCCTTGATATCGCCAACAGGTTTGCAGATAAACTCGTCAGGGCGAGAGTCATCTCGTATAAAGTCCACATCACACTCATAGTCATGAGCAGCACACTCGCAAATTTCCTCCTGGGTTGGGAGCGGTTGGAACGTCTTTTTGACGTAACAATTTGCATCCGCTTTGCGCCTGTAAAATGCAACTGACTTGCCGAGAAGACAGGTCTGTCCACCGACATTATCACCGGGTCTCCACAGTTCAAAATCCTTGCTCTTTTCTGGATGATCCACATTGTCGCAACGACGTTTCAATGCATCGCCAAAGTCTAGCTGCACCATGTACTTGTTCTTCTCCTCCTTATCCTGAGCAAACAGCAGCATCCTCTGAGATGTCGAATCATTATCGAGTATTGTCATCAAAGGCTTCCATTTTTTCGACTCTCCGAGTTCCAGGGGTACCGACTGCCACGATTTCCCATGATCCGATGAATAAATTACGTGGTCCGTAGTATCTTTATCCGGTACCAGCACGATGATTGCCCCGGAATCCAGGATCTCATACTTATGAGGCCCCTTTGCAGCCGCTATCCACGTTCGCCCAGCGTCGGTTGAGAGGAATGTATCACTCTTTTCGTAGGACTGCAGGTAAGGACCGACCGTCCCCACCCCGACCAGAATGCCAGGAGCACCACTCGTCGAAAATATTCTCCCGACATTATGCGGATGGGTGACGGAATGGAAGTGGAGGGCACAATCTTGCTTGACGGGCCCAGAGGTTGCAGGTGTGCAAGACCACTGTTTTTTCTCTGCATCTACTGCTGGCGGCCGGAGCAGGTCCCATCTTCCACCATTGTCAAAGGAGAGCTTTGTAGCAAGCTGTTTCTCTTCTTCAATGCCTGAACGCTCAATGTCTTCCCAGTTGACGACTACATTTGCAAGCTGTATCCCTTGAATAATCGAAGCTTGGATTCTCTCAAAATCAACCCGACCACCCCTGGCGCGATTCGTATGCTCTAATGACTTGACAAAATGCGTTCCATCCGTATTGGAAAAATACAGAGTTCCATACAGAGACGGTCGATTTGACGAAGACTTTCCGGCCAACATATCAATCGCAAGGGACGTTGTCGATGATTCAAGAACTGTGTATGCCTAGATGGTTACGGTTACTCAAGACATTGGGTTGCTCACACCATCGCCCGTTGAAACCCACCTCCTGCTGCACATTGGTCCCCAGTGGGAAACGAGCTCGACTGAACACATTTCCATCGGTTGACACAAAAAGTTCCGCAGCTCCAGTATTCGGCATTTTCTAACGGCGATATGAGAGACATCATTGCAACAGGTAAAAGACTTTATAGAGCTTACCACAGCAATGACTAAAAACCGCTCAACAATGCCTAATCCGACAGCGCCGCCACCTCCCAGTGGAATAACATCCCGCTTGTCATCTTTGAAATAGGTGTCACTCTTGACAAGACGAAGTTGAGTTGGATCTTTGTGCGAAGACTCGCCATGTTTCAGATCGTCCGGCCATTCTGCACAGAAAATAGCATCCTCTGAAGGGTACTCGAAATGCGGTGACCCATTCGCCCATACACACTCGGTGGTATAGGTCAACAGCTTTTCCACCGTTTTAAAATTGTCTTTTGTATAGAACGTCTTGCAGTTCAATAAAGATATTAGAGCAGGGTTTTAACAGTGGTGCTCGACACACTATTGGAAATACATTACCTCCTCATGACATGTTCTGGTCCAATCGCTGCCCTCGCATTTAGCGCCAGTAAAAAGTATGTATGATGCTTTTCCCTTTTTGGCATTGAACGCAAACTTTGCATGACCAGAGTAAACGAGCTCTAGCTCAGTGCTAAAAGTCGTCCAATGTTCGCCTCGATCGGTTGTTATGTAATGTTCCTTTCCACGGGTCAACACGATGGCCTGTACATGTCAAGATCTGCATAAGCACGCAAGTTCCAGAATCTAATTCCCGCTCAACCCTTACCGTCGTGTCCTTGGCATGTGGATGGTGGATTAAAAGAGTAGCAGACTGATCAGGTATATTTGAGACCTTTGTCCAGGTACGGCCCTCGTCTGTCGATCGCCAGATTCTAGCATTCTCGTACATGAGAATGACCTGTGTCAAGTGGAGCAGCGATTTAGCACTCTTGTGCGTCACAAAAATGTATCCTACTCGACTACACACCTCAGAGTTCTCAAAGTAAAACAGTTTCTGTGGTACGCTTTCGAACGTAGTAGGGTGAACGCCGACGCTCCCATCCCGTGCATGGAGAGTTGTCGCTTCAACAGTGGATGCGAGCTGGCCCAGTAGCAACCAAACTGCAGTCAGAACCACCATAGCCCACCAGCGCCGGGCTGTATGACCACTCATTGCCATTATGATAGGCAAACCGGTGAGCGTCTATGATATTCAAAAGAAGAGTATGGAGATCTTGGTGAGTGCTCGCACTGAAACAGGAGAAGTAAACGGAATTCAACGTAAAGGAAAATCTTGCATTGCCCCCCAGTTGGGTCTGCAAGCTTTGACTAGATAACCTGCAAACTGCAACCTGCTTTCCTTACCTCCAAATTCCTCGCTACCCAACCAAGCGACAAAAAATGTACTACAGACTCTGAGATTCCCAGATACAAAGCCCTTCTTCGACAAAGGTATCTGTTGAACGGCGTGAATAAAGGGGTGCTAATGAAGAATGCGACCACGACAAAGTTCTTGAGATGGTTTTAATGGGCACGTTACAAGATGGGACGTTTGGCCACAGTATCGACTTGCCCCCGGTGCTGTGCCACTAATGCGTCTCCCATGCTGGATGGATCTGGTTAATCTGGTGACGACGCCGGAAAGAACCAGAAATGACATGTTCGCAACAAGGCCGCTGAACGTCTTTCAAATCATCTGAAGGGCAGTTAGATGCATGGTAAAAGGAAGAAAGAAAAAAACATCATATCGTATAACGAAGGCTGAATATAGCAAAGGGCGCTCAGTGTGCTTTGCATTATTACTATGGATGGTAGTTGTGAGGATTTGAACACTCGCCCATTGACAGCAATTAAACAATGCACGGCACACACTGATCGTGAAAAGAAAATACACAGCCGCCGATTTGTTTATACAAATCTGAAATAAAAAAGTACTATAGATCTTGTGTTTCCAAATGATGCTCCATTACCCATAAAGTCACAGTCCCTTCCGAGTTCATTTCCAACACATGTATCAAATTTCAAAACGTGTGCCATTGTTCAAGCCCCCATTATACGAAAACACTAGTAGGAGACGAACAGACTTGAGCGCAAATGACTAGAAGTATTTTATTTGGCTTCTTCTACAATACTCAAATTGCAGCAAAGTCCAGCTAATGACTGGTGGAAGGAGGCGGGCAAAAAAGGATGGGTGTTCCCCCACCTATCAAATAACGCGTTCGGGTTCTTCACGTAAGCAAAAACTCAGCCTCAAAGGTCTACGCAATCGTTCATCCTTTTGGCAACAAACTTTAAAAACGAGGGGGGATCCCAAAGGGTTTAAATAAACAAGGTTTTATCCAAATAAAAATCCTGAAAGTGACAGCAATGGCGGAGCTCACGTCAATGTAAATAGAAACAACGGATAGTTCAAGCTATAGACGTAAAGAACTTTTTTTTACCCTACTTTTTACTGCTCCCTTTTGTTCAGGGCAAGATAACTCTTTACGCATTCCTTACATATCCCCCGCCAAAACAACATTTGCCCCCCAGAAACAACAAATGCCCTCCGAATCCCACTCTTCCTCCAACGCACACACACTCGCAACACCTTGGCTGCGCGCAGTCCGTATTGCCACAGACTGGCACCTCTCCACCCGCCTCAATGAACGAGTAGACGAAAGTGAAGCGGATCTACAAGCTCTCTTGTACAATCTGTCAACCATATCTGGAGCGTTATTGCACACTGGAAACACTCGAGTATACACAGAGGACGAACGAGATGAATCAACTTTCGACGACGACGACGATGATCATGTCAGTCAAGAGTATTCGCTTTATCGTCGTCGATATGCGGATACCCATACCGTGGATATCATCATGGACCCTGCCGACGATGCAACTATTCTGTCGGAACGTGGATATAAATATCAGATTGTCAAGCCTCTACGGCGACGGTTGGTTGTTTGTCGTTTGGGCATTTCCTTTTTCTATCGACTCTAACGTGTTTACCTTTAGGGCACACATTCGTCGCCAATCACACAACCCATGCAATAATAGCAGTGCACCATCCCATGCGCCTTCGTATGCTCAGTTTGGCGCTGCCCGCGAGTCAACTCCCGTTCCTACATTTGTCTACTCCACATTACCTCTAGCCAGAAAACTACGAAAGAAAACATCCATTCATCGAACGGGCAGTGCGCAATTGTTGCATCGTCCACCACGACGGTACCCACCGGTCCTACCACCTCCTAGAGTAGACTCGCTGCACTGCATGGACGCATTGTAAGGATGCTTACGCCAACTCTCTGTACATAGTAGAACGTAATTTAAGGACATGATGCGTGTGATGGATTGTCCCAAAACGTTTTCCATTCGGTCCTGCTTTCACGCGTGTCCAAAAAGAACGCATAAAATATCGTACTAAAGAGTCGTAAAGAGCATCGTATCTGGACACATTCTCAAAACAAATCAATCAATCAAAAATGTAAGCACACGAAATAAATCAATTCAGAGGACCCTCCCGCCCTGGATGCTGTAATATGAAAGTCATGCTGGCTACGCTACTCCTGTCAGAATCCAGCCTGCTGAACTCACTATCTAGACTATCTCTAGTTATTTCTTAAGAGTGCCGATGATGGTTTCAGGGGCGTATTTTGCAACAACTTCTGGCTTGTGTAGCATATTGACTACGTAGGTAGAAAACCGTTAAGACACAGACTCACACTAAGGTAAAGAAATGATACAAACTCACATTCTTCTGTTGCATCTCGGCCGGCATACAACATGATGGCCTTCTTGCCACCAGGGTGGTCCTTCAAGAAGTTGGTAGCATCCAACACTTGACCATTTACAACGACCCAGCAGTCCTTATCCGTGTTGTGCTTGCCAACATCGGCCAAGGTGTACTCTTTTTGCTGCTTCTTGGGCTCACCCTTTGGCTCTGGGCCAGTGTTGGCTTCGGTTGGCAGGGGTTCTGTTTGTTGAGCTGCTGATGCAGCGGAGGCACCGCTGGCACCGTCAAAGCTGAGAGCAATGTTGACGCCTCCGACAGAGATTGAAATGGGAGCACCACCAAGGTGACCAGCAATACCACCAATACGGCGGGAAGCAGAATTGCCAGACAACTCTTCCAGGAGGTAAGATGCAGCGGTTGCACCGGCCACACGCCCGTAGACAACGCAACCAAGAAGAGAACTGCCACCAAGACGGTTGGCACCGTGCACACCACCGGCAACCTCACCACAAGCAAACAGACCAGGGAACTTTTGGCCGTTTCCGGTCAACACGTTGGAATGTTCGTCGATCTGAACACCACCCATGGTAAAGTGGAGAACAGGTGTCACAATGGCCACCCAGAATTCGTCATCAGGCACAAAGGGCACATTGTGGAAGAACTTCTTGCCAAATGGATCCTTTTTTGTCCGCGCGATTTCATTGTATTTGGTGAAGGTCTCCTCCAGCGCCTTTACAGAGATACCCATCTCCTTGGCGAGGGCGTCAGCACCCTTAAAGTGCTTCATCAAGCCACGGCCCATGTAGTGCTGCGTGAAGCGAGTCAGCTTGCAGGATCATTTCATCCACGTCTGACACACCACGGTAAACGTACCTTGCAGTGCCACTCAATCTCTTTTCCACCCTTGCCATTGAGAACCAGTCGAAAGGGGCCCTTGTTCTTCCACATCATACCAGTCACGTAATCACGGTGACCGAGCTCATCGCAAAAGCGGTGTCCGTTGGCATCAATCAACAAACCACCAACACCACGAAGAGCCTCAGCAGCAAGGAACTTGACCTTGGCGTCAGGCTCGTTGGGGTCCACAAGACCAGTGGGGTGCACTTGAACTTTCTCCATGTGGAGAGTGTTACCTCCAATAGCGAGGGTCATCTTGATACCGTCACCAGTGCAGTGGTCACCGTTGGTCGTTGGGAGATCCCAGAGTTCAGGACTGGGGTTCTGGTCAGAATCATGACAAATAGAGAAGATATGGATAAGAAGCTTACCGGTACTTCTTCAACAGTGATGTTTCTGTGAAATCCGCCGCATAACCACCGGTCGCAATGATGACTGGGCCAGACTCTTTGTAGGTCTTTCCCTCGCGGACGTATTCCACACCAACCACCTTGCCGTTCTCATTAATAAGCTTCTTCACGTCAGCCTTCTTAATGACCTTGGCACGGTTGGGTTGAGCATTTGCAATGTCCTCGAGCGTCTCCATGAGGGCATATGTAATGGTCATTCCCGGGAACATTTCCTTTCCACGGTGAGTACGGGGTTGAGAGTGACCACCCAATCGCGCAATCAAGGAAAGGTCGACCTGAAACTTTTCTTGAATCCATTCAACGGCCGAGCCAGACTGGTATGTGAGGACCTTGGTGAGTGGAGGAACAATCAAATCACGAGCAGACTTTGCAGAGTCCTCGTAAAAGATTTCCGATGTGTCCTGCAACCAACGCATGTGTAAGCAAGCTGACCAAAAATGAATCACGACGCGTCACCCGCTATTGTGCGCAGTCAGCACCTACCGGGATGTTGAGCTTTCTTTGGGTGGCCGTTCCAGCACCGTTGATTCCGGAAGTAGCCTTTGTAGAGTTACCTTGTAGGAAACCGTGCACAGAATTGAGCTGTCTGGAATAAACCGCAATCGACAAAAATTAACCATACGCACCACCCAAGAAGGAGTTCTTGTCAAGAAGAATGACATTTCCTCCGCGCTCCAAAACAGTGTGAGCCGCTGACAGACCAGCAAGACCGCCACCAATGATAATGACATGTGGAGAGGCCATGGTAAACGATTGCAAGGAGGTGTGACTGCGAGAGATGAGAATACGCGATGAGCTTCACGCGCAAATGAGACTTTCATGCCTGCAATCTCATACACGATGACTTACCTTGGAAAAAAAAATAAACAGGTGGGCTGCAAGGGCACGAACGAAGGAGGGGGGATACCCAAGGCGTTCCTTTATATAGGGAATTGCGTGGGAATTTTCAGGGTAAACGCTTTCGGGTACAGGAGGGCGGGGGGGAGGCACAAGTGGAGATTGCATTGGAATGGGATCTACGCATGCAAGTCATTCATTAATGCATTAGACTTGAACATGGTATACATTATAATCACATTGGATGGTGATTCGTTTCAATTTCCATATTCCCGATTTGGCATAATCAAGTGTATATTAAGATCCAAATTGTTGGGGGTTTGGCATGTGTGCTGTGCAAAGGTCTTGTTGATGTGGTCGCCATGGGCAACTGCTATGCGCTCTGGAGGGAGCCCAAAGCCAAAAGACAAACGATGACAAGGACGAACCTACGGGAGTTGGTAACTTTTACTTGTAGCCATGCTCGGTAGAGATGTCGTTGACTATTGGTGTTGGATGTCGGTGATGCAGGATTCCCGAGACGCATCTTTTATACAAGCGAGAGTATCTGAGCAACAGTCACCTTGTCTTGTATGCGTGTTAACTGTAGGACGCATGTTACTCTGTATATGTGTCGTTTGAAACCGAATCTTGGAGGACGCATGACGGTCGCGGATGCATGCAAATTGTACAAAGAAATTCTTTTTTTGTGAACCACACTAGTATTTCATTGACCGCATCCATCATAATGACCACATGTTGACAAAAAAAAAGAACGATGCCTAAGGACAATGGCCGTGCAAAACGTTGTATTGGCCCGTATTTTGCGCTGTCAGTTTAAAGACAAGTGTGATGGCTTATCCAATACCCCAAATGTGATCACGTAATCGTATTCCCGATTGCACAATTGGATTGCGCGATGAGTTTTGCTGCAGTCCAACCTGGCATATATAAAAAAGCACTGAAATATGCCCAAGAAAATGGCTGAACCGTTTACTAGTTTATTCTCCATTCTGTCATGGCACCCCCCGTAGTAATTTCCTCTCCTCGCCATGCAGCAAGTCCCATCGTCGTCCTCGACACCAATAAGACCTCCTCAAGCTACGGCCATCTTACAATAACATCAGCCGATATTGCTCTCGAGAAAGCCCTCCACAACCTCAATTCCCTCCATGCAGACTACCGAACCATTCCGCTTGAGGATGCCTTCAACTGGAACGCAATAGCAGCGTCCCTAGATCCAGACCTATCAGGCAGATGGTACTTGGTCGTCTTCAGAAGTATCAGACACCCTGACGCCGATCACGGTGCATTGTACGAAGCGGATCGGCTGGCACACGAGGAAGCAAAACAAAGTGGTGGCATTTTAAAATATTGGTACGGGGATCTGAACCATCGGCGAGAGTGCCTCGCGATGTGTGTGTGGGCCAATCGGGAGTTTGCCAAAAAAGCAACGCATAAACCAAGCCATATTAAAGCTATGACGTTGGCAGCGAGTATGTATGATACATACAAACTGGATAGGTACTGGTTGGTGAAAGAGAAGGGATCACGGGAATTTAGAATAGAACAAGTTGGGCACAATGTGTATGAAACGAGATAAATATCAGCAGTTGCTTTTTATTGTCTTAAACGTGGTTATTATTATGTCGTCCAAAATAAAGTAAAGCTCGTCTTGTCAAACCTCACCACACAAGCGCCAGCAATGAACACTTACATCCCAGAATCTGAAATGAAAAATGTTTCAATCAAACGACGGAAATCTGAATCTTTATTGAAGAGTGCACAGGCAGGGTAAGGACTCAACCCTCTCCTAGTTTTCAGATTGCCAGTTGTCTCTCATTCCAAATATCTTCCATCGCAAGAGAGCGCACCTCATCGCTGCAATTCCACACTTGCGCCTTTTTCAGATCAGCTGCACAGACGCAAAATAGGGGATACTCGACTCTGGATTATTTTCAAGCACCACAAGCACAGGGTGTTGCCAGTGGCCTTTTCCTGCTCAATTGCAAGCGTATGGACAACACTACTATAGCACAATGGTAAAGCCTGGATCAGATTCCAAGTGGGTCAACGACGCCATCGTGCTGAAGCTCTGCGATGAATGGCTCGACGTTTTGGACTCATGGACATGTGGGTACCAGTTCTTGAAGTTTGTTGCCTCAATACCGTCGGATAGGATAGCTGCCAACCACAGGAGATTCATGAGTCTCTCTCTGTCGGTATTGCTGTCGGGTGGGTGGTTCAGATTGCCCAGTTTTAGTTGGTATTAAAGGTTGACGATGATATTCAAATGTAAAATGCTCAAAAGATCTATCGAGTATATACATCGATATAAATCTTTATATGCGGTGCGAAACTGAGACGAATGCCGACCAAACCTACGAAAACCTACGGATACTATCCAGCTATGATAACGAAACTACCCTAATGAATATCTACACATCCCGATCCATATATTGTTGTGTGGCTACAGTCGATTCAGGTGTTTATGCAAGTCAATAGTGTCCTTTGGGCAAACTCAAGAAAATCGCGGCCATCACTCCAGCAAAGGCAATGGCACCTATCAATGCCTATTAAAAGAAAAGAAAGACAAGAACGGGAACAGTGAATAAAAAAATAAAAGGGCCCATAAAGGGATGGCAAACAAACATTCAAAAAGATGCGATCACAAATCCGTCTTAACCGGTCCTCTTCAATCCGTACTTCTCTTTCAAAGATATGAAGATACCAATATCGAGGACGTTTGATTCGGCAGGTACCATCTGCCCACATCTCGTCAGGGCGTACTTGGCGTCGACATCCAAAAACTTGTACAGTTGTGTCAGCAAAGTACATGTCCGACAAAATGCTAAATGACGAAAGGGACTCACGGTAAATACAAATACATCCAGCTCTAAACCCGCCAATTAAAGCACCAAGAAAGAAAAAGAGGACAGCAAAGAGTCGGTAGGCTCGTGGCATACCCGTCATAACCGTCCAGATACCGGTAAACAGGCCCGCAAGCATCAATGTGCTTGTCAGCGTCACTGCAAACACCATGCGCGGGTAATTGGCGTTGCCGCATGCGTATTTTAGAAAATTGGGGTACGTTGTGGTGGAGAGGAGGGTACGGATGTGCTGTGCGGCGGGTTCAAATACGGATGGGTGTGTCGTTTCTGTCGCGGCTTGGATCAGAGCGGTTCGGATAGGACCCGGCAAGTTGAGTTCACGGGGGGATGTGGTGAGTATAAACGTGGAGATGGCTCGATCTACTTCCCGCCGAAAAGGTTGGAGCTTGGCTTTGGGAGAGCGAGACAAAAAGAGCGTTTCTGTAGCTGCTTTGGTGTCGGCGCTTGGGTCCAAAAGCCAGGCATCAGTGCCAGTCAACGAAGGCGGTTTTGCGTATTCATCTTTCTCCTGTCCGACATCTCATTGTCAGTTGGATGTAACCATAAGCTTGTACATGCTACATCAAGGACAGCTTACGACTCTTATCTCACTGTGGAGAGGATCGATGGACACTGCATGCTCTGTGGCCTCAAACGTGGCATTGAACTTTTCGTCAGTCTCCTTTACTGTCGCTGGGGCAGAGAGACAGCTTTGTCCCTCAGGCAGCGAATCAAAGCGAGCACTGTAATCCAGGAACCACAGATAAAAGTGTAGGTTCTCGGATGAATGCTCCACGAGACGGCAATAGCTGTTTAAATCTTTCAATCCGATTGGATCATATGTTTTTCCTATATGAGAAATAATGTAAGGGTTTGCAAGATGAGCCACTTTTATGGAGGGATTTGCTATTTCTGCTACAAGTAGCCACAAAAACCGTTACCAGCAATAATGCTATCGAGATCAAACTTTTTCCGAGCCAGTTGATCTACGGACGGATACTTCCAAAATCGAATGAAAACCATTACTGTAGGTTTTTTGTTTGGTTGAGGTAAAAGCCTGGGGTTGGGGGTTGGGGGGAGAAGGATAAACGAACCTCTACTTGCAACATAAAATCCACACTCGGAACCAATGCGGACGGGGATTACTCATGTGCATCCAACGTTTGCTGTCATCACCCCTCAAAAAAAACCTTGTTGCCTTTCAACTCCTGCTCCGTGTCACCAAGGAGAAAGCAAAAGATCGCACCGAAAGGGAGCTTGTTGATGCCTGTCGATCCATCTTCGCATCTTACCATGCAAGGCCCGGTTAAGCACAAAAACTCCCCCAGGAAATGCGGGTTCCTCGTCACACTCGTAAAAGGGTGAACTTTCCAACACGATTGGGGCCGCCAAACTGGCAGATCTTGCGGCTACTGTGATGGTAAAAACAGTCATGGAAAAACATAAAGTATATGGTTGGGAGGGACGTGGCTGCTCAGCTTTAATCTGGCGCTCAAAAAGCGTTTGGTAGTTGTATTTGGTGATCGGGGGGAAATGAGCGAAAGGATCTTGGCCTTTTCACGGCGGTAGTCCTACCTACTAGTATCTAGTTCATCATCGGGTTGCACCGCTGCCACGGCATTCTTTTTTGTCCAAACACCCCACTTTGATATACATCTATCCCATTTCGTACATCCTCAAAAAAAAACATTCTTCTGTAATGATATTGCAATGGTATTTTTTCGCTCGTTCTTTTTACTGGCAACTTTTGCAAATTGAATAGGCAATAACAACATCTTGCAAAAAAGAATAGCAACAACACACACATTTGCTAGGTTCATTCCCCATCACCCTAAGCGCACAGATTGTGTGCATGTCCGTAGTAAAATGTGTGGCAGATACAGTGACAAGTAAATATCGTCTCCTACCAATGGTTTGTAAAAAAAGGAGAGGAAAATAGAATGATGGGAATGTACACAATAGTGTATTTACTGTACGGGCGGGTTATGGACTTGTGCCAGAAAGGAGAGAGATGATATATACCAATGATTTTTGCTCTTGTCGAGTCCTCGATTAAGATTCAACCAAGAAAGTCCAAAGTATTTTTCATTTTCTTTGGGCTTTTTGGTGAGCGTGGGGTATGGAAGAACCCATCTGTCAACGGGTTAGGGTGAGGGTAACAGCTACTAGGAAGAGTGATGGATGTCGTTGTCTTTTTTTTGTTGGACAGCTGTGAGGCTACGTTAACCATTGATAATTCTGATGGGCTCGTTATATGCTGCCGGGGAACGCTTGGACTTGCTTGCACGCTGGCCAATATAACGACAGTTTACTGTGTGTGTATGGTTTTTTTTCGGCCTTGTGCATGTAAGAGAACAAAATGTCTGGATTTGCAAAAGATGAAGGGTTGCGAATGATCATCCATATTGACAGTTTACGCTTTGTCCACCATACAGACATGTCTATGCCCATCCCTTTTGAAATTGTCTCTGTAGATAAAAGACAAACATGCGCAAATCCCTGACACGGCTATAAAGAAAAACTCTGGATATAAAAACGCAACATGATATCTAACCAAAGCCCCACACACAAAAAAACCCATCTACCCCCAATATATTTTCCTCAACACATATCCCACCATTTTGTTTACAATTTTTTTCTTACTCCCAATACCGCCTCCAAGCAACCTTTGCAATAGCCAACAAAACCCTCCACTCGAGCATTTCCCCCTGCCCAGCAACCATAGACATCAACCTCAAAAGACACCTCGAAGCGGCTTTATTCTCCTGCGCCGCATAAACCAACATTTCAAAAACCCGTCCAGAGCGTTCAAGACGGACACGATGGGACTCTAATGGCGAGGAAGGCGAGACGGTTTTGAATCGAATATCATTGGATTCGTTCGTGTCCCAGATGGGTTCAAGGCGGTGTGCGAGGAGGGTGTGGTGGGTTTTTGTTAGGGATTTTGGGGATGTTGTTGTGCGGAGGGTTGTGTCGAGGGTTGTTGCGGCGATGGCGGCAGCGGTCATGCCTTGGCCGTAGACTGAGAAACAAAAGAGTGAGTTTTTTTGTAAGAGAGAAAAAGTGAGCAGAGTTGACAAAACAAAACTGTTGACCTACTTGGATTAAAACTAGAAAAATACGGGCCAGAAAGCAAGAGGTGAGCGAAAAAAAAAAAGTGACAAGAGAAACCAAAAACCGTTTTTTTCTTACCTGCAAACCGCATCTCCAACCGCCACAAACCCTCCAGGAAGGTCAACCTCTTCATACCTCACCCACCGACTCCCAGGAAACTTCCACGAAAACCATTCACCAACCCGTTCCCCAACCCTCTCAAACATGGTCGTATTCAATTCCGGATTATCACTTTCCATCATCCAAGCTCGCATCGCTTCATCCGAGCGAGGGGCGATAGCGGTGGGATTCCCAGTGGACAAGGATCCAAGGATGCATTCATTGTCTTCAACGCGGAAGATGGCAAAGGTTTCGTGGCGTTTGCCGGGGAGACCAACGTTGAAGAGTAGGCCGGGGAGGTTGGAGTGGGTTTTGAAGCGGGCGCATGTGTATTGTTGGTGTGGGTCGTATGATTTTGTTGGGGGTGTTGGGTAAGAAAGGGACTGGAGCCATTTGATACCTACAAATATGTGTGTGTCGAATGGGAACCGTTACGAAGGGTGGATTTGCAAAAGACGGCATGCGTAATATGAGAAAGGGGTGATGGCCAGTAGTAACCAACAACGAGAAAAATAGTAGAACGACAAGACAAAATGAGAAACCGCCAAACAAAACCCAAAATCGCAACCAAAAAAGACTCGTACAAACCTCTCGCACTTCTCCCAGTAGCATCAACAACCACAACCCCCTCCACAATCCCCGCCTTGTTCTCCCCATCAAAAACCTTGACACCTCTCACATCCCCTTCATGAACCACCAACCCCGTAACAACCGTCCCAGTCCTAAACTCGATTCGATTGGATAAAAGGAGTTGTTGACGGATGCTGGATTCGAGGAGAGGGCGGGAGGTGAGGATGATGCCTGTGTCTGGGACGTATGGTGCTTGTTTAATCAGGCTATGAAATAATGTGTTTTGGTCAAATGGGAATATCGTAGAGATTTCAGTTTTTTTGTTTTTCTTTGATTACCCTCCGTAAATGTGTTGATATTGGGTTGAGAGTTGAGTAGGTATCGCCCCCCGTTCCAAAAGATCTAACATCAAAAGAAACAAAACGGTCACTCACAATACATAACGCAAACCAACTTGCAACCTTACAGTTTTCCAACCCAGGAAACAACATCTTAACAACCCTCAATCCCAACGGTAACAACACATGTCCAAGACGACCATGCGGAACATGTTTCCGTTCACCCTCTTTTCCATGTTCATTCAGTACAATCTCCTCACTCTCAAGAACAACCACTCGATCAAAATGGTTCAATAAAACAGCAGAGGTGATAAGCCCTGCGATGGACCCTCCAACTACAATCGCGGTCCCATTTCTACGACGCGGTGGTGGTGTCGTCAAGTGTTGGATGTCGGTTAGGATTGTCGTTTTTTGGAGGTGGGATGTGTAGAGGTGGGTTATTGTGTAGTGGGCGAGTGTGAGGAAGAGACTGGTGAGGGGGAGGACAAGTGGGAGGGGGGTGAGGAAGTGACAGAGAAAGAGGGTAATGGTGAGGAGGAGGAGGACGGTGGGCATTTGGATAATCGTTTTTTTTTTAATGTTGCTTTTGGTTTTTAGAACAAGTGTGAGGTTGTTGAGCGTTAACGATGGATCAAATCTGCAAGTAAAAACCCTACCATGGCACTACGGCAGGCACTATGGCAGGAGGAGTGCGTTAGAAAATAGGTACCAAAAGTCTAACCTTTATGGTGATGGTGAACTTGACACTTGTCCAGCGGCTCAAAACGGACCTTGAATTTGCACACAAAACGGGCTCGCAATCCTCTAAAAACCCAATTTCATAAAGAAAACCAACACTAGGCGTATAAAAAACCCTCTACAAAATGGCTGGAGAGCTGGCTGATGGCTGAGCTGAAAGGCGAAGGGGAGGCAAATCTCTCTCGATTCGTTCTTTTCCGTCTCCCCCCCTATTGTCCACCGCGCAGGTTGGCATTTATCAAAATGGACCATTCAAGCTCCTGCTTTGCAAAACCCCATTTTTCCAAAAAACCTTTTTTTTTAGGACGCTTGCAGATTTCTGAAAAGTTCAAACACAACGATCGTTTGCCTGGACGCTGGCAACAAGTATTTTGTTTGGAGGATTTGGGTTTATCGGCTAGCGCCCCATTAAAAAGTGCAAGTGTTCAAATATTGGGCTATTCGCCCGTAATAAAAAAGTTCGACCCAAACCCAATCTCGATTGAAAATCCCGCAACCGAAAAGAATAAAAGAATAAAACATTTATAAAAAAAACATGGGCCAGCAAAGCATCATCACAATGCCCTCTGCCCCAAAAAATACACACCGTCCCCCTTAACCCAAACCCTCCATCCATCCAAAGTTTCCACAAGAACAAAACGAAAACCGCCAAACCCGCAACATTTCCTCGCCAAAAAAAACCAAAGCACCCTCCTACAAGCTCTTTTAAAAAAAAACACAAAAAACCATATGCACAACCAAAAAAACGAAAACAAAAAAGCCTGTATTAAACAAGAAGGAAAAAAAAACGCAAAACAACAAAAAAAAAAACTGTTCATCATCCATCCCCCCCATCATCACTCCATCACATACACAAAAACCTACCCACACTCACAAACCTCCTTCTTATCCTCCTCCTTGTCTTTCTTCTCACCCACCATTCCCCCAGAATACGCAGGAGCAGTAGGATAATACGCAAATCCAGCCGTCAGGACCGGCGCCTCTCCCGTCGTTCCACCAGAGGTATTCGCATCCTTTTCTTCAAATTGGGCAAGAGAGCGCAAGAGTGGTAATGTAGGAGATTTGCGACGAGCGTCGTAATTGTAGGGCGTGTACCGCTGTTGCATTTGTTGTTGTTGTTGGGGTTGCTGTTGTTGAAGCGTTTGTTGGGCTTGTTGGGGGGTTTGTTGTTGGGGTTGTATGGGCGGGTACCGCATACTGGTATCATAATGGTACGCCCAGACGCCTTCAGGAGGCTGTGGTGTAAAATAGGGGGAATATCGGTTCAAGTGCGTCAAGGACAAGGATCGCCCGCGCACGTATTCGGAGCCAGTGTACATGCGGTCCATGTACTGTTGGTCAACGTAGCGTGCGTCTTGACGCGGTGAGTAGTCTTGCGGGTTGCTTTCGGCTGCGCGGGCGTAGGGGGTGATCGGGCGTTGGGGGATGGAGGGCATGGACATGCGGCGGCCCAAGAGGTCTGTGCCGCGTGGGTAGGGCTCCACGGAGAGGGTTTCGCTGGGGACAGAGAGATCCGTGTAGGGTGTTTGTTGTTGAGGTTGTGGTTGCGGTGGTTGCTGCTGCTGCTGCTGCTGCTGTGCAAATGGTTGGGTGCGCATCATGTAGGGGTCGCTCACGTACGGTGTGCTAGGGCCAGGTGGGCGCCTGCCGGGGCTCATGGGGACGGGCGGGATAACACCCGGGGGTGGAGCTGCCCATTGGAGTTTCCGCATGTGGGCCCGGTAGTGCTGGAGCATATTGTCATGCCGGGAAAACCGGGACGCGCAGCCGGGTATGGGACAATTGTAGGGTTTCTCCCCGCTGTGGATTTTTACATGGCGAGCCAAGTGCCCTCTAAAGTGTGCGTGTGCAGCATGCGTAAGAAAAAAAAAAAAAAAAACTCGTCAAAAAGAAAAAAGAAAACTTACGATGTATTAAACGACCGCCCACAGTTTTCCACTTGACAGACGAATTTGCGGGTACCTTTATCAGCCTTTCCACCTCGCCCGCCGCGTCCACCCGATGATGATGAAGAACCATGCGTGGGACCGCTCGGGCGGACAGCACCTTGTTGATGGGGCCCAGAGCCAATGACGAGTCCACCAGGGGGTGCAGATGTGGAGCGAGAATGGGACGATGCAGTTCCCGTCAATGGGCGGTCATGGGAATAGTCGGGGTGCGCGGAATGGGTATGTTGTTGTTGTTGTTGTGGCTGCTGCTGGTGTTGGTGTTGGTGTGGTGGTGGTGGTTGCTGTTGGGGTGTTTGTTGTTGCGGTTGCTGCGGCTGCTGCTGCTGCTGCGAATGGTGGTGGTGATGGCTCACGCCGCCACTACCATGTCCCCGCGCTTCCGGTAGAGCTGGCGGGTAATGCAACATGTCTTCACTGTTTAGCGCTGAATACGAAGAAGGTTGAGCGGGACCGTGGGCGGGCGGGTAAGGTGGTGGAGGTTGCCATGCCTGCAAATCCGCTTGAACGTAATGCTGGGCTTGGGCATGGGGGTAAAACGCGCGAGGGGGTTGCGGGGGGTAGGTTGGTTGTGATGATTGTTGTTGTTGTTGTGGTTGTTGCTGCTGCTGCTGCTGCTGTTGCTGTTGGCTATATGCGTGGGCGCCGTAGTCGGTGGGAGGAGGGAGAATATACGATGCATCAGGTTGAGGTTTTCGGCGGTTATCGTCGATAAAAGCCGAGATGGGCGGCATGTTGCCTGTTTCTTCACGAGAGGAAGGTGCCGACATTTTTTTTAATAAAGCGTCGGTGGTGGGTGGGTGGTGGTGTGGTATAGGAGGGGTTTGGGTTTAGCGCCCGTTTTGAACCTGAAAGGCTCTGTCTTGGTTTGGGGTAGGGGGGGTCAAGTGAGGGAGGGCGGGGAGGGGGGAGGTGTTCCTGGTCGTGACGCAAATGACCTTGTTTAAACGCCTCGCTTTTTGCGCAGCAACAGTGTTGATAAAGACAATAGCAAGAAAATCCGTACCGGTATTCAAATCCACCCGTCGTCGAACATTCAAAGCAAGGCAAAAGGCAAAAAGACTCGCGCGCGCAAGAGGACACCGGTTCTTGGGGGAGAGTGTCAAGTCTTCTCGGCCCGTCAAACAAAAAAATAAATCCCAATGTTGCAAAAGAAACGAGCCCTCCCCAAGCAAAACTATGCCAATCGGATCTTGTGTGCTTTTTTTGGTTTGGGTTTGGTTGTTGAAAAGGCGGAGGGGGGATGCCGACAAGCTTCAAAAGGTGGGGGGGTACCTTACAGGGAAATCTGGTACGGGATCTCTTGGATGTGGTGTTTCCCTGGAATACCAAGACTAGACACGGCAAAAAGGCGCTCGCTGACCTTGTCGCAATGCTTGTGTGTGTGTGGTAGCGAGTGAAAACAATAGGTTATTTTTATTCGGTTTGGTGATCCGGCCTCAAGGGTTCTCGTTTAAAAAAGCCAGGGACTAGCGAAAGAGCGAGCGAGACGAGCGATGCGAGAAGTGTGTGTTGGCTGCACGGTAATTCCCCCTAAAAGTGTTCTTTTTTTTTTTTTCCAAAGGCGTGGTTTTTTGAAAAGCAGCAGGGATCGGCTGCTTACCGGGAGGACGTACGACAGGGTTTTTTATTCCGTTTCTTGTGTGGTTTTGGCTACGGAACTGTCCGCGACAAGAGAGCAAGCTGACCTCTTAGCGGGTATCCCCTCATCAAAAAAGGAACAAGGGGTGCGAGATCAAGAAAGAGGGGTCAAATGAAAGAAACGACGACGAACAAGTCCCTGTTGCCATTAAAATCTAGAATGGTGTTCAAGGGTTTTGGTGCGAGTGATTCCTAAAAACTAAATCGAGTTGCCTCAATAAACAGATACTGGAAAAACGCTCGCGAAAGATACGAACCCGAGTTGGGATGGATGACGATAAAGGGTTGACTCCCCCCTCCAGGCAAACAAACGAATAAAAACGTTCTTGCCCAGAAAAAAAAAACAGGTTCCGAGCAAGCCCCCGGCTCTGTCTCCACAAACCAGAAAGATGGGCAGGATGCGTAGTGGTAGTGTGAGGAAATCGTGTTCAGGGCGATTTTTAGGGGGGTGTGATGGGGGTCGGTGGTTGTTGAGTGGTAGGTTTGTTCTTGAACGGAGGGCGCGCGGCAGAGCAGACAAAGGCCAGCCCCCAAAAAGCGTCTTGTAATGAAAAAAAAAAGGGCAGGAAAGGGACTTTCAGCCGCCTTGGATTATTTGCCAGGGCTTGTAGTAGGAGGAGAAGGAAGTGTTCTACGTTCTGTAAACACCTTTTTGCAATGAACACTGGGGGGGATGATGGATTAAAAGATGATGAACCCTCAAAGAATCTGAAAAAATATCAACATTAAATCTCATAACAGCAAGCAACGCAAAGCCAAACTTACGTCGTCGACAGAGCCCCGTCCACCCCCCAGAAGAAAAAAAAACAGATGACGAAAA
>QEAR01000011.1:0-156002 GCA_006535965.1 Spizellomyces sp. 'palustris' | reverse complement strand
GGGGGGGGGGGGGGGGAAAGGGGGGGGGGGGGGGTGCAAGGTTTTGTGATGGAGCACCAAAATAGAGATGATGATGACAAGTGCAAAAAGGCGAGGTGGAATTAAACGTCGATAGCGTTCAGTTTGTTAAAAACCAAAAAGATAAAGTGTGCCAGCGCATAAAGTTAAAAACCCTCCTGGACAGCGCAATGGGCAATGAATGTTTTTCCGCCGTCGTCGTCGTCGTCGTCGTCGTCCAAACAAGGAGGTTGGAATGACGTTTAAAGCCCCCATTGAAAGGGGGGAAGAAGATTGAAAGGGGCAAAGAGAAAAGGAGAGACAAGAAGAGAAGCACGCGAGCAAAAAAAACAGGGCGGGGAGTCGTTGGGGGGAAGGGGGGAACAAGAGATTTATTTGTGACCCTTCCCGTTGTCCTTTTTTTTTTTTTTTCTTTTGCTTCTCGTCGCTTTGTGTGTGTGTGTGTCAAGCAAGTAGCAGCAGCAACAGCAGCAACAGCAGCAGCAACAGCAAGAGTATTAACATTATTACTTTGAGGAGGAAGAGCGGCCCAGAAAGCATTGCAAGCAAAGCATTGAATGTCCACATTGATTGCACGAGCTTTTGGCTACGGGGAGGTGAGACGAAGATTTACTCGTCTCGTTAAAGCACACTCTATATTTTGCGTGGGTTATTTTTGTCCATTTAACAAATTAATGCCCGCTAAACGACGACGAGGACAACAGAGGGCGACGAACTGACGACGACAACAAGAAAATCCCTCGCGCGGGGTGTCGACTGACGGTAGCCAAAGACCAAAACTTTTTATTTGTCACCCATAAGCAACACACAGAAAATGGCCTCCAAGAACTGTTTGTTCATTGCTTGGGGATTAACCCTTTGTCGATAAATGAAAATATAGGCTGCCATGCCACATTTTGGTCATTGTTTGCCTATGGCTCTCAAGACCATGGCTGCCCATGTGAGCTGCGTATGAATCAATGTGCCATGGCAGGACTATGGCAGGCCGGTGGCAAAACTATGGCAGGACGATGGGCAGGACAAGCGAAATACTCATGTCCAATGCCGCAATGCCAATATCCGATAAAACTTTTCAAGCCCAAAGCCCCAAAGGCTAGTCCACCAGATACTAATTCCAACTCGCTGCATTCAGCCAGACAAGCACAGCCGTGGTTTGATTCATATTTGGCTTCATTCATGTATTTCAATTCGAACCACAATACGTAATCCCACATGATCAAGAAGAGTAGGAGCTGGGGAATATGTGGAGAAAACAATTCGTACATGGTAGAAAGAGTGTTTTGGTATTCTTTATTGCATACTCGTATAGTGTTTAAGCATTGGGAAAGCATGGAGAGAAAGGCGTGAAATCAGCCCTCCAGGTGTTCTAATAGCATGTAATTTCAATTTGCCAAATCGTAAGGCCCCCAATCGAGGCGGAAGCGAATACCTTGTGTGGATGAGAAACGCTGCAATTGAATCTGGAAACATATTACCAGCACTATCATCATGCAATGATAAACAAACGCTTACGAAAAGTACTCCAAAGTACTCTCGTCTTTTTCAAGCTAACCTCGCTCTATGCTACTCGCAGGACCAAGTCACCTTTGGCGATAGCTTCTTGAACATAACGGTGATATTCTTCTGGCGGTGCGCCCCGAGCCGGTCGACCGACTCCTCTATTGAATCGTTTTACCCCTTCAATGAGAATCCGAATGTCTTTCTTGGGAGGTGCTGAGGACGACACGGGTTCTTGTTCTTCTTCTGCCACTGCTGCTTGTGCTTGTGGTGCTAAAGTGCAGTCGGGTTAGATATTCGTCGAAATGGTTGTGAAAGCACCGGATGCCCGTCTGATCCCCAAAAGTTATTATTAAACTGGTGATGGCGCAGTCAGTCATGTGGCTCACATATTATCCAAACTGGATCGAATGGTTCGTAGGGAAATATACCGTTACGTAATCAGATTGATCCATGTCAACAAACCGACAAGGTGATATAAAAAGGCTCGCGAGATCGCTTTCCCCCCTCATCTACTTGTCGACCTACCCCCACCACTGCATTGACGGCCCCATCACCAGCTTGATAACTTTGGAGATCAGACGTTGTGAGGATATAAAAAGCCTCGCAAATCGGTTTCCCCCCTGGATTCTCACCGACTTTCTGTTTTACTATCGCCTATAATTATCGCCTATATTACGCCAATAGTGCTAGATGGAATTGTTGATCTCTTGCGTGAGCGTCATACCACTTGTTCTGTTTCTATTGAGCTTTCCGGAGGATTGTTGGTACAAGATTCCATGCAATATGAACTTATGGGCTGACGTGCACCTTTTGGTCATTGTTGCCCATGAAATACCCCATATGGCTCATGTGCTGCATGCTGCGTATGAATCAATGCCCCTGGCTGCCCTGTGGCAGGCCCATGGTATGACTATGGCAATGCATATCCGATAAAATTCAAAACTCCCAGAGGCTAAAAGAAGAGTCCGCAGTACTAGTTCCAACTCACCAGACAAGCACAGCAATGGTTTGATTTCATATTTGGCTTCATACTTGTAATTCAATCCGAACCACTTCTCCCCTGAATACATTGACCCTGCATACCAGTAGTAGGAGCTGGGCAGCTATTTTGACCTTTTGTTTGCCACGGAGTTGTCCGCGACAAAAGAGAAAGCTGACCTTGTAGCGGGTATCCCCCCACCAAAAAAGGGGGAAGAGGGGCAGATGAAAAAGGGGGGTCATATGAAGAATCAACGACGACAAAAGTCCCTGTTGCCCTACACAAGAGCAACAACAGCAGCAACAATTCAAGATGGAAAGTCAGTCCAGGTGCATCGTCAAGTCCCCAATCCAGGTGAAACAGATTACGGGGACTATCATAATCATAATGTTACAAAAAGTCTCCAAAGAGAGTAAGTACTCTCTTTTTCAAGTAGAACTCACCTCTCGCAATATAATGTCACCTCTCGCGATTGCCTCTTGAACGTAACGGCGACATGCTCCTGGCGGTGCGTTCAGAGGCGGTGCGCCTCTGTTGAACTTAACTAACCCATCATAAAGTGTCCAAATGCTGTGACGTGCCGAGGACGACCCAGGTTGTTGTTCTTCTGCCACTGGAGCTTGTAATGCTGCGGGCGGCGGCGATGAGCGCACTGGAGCTTCTTCTGCCACTTGTGGTGAACAGCGATCGGGTTGGATATTCATCGAGATTTTGGATATGTTGGACAGTAAGATGAGGATTGGATATGTTGGACAAGTAAGATGAGGAGGGGAAAGCGATTCTCGCGAGCCTTTTTATATCCTTTTTCCTTTCCGTTGTTGACATGGAAAGTGTTGTCCAAGTTGGATCTCATCAAGCGGTTGGAGTTATGATTACAATGCGATTCGAATGGACATATCCAACTCAGTAGCGGGTGTGCTTGCATAATCCTCATCGTTTATTCGAATTAAGCAATTCCTGTACAGGAAGAATGAGCAGCAATATCACAGGAATATCTCATAAAAATGATTTCCCTGGTTTATATGCACATGCTGTAAGTGCAAGTGGGTGGGCAGACTAAATAGTTGGGCCGTCTCAAGATAAGGAGGAGCTGGATATTTTTACAGAGTATGTATGTGGAGAAAACAATTCATAGATGGTAGAAAGAAGAGTGTTTTGGTATTCTTTATTGCATACTCGTATAGTGTTTAAACATTGGGAAAGCATAGGGAGAAAGGTGTGAAATCTAATAATGATCGACTCGGAATTCAAACTCCGCGATCAAAAAGCTTGAGTTTGTTATGCATTAGATTTCTGATACTTAAAAAGTCCACACCCCATCATACTCGTACTTTTTGTAACGAACACGGTATTTCGCATATATCGTTTGTACTTTTTATTGCTGACCGGGCAGCAAAAAGTACGAGTTGCGAGGACGAGATTTGGCCCACATCATTATATTCCAACGCCAACATAGCAAGAACGAGTTACGAGTTGGCCAAAAAACAATTACCGCACCGGGTTGCATCTCCTGAGCACGACAAGTCATGATAGGGACAGTCAACGACATTCTTTCGACACTAGCTCTCCCAGACACATCTACCGCCATCGCTCCCCGCCCGTGCTATCTCATCCTAGGAAAACCAGGCGCCGGAAAGACAACGCTGGCTTCACGCCTCGCAGCTTCCCTCAACGCTCAATGGATCTCTCCTGAATCCCTCCTCTTGCATGCACTCTCAAACGCAGCGAGTCCATGGCATATAGAAATTCAAGCCTGTCTCGCATCCGGTGGTGCAGTCGCTCCAGATACATTGATCGCCATTGTCAAGGACATGATGGCGTCCGACGAGACAGACTTTCAAGGCTACGTTCTCGAAGGATTGCCTGGAAACCTCACGGATTCCGCACAAGACATGACCCTCCTTACTGACCTCTTGAACAAGAAACCTCCTCACCATGTTCCCGTCTTGATTCAGCTCAATATATCGGATGAGGACCTCATACGCCGTCAGGCGGCTCAGTGGATTGACATGGAGACAGGGATCATCTATCCAGGTCCCCAAGTCGTGCATTCAAGAGAAAGGTGGGCACAGGGCAAGGGCGATGAAGAGGATGACGATGAGGACAATGAGGGGGGAAGTGAGTCGAGTGGCAAGAACCATGATGACGAGGAAGAAGAGGATGATGATGACGATGACGAGGAGAGTAGCGAGGATGATGAGGATCAGCAAGATGAGGGAGAAACCGACAGGCGTCACGAGGCCAAAAAGGCCAAAACCTCTCTCTCTGATCTCGTCCACAATGTCCAATGGCCCCTCATCCCCATGGACGTGGTAGACCGTCTCATCAAACGCCCAGAAGATGCTCCCGAATCCGTCACGGCGCACCTCGCAGCTGTATCTCAATACGACACTCTTCTCGCCGACTTTAAGCGCACGTATTTTGATGCAAATCACACCATTGAACTCGATGCAACACAGCATCCGACCGTCTTGTACAGGAATCTAATGGACCGGTTGCATGTCCTTGGATATGGTGTCTTTACAAAAGCGGTCTTGCCAAAACCGCTGGCGCTCCCCGAAGGTGGATTCAAAGGTGCGTTGGATAAATATAGACAGCAGAGAACAACCAAAATGGAGAGCAAAAACATGAGCCAGCTACAAGAGTGTTTTTTCCAACATTATTTCTCTTTCATTTTTCTTTTGATAGCGGGAACGACCGACCAAGAAGTATTCAAAGTGTTTTGCTCAACACAGCTCGAGGATGGTGAACCCAAACGAGAAGTGGGCATATGGGGGAAATACTGTCCTGTGACGTACACTCGCAACCATGGACAGCTTGTCCAAGTGTCCTCGTTTGATTATTGTGCTGCTTACAAGGTATGCAAAACAAGTCTAAGGTCAACCAGCAAATGGAGATTGCAAAACGTTTTTGGCTCAATTCACCCTCTCTTTTTCTTTTGTTGGAACAAACTACCACAGGGCCAAATCTACTGTTTCGCCTCACAAACGGACCTCCAAGCTTTTCTCTCCAACCCCGCCAAATACCTCTCCACACCACCCCGTCTCTCCCCCCTCCACATTTCCATTCTTGGCGGCCCCTTTTCGGGCAAAACAACGCAAAGCAAGCTCCTGGCTCACTTGTACGGTCTTGTCCACGTTTCCTTGGATGAGGTGTTTGAAGAGTGGTGTGCTTTGAGTGAGGAGGAGGGTAACAAGGTGTGGGGAACTGTGTTTGGACAGGTGCGTTTACAAAACACTTTTCAACGTTACTGATGTTAAGAGTTGTAGCATGGATTGAAAAAGCTGTGATAATTATAGATTCTTCGAAAATGCCGACTGGGCAAAACGATTGCCCCTACTCTCCAAGTCCAAGTGATCCAACTCGTCATTTCCAAAGCGTTCGAATCAATGGTAAACTCAAAACAAAAAACATATTCCGCTTGACGCACTCCCAACACGAATTACATGTCCATTAACGATTTTTATTTATTCTTGAATATGTTAGCGCTACAATGGATGGATTTTAGATGGATTCCCGCGCACCATGGACCAGGTATGTGTAGATCCGACATGCCATGAAACTGTTCTTGTGTGCTCAACATGCGTAAACCTATCCATATACATAATAGATGAACGCAATGATGGCAGCTGATCTCAACCCCCATTGGACCATCGTTCTCGAAAACGGTAAAACAAAACTTGACCGATTAACAGAAATGGGACGATGACATGTTGAGATTGACCGCCTTATTGATGTTAAACAGATATTAATGATGAGACGGTGCGGGGACGTATGATGGCTCTTGTATCTGATCCCATCACTGGGCGGGCCACTACTACGAATGGGATGACACCTAATGCACCCAGTATCCTTGGGTACCCCTACTTTGACAACCTTTTCAACGGATTCCGCGAAGATTTAGCCAACATGACGAAAACCATGTCCAATGTCGTTACTCTCCCCGCCGACCGCGGCATTCAGACCGTTCTAAGCAGCATTCAGAGCCATATGGACCCATTCTTGCCCAAAGCAGGTACCCATAAAGCTCTTGGACTTCTACCACATGAATCAAGATGTTTATAAAGATGTTTTTTTTTTCTTAGTTCCTTTGACACCTAAAATGCAAGCAGAACTCCCCGTTCAAATCCCACTTGGAACTACAAAAGATTATTGTCCCGTCATGTTGAAACAAGGTATCCTCGTCAAAGGTGATCGGAATTTTACTGTTAAATACCAGGTAAAAAGAATAAATAGTCCTGAACGAAATGCTGAACTATATTTCTCCCTAACGCACATCGCCAACAACCTGTTTTTGTTGTTTTTTATCATAGGGCCAATATTACCACCTCACATCCGAAGACGCCAAAACCACCTTTGTAACCGAACCCCAAACCTACATCCACTCCCCACTTCCACCTCCTCGTCTCATTTTCCTCGGTCCTCCCGGTAGCGGTATCGACGCCCTCATCCCAGCCCTCCTCTCCACCCTCTCAACACCTAAACCTATCCCGCATATCGTATTTGAAACTTTTGTACTATCTTGGGCTGCAATGCAAGGTGGGACGGTGAAAGAGGAAGTCGAATTCATGTTACAAGAAAATGGAGGGATTGGTGCGCATGTTTTGAGTGAGGTGCTCAAAACCCTTTTCTATAGTGAGGTAACAGTATTGAGTATTTTTTTTTTCCTGCGTCATAGTATTCATCATGATACGCTGACATGGACGTACTCTCGACACTGTTTTGTTGGTAGCCGTATAAAACAACAGGATTCATCCTAACATCCTTTCCACGCACCAAAATGGACTGTGATACCCTCTTAAAGTATTCCTTACATGTCGATGCGATGGTTGTCTTGGATTGTGAGAGCGGTGTTGCCCTTAAGCGTGTGGTTTCCCGACTTTACCATGGTGGATTTGTTGATGGTTTAGCTGTTCCGCATGCTGCTCAAGCTGCTGATGACGATGATGAAGAGTGGGAAGAAAAGGTTTTGGAAGAGTACGTACCAAACCAACCCAAAAAAACTACAGCGTCTTTTTCAAAATATGCATTTAATAATTTTTTGGGGGAAAACTAGGATTGAAAAACACCAATCACGCATCTCGGAAATCACTTCAACCTTTTCTTCACAATCTTCTATCCCATTATTTACCATTGATGCTTCCCGCCCGATACGTCCCGTCTTGGCTTCCGTCAAGCACGATTTAAGACCCTTTTTGGAATATGTATGTAAACATGCATCCATTCTTTGGCAGTGACGAGTTTCTTGCTAATGATTTGAGATTAGAGGGCAAGTTTATTGGGGAATGCGTTCAAAGTGACCAAAAAGGAGGCGAAGGTGCTCTTGGATCTTGGCGTTGTGGTGTATAGTCCGTTTCGGTACGTACCACTTTCATACGCTCTATGTTCTAGTCAGTGCTTTTTTTGACGCTGATGGTATGATATTAGGAAATACTGTCCGGTAACTTTGGAAAAAAACCGTTTCTTGACACGGGAATGTACGGGGACTCTACCGGTTGTTCATGGGGGGTGTATTTACTTTTTAAAGGATCGGAATGCTAGAACGGTAACGTATGGCTCCCCTCCTCTCTCTACACACGACAAAATCTCACTATCAAATATCCATTTCACACCACAGCATTTTATCCAAAACACAACCCATTACACAACCCTCCCCCCACCACCCCCGCTCCTCCGCCCACACCTCACTCTCCTCGGTCCCCCCAAATCCGGGAAAACAACCCTCGCGAAATCCATTGCACAAAGTCTTGGTCTCGTGTATTTGGATGTTGAGACTGTTGTCGCGGGTCTTGCAGGTTTTGGTGGTATTTCCGAGCAGGTAAAAGTTTTTTTTTTTTGTTTGGATGTGATTTGAAGATGGGAATCATATTGACTGTTTTGGTTTTTTTTCAGGTGAGGGCGACGTTAGAGGCTGGATTACCATTACCGGACACACTTGTTACTGAAGCGATACGAACCATTACCTCTTGTGCCATGTGTCAAGAAAAAGGGTAAACTAACAAACTCTGAAATTACTTTCTGAATCTCTCTTGTTGCTAATGTGTGTTTTTTTTTGTTTTCTTTTTCCGAAAGGTGGATTTTGGATGGATACCCAATAACAAACGCTCAAGCTCTCCTCCTCGAATCAGCTGGTGTGGTCCCACATTGCGCTTTTGTGCTGGATATCCCTATTGAAGAGGGGCTGAAGAGAGGAATGGTGGATTGGGAGATTGAGGCCGAGTAATGTTTTTTTTTGTTTTTGTTTTTGGTGGTTTGAGGTTTTTGGCTAATGGTTCATGTTTTATCTGCTTTTTCTTTTTTCGTTTTGATGGTACCCTTCTTTCTCTCCTCATCCTTTTTACGACGATACCATGTAACGTACGACACGGACGTTTTCTGCATGTCCTCTTGCTGCGTGCTTTTCGGATATTCGACATGAGCCGCTGGTTTCTTTTTTTTTCTTTCACTTATCGACTCTCTAATACGATACGATATGGATTTTCCTTTCCTATCTGTTTCCGTTTTTGCAATATCTCAATGATACGTCACCGATACGACACTGATCCCGTTTTCTATTCAATGTTTGGTTCTTTTTGTGAACCAAAACACCACGACACACCATTTAACACAACCCCGCAACTCAATACGACACGAACACAGGTCACCTCTTCCACCCCTCAACACTCCCACGACCCTCCACCAGTATACCCAAGTCTACGAAACTCATATCCCCGCCATCGACACCCATTATACCACCGCGTATGCCAATGTCACCCACCTTGATGCAACAAGGAGTAAATGGGCCATTAAGAATATGGTTGTCAAAGATGTACAAGATGTTATGGTTGCACGGCAAGAGTATTTCGGACGAATTGGGCGGGGTACGTCTTTTATTCGTTGTCTATTGTTGATCTTTGCTTTTTACGGTTATGTTGTTTATGCGATTTTCTCATGTTTTTCTTTGGTTTTTTGATGATAGGCAAAGCTGCATCCATTACCTCCACCTCTATCCCCCTCACCCACATCTCCACCCACCTCTCCCCCCATCTCACCTACTGCCCTGTCTCCCTCCACCTCCACCAAACCCTCATCCAGCCCCCACCCACCCACATGGCCGAATACAAACAACAGTACTATTACCTCGCGGGTCCATCTGAACAAGCTTTATTTTTAGAGGACCCGGAATTGTATATTCGGACACCTTTACCTGCTGAGTTACCGCGGGTTGTCACCCAGGAGGAAGTTAAGGCGATGTTTCCAAAAGGGTTTGAGTGTGGTGGGTATTGTCCTGTTGCGCTTAAAGAGGGAGGTAAAGGGTACGTTATAATGGCTTTTATGTTGTTGTCGTACATTTGTTGATAGCTCACATTATTGTTCGATTTGCGCTTTCCTTACCATACCCTTGTTGTTCAACCTATTGTCACTCACACGAAACGCACCCAGTTTCGCATCCCTCGTTCGAGGATTACCCACGTTAACGGCCCTCTACGCCCAAAAACTGTACAGTTTCTCCACACCCACCGCTCTCGCCAAATTTCTCCAAACTCCTCACCTCTACACTTCCCTCACACCCCCTAAAAAACTCCCGCCACCCATCACCCCCATTGCAACCCACACCCTCCCCATACCAGGATACATTGACCAAACACTCTCGGAGACCCTCGTAGCTGCCCTAGAAGACCTTGCACGAAAACGACCTAAATACCCGTATTGGACAGCCGAAGCTAGTGCAATTGAATTCTTGGCGGTGTGGCTCAAAGGGCATAATACAAAAAGTTCAGAGTGGGTTCGACGGGGGTATCTAGACCGGTTGGAAGGCTTTTTGAGGGCGTGTGAGATTATTCATTCTGAGGAGCATGAACGGGTTGAGGGGATTTGGAAGTTACGGCCTGTCCGACGGGGTGGATTGGAGAGTTGATTGTAGCGGATGTAGGGTTCATGTTTTGAAAGTGTTATAGAAGGGATTATATTAAAAAGTCTGAATTCAAAGGATTTCTGGTTGGGTCCCTGTATACGGATACTTGACGACAATGCAAGTCTACGCCAACGCTCGGTTTGCTTAAGTTTAGTATTCCATTTGGTCTGTGGACTTAGGCACTTGGTGCAATAGAAGTACCCAAAAAAAAAGTCTGTCCACTGTACCATCATTCTATATTCTCAATAAGAAAACACATAACAACTAAGAAAAAGTAACCAACAGTACATCATACGACCATTGCAGGAGGTTTGGATCCTACAAAAATATAATCACTCATACTCCTCCTCATTCCTCCATTACTTCCTCCAACATTTGTTGCACCCTCCCGCTCAAATGCATGAATCGTTCGCGGAGGAGAGGAACGGGGGTCAATGGTGTCGGGAGTGTTGGGGGTGGATGTATCTAGTTTGGGTGGTGGACGGGCTGTTCGAGCCTGTGTAGAATACAGTTTAGTATGAGAACACTTCCTAAACGCTGGACAACCCATCTCCACAAAAGTTGAAAAGTACCTCGAGTTTCGCAGCATCTCGCAACGTTAGCGGTTTCAAGGGCCACCGTCTCCGACTCTTTTCCGCCAAATCCCGTAACGAGAAATAATAGCGGGCATATTCCGATGCTTTGATATTCACATCGAAATCAAGTGCGGCCATGTACCATCGTTCCAATTGATTCCTAACAACACCCTCATCTCCATTAGCACCCTACCGGGCAACAAAATACCGATATCGCCTTATGTTTACTTACATGTCTTCTACATCCACTTCTGGGAATATCTGCACGAAATCCACGTTCCAGACTGCATGGTCGTCCCATACTTTGGATGCCAGTAATAACCCGCCAAGTACAATTCGTGTCCAGTTACTTGCATGGAGAGTTAGGCTTGTGTTTTGGAGCATTCGTTCCACGTAAACCTGCATCCAAGTTGTCGAAAGCGTTTAAAACTCCCAGTTGGTTTGGGAAGAATGCAAATTGGTACTTACGAGGGTAATAATTCCGCATTCAGCGGTTAATTCTGCAGCATTGAATAAACATTCGAGGAATTTGAAAATATCGTCTTCTTTGGGCATACGGCGGTAGAATTGTATATGTTGCTACATTGGCTCATCTCAGACATTCTTTACGTTTTGTGTTGTGTTTGTTTTGAGCGAACTTACAGAAAGCGGATGCAACTCTTCTGAAAATATGTTATCGGTTTTGAATGTTTGGTCTTGAAGATTCTTTTTCATGTGGTTGACCAATGCCGATGCCACGCTAGCCATACAAAGTCAACAAATGTTAAACATTTTAACAAAAAAATACGATGCACATACCAACGCAATGTGTCATTCAAATCCGCATTACTGATCGTCGCCTCAACAAACAATGTCGAACATGAATTATACTTTGCTATCCGGCTGAGTTTTGGGGCGTTGGGAGTAGGAGGGTGTTCGGTGGAGGGTGTCGGTTCTGGAGTGATGAAACCTGAGCCGACGACGTTGGTGGGGATATCGGGTTTTGGGATATCAGTGTCAGAATCTTGCATGTAGGGGGTCATAACAAGTGAATCAGATTGATCCATTAGGGGGTGTTTTTCCGATACTTTTTCGATTCCAGTGTTTTCGTGTGTTAGGGGCACCACTAGCGTCGTGTCAACGCCCGTTGACATGGGCTCAATGATCCCGTAAGGTTCCACCTTTATGGTACTCTGAACCTGGGGTGTTGCAAACACCTGTGGAATGGGCTGGTCAATGGCCGTTTGAGACAAGCGGGATCCAAGGTCTTCTATAATCTCATTGGGTACACCGGCTTCCATACGGTCTAGTTCACGAGATGCGCCGCTCAGTCGGTTGAGATGGGTGTAGGAGGTGGACTTTATAAAGGCTGTGAAGCATATCAGCGACACTGACTAGCTCAACAAGCACAGTTTAAACTTGCAACATACCATTCTTGTAACCCCCAGGAAGCCTCACCTCGCTCTCCCGTCCACTCGCGCACCTCTCTGGCACCACTCGATCATCACCCCCCATCAACCCGCCAACCCCTCGAACACTTCCAGCCGCCGAAAACAACCCGTCAATAACCCCATCCATAACAGTTAATAAACTTGACCTCCGCTCCGATTCCCCAGACGTGCCATTCATCCCAAACCGAACCGTAGCATCCTCTTCAAGTTCCCGCGACTCGAGAATCCTTGCTCGCGTTCCATCTTCTACGTCGACTTTATCCCACTTGTCCTTGGCATGCTCCCTTGAGGACGGCGTCGACGGTGATGGTGTCGATGGGGTGCCCTTGACGGCGGGGTTGGGCCCGACGGGGTCCGAAAGCGCTGATCCGGTATTCCCCATCTCAAAACGCCAAACCGTTCAAAAAGCACACAACCACTCGTATACGCTCGTCCTGGCCGTGTATGCCTATTCGAGTCTCCGCCAACAACACGTACACGGTCCCCGTTTTTATCAGCCCTTTTGCTAAAATTCCAGACAGAGATGGGGGCGACAATCGACAAACCCCACCTTCAAGCAAACCAAACACAAAATAAGAAAAACCTCACTGGGTTCAAAGAAACAAACGCGAAACAGTGTGTTTTTGGACAGACACACACACACACACAAACACATGTAGCATCCCACCCAACAGGTTTATTTCCAGCGCCTGTTCTTCTGCCTTCTCGTGACCCAAGTCCCGAATACCAGCCATCATAACCCTCATTGTTATTTAGGGGTCACCAATTTATGACCGCTCCAGTCAAACAAACTATTTCTGGTCTAGCGATTTTGTGTCTTTGTTGCTGATTTTAGTAACGCATTTATGGACGGACATTCCAGCCTTTAGGAAATCTTGCTACGAATTCTCTTTTGTATTAGGCATTCAAACACAGTTGACGATACGTTTGCTTGCTTACTCTTGAAGGGTGCATCCCACCAATTGATCCCATTGAGGCTTTACGAACGTTCATCCTGTGTGTGTATCCTATTCCAAGTATGGAACCATCCAAGACGCAAGTAGAATAGCAATATTGTGAAACTTTTGACGACTATTAGGACATGGTCATTGTTCATATGCGACTTTATAGCGTTACATGGGTATGGAATGAGATTAAGATGTGGTTATTCCCCAAATGTACGACATTTGGTTGCATGAATAACTCAAAAGTGTCATCCCGGTCCATACATGTCCGAGTTGGTTGATCCAAGGAATGATAGGCGGGCGGTATGTGCTTGTGCGTGCGGATAAGTCTTTGGTCAGCGTACATACCAGTGGAGCGAAATGTTGAGATGCTGTGTTGAGATGTCAAATGTGGCATTCATCGGACAGGCGATACACTGGCAAGGATACGAAAGCGGTGCCTGGTTGTGGGTATGGAATTCACTGGTTGTATTCCAAGCTCATGGCAAAATGCTTGTATTCTTGAAAAGTTTCGGTACCGACCGTCAACGGTAATTGTTTGCTTACGGTTTCTCTTGAAAATATCACGTTGCAGCCGTTACTACTAGGCTAGTAAACCTTGAATTTCCACTATTGAATAACCGCGGTCATTTGGAACTCACCCTTCACTCGCTATATAGCTAGTAGCCCAATGTTTACTTGGCTCAGCCAAATGCCCGTCATATCCAAGTGCCTGAGCTTGTTGTGCAGCAAACAAATCGGTTTTCTTGTTGTTTATTCACGTTGGCGGAGTATCGGGCAACATTTCGACCAAAACAATGCAAACAAAAAATGGTTCCGAGGAACAGGGTATGAATTCCACCAGACGCAAACAGTGTCCTAATATTGTCAGCCAGTTAACCTTAAGCTGGTGCCTAATGTCGTTATTTAGCCCAGCACTTGTTCCACAACCAGGGCTGTTCATTGCCGTACCTCAACTACCCTCGATCACAAATAAACGTTCTTCAATGCTAGAATGATTTCCTGATATAGCTGCCGACCAAATAATTGTGTATGAACTTTGGGTTGTTGGACTTCTTAGATCGATGTTCTCCCGCTGAGACAAAGCAAAAGAAGAATTTGGAGACGACGTATTTTTTTTGGGAACATAAGGGTGCACGATACTGGGAAGGATGGTAGAACCCTCAAGAGCACACCGTCTTCACACTATGGCCTCCTCAATGCGGCCTGCTTCCACCGTAGGTCAGCCCAGCGGTAGCTCCATTGGAACGGCCCCCGACAAAAAATCCGACCAGCCCAATCGAAGTAGTGTAAAATCAAGGCGACCAGGACATGAAGGAAAAAGAACTCATCGACGAAAAAAATGCAGCGCCGGCTTTTATCTTGTTGCAGCAGGGTTGAGCCGATACCCATTGACCGTGTGCCTTCTAGCCTGGTCCCTTTGCATAGGTATTTTCCTAGGGTATATTAGTATTCCTCTCGGAACTGTGGACAAGCACAACGGGGGGATAGAGCACACTATTCACGAATGGGGAAGTATCGGTATCCTACCCGCGAACTACTCTTACCCGCTCAACTGGTGGACGTACAATGTTGTCTTCTTCCCCATATACATCCTTTCGACTGTGGGATCTATCGGATTGGCCATACATAATTTCTCGCCGTACCTATGGCCCCGTTCATGGGGGGATTTAGCCTGCTTTGGCCTTCCGCCTCTTGTCATCACCGTCGTCATGAACACCGTTGTGTGGTACTCTCCTCGCCAAGCGCTGGTATCAAGCAAGCTGTGGGTAGTTTTCAACACCCTTGTTTGCACAGGTTACGGAATGCACTATGCGGTTTTGAGGAATATGTGGGAGCGGAAGCATTGGGAAGCCAAAATGCGCTTGATAGCAAAAACCGCGGATATCAGTGCTTCTCATGTGAATTCCAAACATATACGAAGCGTGAGTGATGGTGTGGGAGATGAAGAGGCCGGTGAATGTGCAAAGGAGGTCTTTCCGCACCATCTGGAATCTCCGCAAACAGGATCAGGACACGACATGGCGATGCAGAAACTTGAAAACGAGCCTTTGCCGACCGTACAAATTCTATGGCTTTTGGTGTCGATATCCTTTGGGGCATCAACGTACTTTATCGGTCAAGTAAGTGCCCAACCTGCTTGTGGTTATCATTCTTCTGTAAATTGACACTCAAGTCTTGAAGGTGTGGTCTTGGGCATACTTTAAAACAACCCCCCATCCTCTCTGGCTCGATTTAGGTACGCTAGCACCAACGGATCCTGGTCGATTCACGTCTATTCTAACTGTAATGTCATCTCCCCTGCAGTTCTCATCTACACATTACGGTTGTTTATTGTCGGTGTCACTACCATTGGCACTATCCTCTTGCATGCAAAACTTGGGTATAGTTCATTGATGTCATTGTTTCCTCTGGTTTAAAGCATCCGCAAACAAATTAATGAACATCTCTTTGCAGGCCACGACACACGATTTATGCTTATACCTTTTTCTGTGATATGATTTATTGGATGCGTATGTACTCTAAGAAGAGACCATCTCAGATGGAGCTTTCGATACTAATGGCTGTATCCAGTCTATAGGAATGTCTTTACAGCAGCATTCTCGTCGACTTGGACCATCATTTTATTCGGAGCGATCAATTTCGTGCAGGTAAGGAGCGGATTCCACACTTGAAGGTTGCCTATCGTGTGCACCAACTGCTGGTTTTGCTTTCACAGAGAGTCGCCTGGGTTACATTCAAGACATCTCGTTTTTATCACGATTGCATGATCTGGCTCAGCGACTGGAACACAACAGGCGTTCTGAAAGTCTTCTTTGCAGCTCAGCACGGCGTCTCAGACTCTGCTAGTATCATGACCCGGACTGCATCGGGATCCATGAGTAGTCTCGGTCTCGAGTTATTGGACGGTGAACTGGCAGAATTCAATAACCACACCGATGAGAACAAGGCCAACAGCGCTGCCCGGGAAATTTCCGAGCCTAACATGGACCAAGAAGTAGGAACGGTTAACAGCGAAACCAACTTTAGCACCCTAGAAAGAGCTGCTACGACGTCCAATTCCAACAAACGTACCCACCTTCGATCCACAGTCGCAATCAAATCAATCACCTCCATCAACCAAGTGAACGATAATACCCCAAATAGTCGCTACTCTCTCCCACCACTCGGCGAGGCAACAGAAGCATGGTCTTACGCAAATTATACCAAAGCCCAAATACTGTTTCAAGCCTTCAACGCTGCCGCTCAACTCATTACCATGGTCTGCTTTGTGGTCTCGATATCTGCCATCCGACATGGTCCAAATGCGGGTGCATACCCATCTCTAACCATTCTTCTCGACGACTCTCGGTATCGACGAGTGATGTTCGAGACACTCTCGACGTTTGTATCCGAATTGTTGGGTTCTCTGGTGGGATTCTGGCTTGTGCATCGGATGACGGGCCGGGAGGTTTGGCAGGAATGGGTGAAATTTGTTAGTAGAAATCCTCGCACGTTTGTGCTTACTATGATGCTGGCGATCCATGTCCTCATGGACTCGGCGGTCATGTTGGTCAATCTCGAGTTTGACCCATAATACCTTGTAGATATATTTACTATTGATCGTAATCATTATTTTTTGGAGGGTAAAGTTATTGTAGATGGATCCTGTCTTTAATCCGTGATATAAAAAATAATATCAAGGCAACTCAGGTTATCTCCATTTGCATCATGCATCATGTCGTTGCCAAACAAGTTTAACAAGTCAACAATTAGTCGATCCTGAGTTTCTTGCCTCGTCTCGTCAACCCGTTTCCCTGCATTTGCAATGCAGGCCCTTCGGGTTTGCTTAGATACAGCTCAGCTGGTATCCACCCATTAAAATGTCTATCTCCAAATCCCCCAATCCATCGCACATCCTGGACCTCCAAGCGATAAAAGGCTGAATGGTGTGGAAACTCTTTGGCATCCGGGTGCCGCGCGAAAAAACACTCTTGCGCATTCTTGATCTAAGAATGCAACCCCTTAATTCTGCTCATGGACGTTCTTTTTAACGACCGCAACGTACCTCATCCTCTCCCTCGACTTTGACTAAATCTCCCAACAATGAAACGCGAGCTTCATCCAGTTCCCCGCGAGAGTCGGGCGGTGTAAGAGTAAAGTTTGGATGCCGGAAGGAGACGGATGCATGTGGACTAGCTCTAGCATTACGTGCGTGTGTCTAAATGCATACCATGAAACAAAATGTAATGTGAGTGATAAAGGTTGGATGCCAATCGCTGCAACGAGGGGGTGCTATATACGTACGCCCCATGTAACCAGATACAAAAGAGGACTCCCTGAAGACGGACATTCGTCCGATATATATTCTGGCGTACTAAATGGATAGTGCTCCCTACCCGCGCGGACTCCAGGAGCCATCACGGTTGCCAGTTCACCAATCTTTGACAAAGAGACTAGTTGGCGAGCAAGAGGGGCTGCTTGCTTTGGGTTATGCTCATCGGCGGAAACGAACGGGAGAAGAAATGCAAACTGTAGAGCAGCATAGATGACAACAAAGGCGAGCGTTGCTTGTAGCATCATGACTGAGTAGCGAAAAGGGGTTTTCCTGCCAGCCCTAATTCCTGAGATTTCCTGAACTCTGCAAAACACTTTGGAACACCTTTTCGCGAACACGTACGCGTCCCGTCTGATGACTCATGGCGAGGCTTGCGAACATCGCCCGGCTGAGGCTTTGGGTTGTTTCCTCAATCTCCCCAGTTTCCTACGTGCAAAAAGGCAGCTACCTGACCGCATCGTTCACCAGCGGATTCCCCATGGCGGATACTCCCTTAACCGTGGATACAGCTGCCGGCTCAGAACATTTAAACTCACCGCCTTCATTACCGCCTCGAACCAGTTCACTCGCAGATGATGTTCCCGACCCGAGTTTTCCAGCGCCACCGTATAGTCCAGCGTCTCACCAGTTCCATATTGCAGACGACCTCGTTTTTGCATACATTGGTCTAGTATGGTTACTCGCCGAGTCGGAAGAGACAGCGCTGGGAAGACTCATTGCGGGTAATTGGGAGGTACCACCAAAGGACGACGAGGAGGATGTAGAGCATTTAACAGATGATGAATTGAGCGAGAAGGTGTCCACCGCAAGTTTACTCTCTGAAGAGGGGACTGTTGGCGGGGAAGGACAGCAGGATGACTCCAACGGGAAAGGCTTTTGGTCAAAAGTGACCAGCGTCTTTGAATCAAAGGATTCCGAGACGGATCCGTCGCGTCATCCGTCCGTAATATCCTATCGTACATGGCGACAGCAATTACTGCAAGGAATTGCTACCTCTAATGCGCTACAAAGCAAAGGTGTGTTTTTGTGTTTTCTAAGGAATGGATAATTGCAGCGTAAGCATCCATTCTCTCCAACTGTTCTCAGAACTCGATATCATCAAAGATCTCTCAAATCACGGCGTGACGATTGAGTCTCTCACACAAAGTCTCTCCAGTTCTATAAAGGCCGCTGCATCCGCCGTAAAAGCACAAGTCGCAGACGGTACCGACTCTGACCAAACCGTCAAACGCAGCGACGAGCGTGACGCCATATCTCTTATTCTTTCCAATCTCATCTTCTCTTCACTTCAAGAAACCGTTATGCAGTCAAGTGAACTCCGCTACGATGCCCGTCTGAGAACCATATTAAGGAGACTGTCGTTGCTCATTTGGGATGGTGTTTATGACGCGGATGGAAGGGACGAGATGGATGACAGCAAAGCAAGGGGATTGATGGTGCAGGAAGTTGAGCATATCGTTGCGGAAAAACTCTGGGAAGAATCGCACATCAAGCGACAGGACAACAATGGAACTGTACCACAGTTGGAAGAAACAAGGGAAAAGTGGAAGCGGTGGGCTGGAGTAGGGTTGGCGACCGTCGGGGGAGGTGTGGTCATCGGGCTGACAGGGGGTAAGGAACATCATCGTCATCCATTCTATGATGAACACACTCGTATTCATTTCTCGACAATGTTGGCGCCGAAAAAGGGCTTGCAGCGCCGATGATCGGAGCAGGTTTGGGAGGCTTGTTCTCAGGCCTCGGATTGGCGGCACACGCCGGGTTGTGCGCAACTCTGGGTACTACTGCCGGTGTAGCTATTGTTGGCACGCTATTTGGAGTGACAGGAGGTGGTCTTACAGGTGCGTGTGGATCATATCCGCGTTGAAACAGATGGATTATTATATCTAATGCAACACAATGTTCACCAGCCTATCGCTTCAACCGCCGCCTGGGATCTCTTTCAGTATTTGCCTTCCACTCCCTGACACCGCCGCCCAATCCGCATGCTGGAAATTCAAACACACAGTCTCTACATCTCATCATACCCATTTCCGGCTGGCTAACCACTGAATCCGATATTACAGACCCTTGGACGGTACTTCCCGCCTACGCACCCTTCTCAGAGGTCACTGCCCTGTCCTTTGATCCCCATCACTTGCTGGACCTCGGGAAAGCTTTTCAATCTTTTATGAAATCCACAGCTGTTACATATGGTACGACTACTGTGCTCAAACAGACGATGCTAGCGGGTCTCATGTCTGCCCTCGTATGGCCGGTTGGTCTGCTGCAAATGGGATATTTGGTGGACAACCCGTGGACGATCGGTCTGGACCGCGCTAGAAAGGCCGGTCTGGTCCTTGCCAGGGATGTGCTAGCAAAATACGTCCAAGGAAAGCGCCCTGTGACGCTCATAGGCTGGTCTCTCGGCGCGAGAACCATATTCTACTGTCTCTTGGAACTTTCCAAAATGAAGGCCTATGGCATTGTTGACGAAGCCTATTTACTTGGTGCACCCGTTGGCGTCAACCCTTTGGAATGGCGCCAACTGGCAAGTGTGGTCAGCGGGCGGGTTGTAAACGGGTATGCAAAGGGGGACTGGTTTCTATCGTACTTGTATCGAGCGAGCCAAGCCAAGAACGGTGTTGCGGGCTTACGAAAGATTCGCATTGGAGAATGCGAAAAAGGACGCAATATTGTTGATAATGTGGACTTGTCGGATATTGTCAAAGGGCATTTGAAATATCGGGATACACTACCAGAGATTTTGGAACGAGTTGGGTTTGAGAGAGGTGTGAGCGTTTCTGTTGAGCGGGCAAGAGAAATGTCTAGTTCTAGGAGTAGCAGTACTAAGGCGGGGGAGGACGAACTGCTGTGGTCGCTGCCTCCGGTGGAGCCATCAGTGACGGAGACTGCGAATTCAGTTGCCTAACTTGTGAGTCCATATCTCTACTTGAAAGACTGCAGATTAGGGAGTATTTTGATTTTAGGATATTTTTACTTTTTCAAACATTGAACATTGGTAGTGCATTTCGAGTTTAGTCGATTAATTAGCCAGTAAAAAATGTGATCACGTGCGTTCGGCCCAAAAGGTTGTGCAACGTTCATCTTGATATTTGACTTTGTATGCCCATCAAAGCCTCATCAAGAAAGTGGGTTAGAATTACGCTTATTCCCATGAGCAAAGGTATACAACCATGATAGTAAAGTATGCTTGTAAATAACATTGTACGAATGCAACCACTTCCGATCTATCAACCACCAAAGCCTCTCCCCTGCTGCATACGCTTCAATTCCAATACCCAAGCCTCAATCTCTCTTTGAACCTTCCACCATTCCCCGCCTTTAACAATCGCCGCACATCGATCCACAACCGTGGCAGTTCGTTTCAAAACGTTATTGGAAAAGTCAAAACCGGAACCAAGGGATTGCTCCAAAACACTCAAGACAGTCCATAGCACCGCAATGACCGAACTACCTCCCGTTATGATTGTTATGCGTTTACGCGTCAATTGGGATTTGGCTTCTAAATTGCCGATGGTTTGACGGATGTGACTGAGGATGCGGAGGACGTGGGTGTATGGAAACTTGTGTTGAGGTTGGGGCAAGTGGCCTCGGGGGAGGGTTTCGAGGGCGTGGGAAAGGGACCGTTGCCTGAGACAGCTCGGTGGAAAAGTGAACAGACGGGTTGGCTGCTGATAAAGAAGGCTAGTCACTGTATAGAGATTTTGCTGTAATGGATAGGACAGTTTGCTCATCGGTGTTCGAAACTCGCCAGAGACGGCAATTGCTTGTGTATCCTTTTCTTCCATGGGAATCGCCGACGTGTGCGCCGCCTGACACATGATATGGAAGCATCTGTCAATCTCCACAAAGGCCTTCACCAGCTCTTGGCGAATACGTGCGAATGGGTGGTATCGGCTATGGTAGTTCTTCACAAAATCAACGCACGTCACCACGAGGCCATTGAACTTTAATCCCCCGGCCGCAGGAGAATAGATCCACATCAAGTAAATGAGGAGAGACAACAAGGTTTGGGCAATGGTCGGATTGATATAAATGTGTCTAGAGGTTGTTGATCCGACAACGTTATTGGCTTCACCATGTGAAAGCCTATCTCGAAGTCGCGGTCCCGCTGGAAGACTGAACATATCCAATAATAACTCCTGAAACCAGACTTTTAAGATTGGATCAGTATAAAGCAGCACAAGTACATTACTCACCACGCAGCAGTATCCGAGCTGCTCAGTCAAAATTGCCCGTCCATTCGCGAGCATTTCATCCAAAGTCAGATACATCACTCTATTATCAGCAACCAAAAGCCTTGAAGGGTCTTCGCCAGCAGCGCGGACATAAACAACCCGAAGAGCGTGCTCTAGCATCGGTATGGACGATACCATGAAGGTATGATAGTCTCCTGCGGCATAGGCAAGGAGCGAGAACATGTTGTAGTTGATGGTTCCCGGTAAGGGAAAAGATGACAAGGTAATGAGACGAACAAGTGGTTCCAAGGACGAGGCAGGGAGAGTTGCGAGCGGCAAATCTATTCCGTTCGTTAGCCGATGAACATTTGGAAGCTGTAAAATCTTACGCATACCTGTGTTGAAACATACTGCAAAATACTGTTTATCCATTTCCTCCAAAGGGGTGCTCTCAAGCGCTACATTCGACCTATGCGATAGCTTGCCAAGCGATTCGCGCGCTCTACTGACAACCTCACGCAAAATCATCATAAAGAAAGCGAAATAAATTTTCGCAGGAGGTTCAAATTCCACCGGGTGAGCGAATCCATGCCAAAGAATATTTCGAATGTTCATGGCCAGAGGCGTCCCCATGAGTATGCGGAGTGTAAAGATCTATACATAAGATAATGAGTATCATCTGTATTGGAAACCAATGACAATGACACAAACCAATTTGGGACCCAACACAGCTTCCAACTCTGTCATTACCAGGAGATCCCGTAAGAGAAATGGAATCACAGTTGGATCGCTGTCGGATACCGTGAATAGGACCTAAGAAGGCCAGAATGAGCATTGCATTCTGGTATGGCAAAAAAAAAAAAAGTGGATTCCAAACGTACATCGCCTAAAAATCTTTCTAAAATCGTTACCAATACACAGCATGCCAAATATGCACATCCATGCTCCGCCATTTCCACGCATCTCTTCGTCATCTATCCCAGAACATATGAAAACAAAAAAGAACCATGAGAAATAAAAATCCTCCCTCGGCCCACCGATTTATTTGAACGCGCTCACCCTACATAACGCATCTCGTCATTGGCCCACTCAAACTCGTCCTTCCATGGGGGGTCACCAGGGTACATGTACACGGCTACCGCTACAGAGCGAACTTGAGCCGACGCCTTGAAAAGAATGTCAGCATCCACCGTCTTTGGGTCTTCACCTTTTGAATTTTAAATAGATTTAATCGACCCAACACCCATGAAAACTAACATTAGTAGCACATTAGAGCGTACACTGGGGGAGAACAGAAAAATTCAGACGGTTTTCCAGTAGAGCGTCTTTGATATCTTGTGCATGCGCTCTGTCGTTGGGTGCTATGCTGATGAGGGATTCGACACGGGGTGAAAATGCATTATCCATGCTCTCATTGTCTGTACAAAGCAAACGCAAGAAAGTAGAAAGCAGGAACAAACGAAGGTGCTCCCAGAGATGACAACATCACAATGACGTGTTGTTGCCATGCCAATGTATCAACTAAGGAGATACCCTCATTTGAAGGAACGAAACGATTTCTCAACGAACAGCGACCTTACGCTAAAAGTTAAAGTTGTTCCAAAATATCAAAAAGAGGCGCAAACTACCTTACATCGCCTACATCGCAACAAAATAGCTAGCTACAGACCTATACAAAAGAATACAAGAAAAAGAAAAAACAAACTAAGAATTCAAGGGGTGAAAACTACGACAAAAACTACTACCTAAACTATACTGTTACGCCGACTCCTTGCTCATCCAAAAACCCGACAACGTCCTGCTCTATCCAAGGACTCCCCATGCCCCATCCTGACCCTCCAGCTTCATCGTCATCCATATACACTGGAACTTGGAAGGGTAACATAAATCCAGGATCTAACAAATCAATGCAAGGATCCCGCTTGGGGTTAGCAAGGCCGTCTTGTTCCTCTTCTCCTTCTTCATCAGTGGCTTTCATGGTCTCTTCGTCAGGAACGGTGTCATCGTTTTCAAGTGTTTCGCACATGCGTGAAATGTACTCTGATATATCGGCTGCGATAGTGGGTTCTCCCACTTCATATCGATAACCTTCGATGACTCGCCGCAGTTGCAAAAATCCTAGCCCATCCACAACACCGCTTTTGATCTCCAAAAAGTCGTCAATGCTCTCTAGACTTGTCAAGACACTCAATATTTTTGTCAGTTGCACGATCGGAGTAAGACGTTGCTCCATCCGGACACTGCTGGAGGGGATGTATGTATGTCCTACATCCCGTATCCAGTCTTGGACATGTGATATATTGAGACGAATCTGTAGAGCGCCAGACTTGGAAAGCGGATTGGAGGACGTTCGCGATGTGAGGATATGATTGAAGAGAGTTGTGGATAGAAAATGGAGGAGTTGGTGGAAGGTTCTGTTGATGATATGTGGGTGGTTTTGAGTCCGCTGGAGAATGTGCAAGGTGTGGGTTAAAAGAGTAGTGACAGTGCGCGGGGTGGGTGGAGTGGTGGACAACGTCGACTTTGCAACGACGGGTGACGTGGCAGGTTGGCGCGGCCGTCGGAGCTTCTTGGGTGGGGATGTCGTTGATGATACACCCGATGCACCACCTCCAACCGTGACGTTCACTCCAAGAGCCATCCCAATATTTACATTTGGGACTTTCCAGTCCCAATCCCACCCTCTTCGGCTCATCTTCCCCAGCAACGCGTTCTCAAACACCACCCCTCGCGAGGATCCTTTTGACCGCGGTTGTCTGCGGCGTTGATGCGACAGATCCTCGTCGTCTGTGCCACTAAAGTCGATCAATGCCGTATCCAGAACAGACAAGAGACGGGACTCTATCTCCCGAATGAAAATATTGTAGAGCTCAGTAATGAGCTCGGACAGTGTTGTTTGTGTGCTGAGCGTGGAGAGAACCAGGTGCGTATCACGTTTGAGGTAATACAGTAGCTGAAGACTGTTGGCTATCCAGTATGCTAAGAGGGCTGAATCGTCCCGATTGGACTGCCACAAACGTGAATACAGACTGAAAATATGGGTCGTTTTAACTGCATCTCATGCTTACCCGAACAATTTCAATAATCTTATCGACCACTCGCCCAAATAGTTCCTGTACCAGATCGTTCCCGTGATAGTGATGTGCATATCGCGCGCACAAAAATAGGATATTTGCCGCGGTAAACGGCTTTTGTTTCTGTCTCTGCCGATGTCGGGTCAGCCAGATCAACCACACTTTTAAAACCGCAATATCGAGTATGTGATCGAGCGTGTCTGAGCCAAAGACCAACATCTGATCTAAAGGACAAGCTGACCAATCAAATGGGATCTGTTCTTCTTCTTCTGGCTGTATGCTCCACTCGCTTTCCCCAATTCCTACGCTCTCATCATCATAGACGCTCCATTCACTCCCAAAAACACTTTCAGTATCATCCATGTAGCCATCGCCTGTACATTCAAGGACGCGGATAATTCCTCTGTTTCCTGCGTTTACTTTTTTGCCTAGGAGGTCACGTATGGATCTACCCGAACTTGATCTCAGATTCTTGTCGGCGCCGTGCTCAATCAAGAGGCGGGCAGTAGACGTCTGGCTGTTTGTACAAGCCCAGAATAGAGGTGACCAGCCGTCTGTCAATAAAACGCATCAATCATTCAAAAGTTTAACTCGCACATCTAGACACTTTTTAAAACTCACTCTTGTCGCAAGCATCCACACTGGCGCCATTTTTCAAAAGTAAAGACACCATTGCATCACATCCCAAAGCCGCAGCATAGACTAACGCCGTATTTCCCTCCTCGTCTCTGCAATCCACATCGATCCACGCTGTTCGTCCCTTGTCGCCTTGTAGCAAGCTCTTCATGCTCTCCACGTCCAATGCGGACGCCACCCGAATAAAGAGACTGGTCATTTTCTCCCGCTTTTCATCGTCTGTGAGAGAAGCGTCAGAGAGTACGTCGCTTTCATCTGTGAGATATTCCAATATGTTGACTGTTGTCACTGGAGTTGCTGGGTGAGTTATCGACGCCGGGTAACCGTCCTCAGAGCAGGATGAGCGAATGCTTCCGTCTTCAGACATTGTATGATAACCAGAATCTGTAGTTTCCTTGTCCTCATCACGCATTATCATCGGCTTGAAGATTTCCTTGGCCGATGGCAAGAAAGAAAACAAACTTCCACCACCAGCTCCCCACCCCGAGAACATTGTCTGTTCATATATCAAATTGACTGCTCGGAGTGCTTACCCATCCTTGCGCTCTGCGCCACCTGCGGGGCGGTTGAATCACGTTTCACACGGGGGTTCGATTCTTGATGGGTACATTCATCACAGAACAGCGTTTTTTGTTTTGTTTTATTGTTTATCTTTTTGATTTTAGCAACGTTTTTTAGCGCAACATTACAGATTGGCCTTGTTATTTGCGATAGGGATCAATGCCACTGGTCGCTTCCACAACCCTTTTGCCCAAGTTTTCACCCTTCATCATCCCAATGAAGGCCTTTGGGGCATTCCTCAACCCTCCCTTGACAAGATCCTCCACGACCTTGATTTTGCCCTGTCGAATCCATTCGGGCATATCTTTTTGGAACCGATCATAATATTCACCCCAGATATCACCGATAATAAAGCCTTGAATTCGGATACGGTTCCAGACAATCCTGGTGGCACCTCTCAGAGGCGCCTGCTCTTGCTCTGGGAGATCGTACTGGGATATCATTCCACAGACGGGAATGCGCATGTGCGGACGGGAATGGCGGAGAGCAAGTTCCAGCGTTTCGCCGCCGACCTATTAGTGCAGCATGGCCTTAATAAACAAAACTTGCCGGAATTTGTACCTCGTCGACAAAAGTTGTCGTTTTTTTTTGATTTTTACATACGTTGTCCCAATAAATGTCGAGGCCATCCGGAGCTTCCTCCTTTATTTTCTTCTCCAAGCTCTCCGTCTTGTAGTCGATTGTTGAATCCACATGAATCTCTTTTTTGAGAAACTCGATTTTGTGTGAACCACCGGCAATACCAATGACCTTCGCTCCACGTACGTTCTTCAAAATTTGACAGACGAGCTGCCCGACGGCTCCAGCCGCTGCAGATACGAGGGCTACTTCTCCCTTTTTGGGTTCGGCAATCTTCTCCAGACCGGCATAGGCTGTCATACCGGGCATGCCTAGAGTGCACGGTCGTCAAGATACACTCGTCAGAAACAGTAATGACTACTTTTTTCTTACCGCAAGCACCCAGATAGTAGCTCCATGGGAATCCTGCATCCTTTTGAACATGATTTAGGTCTTTGGGATCCCTCGCTAGAACTTCAACCCAAGGTAACAATCCTTGAACGGCGTCTCCCTCCTTGTACTTTGGATTCTTTGAGGCCAGAATGAGTGCCACGATCCCAGATTCGATCGGTTGTCCGATTTGGAATGGTCCAAGTAGATACCCTGGCTTGTTGATAAACCGGCTTCGCATGTAAGGGCTGTCGCAAGAATAAGCCGTCGATCCACCTAATCCAAACTGCCGATATCGGACAAACTCACTCGACTGAAACGTAGATGGCTCGTAACAGAACCTCTCCATTCTTTAGATCTTCTGGTTTAGGGGCTGGGACTTGGACAATTTCAAACGCATCCTCAGTGACAGGTCCTTCTGGGACGTGTTTTTTCAGGTTGACTTGGATCACCTTGTCGCTGGTTGAGAGAGCTGACATGATTTTTTTTGCAGGTGCTTATGATTGGCAAAAAGATGCTGTGTGTGTGTAGGTGTTTATCGGTCAACGTCTAAAAAGTTGGGGTTTCCCAAAAGGCCACCTTTATATACCCCACAGCGTCAAGGCAAATGACGCCATACGACGTTGATCGTACGGTTCTTGCTTTTTACGTTATTTCGTTACTGACGTGGTCACTTTTAGTTCTCCACAATCGATGACATCTCACAAGGATGAAGTCATGCAACTACCATGCAGGGACCATTTGAACCGGCGGTCAGAAACATTGATCAACTTGCATACCGATATTGCACAAACAGGTGTGCAGAATGCTATCGTCTTTGAAAGGGGCTCAAGGTGGTGGCAAAAAATGGTACGTTCAATTCGACAGCGTGTCACTGTCATGGCGGCACCCGACAGCTGCACAACCTATCCGGTTCTCCCTCGAAGGAAGCTGGAGGCGGCAGCATCACTGCGTATAAGCAGAAAGTCTACTTTGCGCCATTCGTACTTTACTTCATCTGCTCCAAGTTGGCGCCTCCCACCCAAGTATCTGTCAAGCCTGTCGCACTGTCTACCCCTAGCCAAAGACCCCCTGCAAGTATACTCTCTTGCATCTTCTTTTAGACGAAAGTTTCCGTCGTGGTTTGCGATGGGTGACAATAACGTTCCCGATGCGAGAACAATCGATTATCAAGAAATAGTTGCAATCACGTCCAATGTTCCGCATGTTTCAAGACTACTAATTCTCATCTGTAAATGCCAACACAGCACCATTACGAGGGCTAAATCCTCTGTCCAATTTAGTTACAAAAGCAATCTACAAATCACAACCGCCATTTCCAAAAACATGGGATCCTCCAACATTGCTATATGCGCTCGTCTGCCAAGAAAATCAGTCGTTCCAGCCAACCCAGGGAACCAAACAATGTATCTCTCCACCTTGGTACCAGCAAGGGCACCCGACAAAGCAACCAGCATTTCTTTGTATGCATCTTGATCACTTGGGTCATCTCCGGTCGACGCAGTTCCTTCCGCATCCACTCGAGAATAGGATTCACAAGAACCAAATACCCCAATACATCCTTGTCCGCATGCCCCTGCAGTCTGTATAACTCTGCCACCTCCAAGCCCCATTAATGTGCTCTCCACGTCCGCGTACCCATCTTGCGAGGATGCCAACAATCGAACACACTTGAAGGCGCCTAGTGCTGACGCATTTGTGGCGAGTTTGTACATGAAGCAGTCCTGTAGATTTGCACTATCCTTCATCAATAGCTGATCTATGCAAGCCGAGCGGTCGATACACTGATACATTGTTGCCACTGTCGAGAAATTTTGGAATGAGACAATTAGAATGATATCATATGCGGAGGCCGTATAACATCCGACTGGGGCTTACGAAATGTCAACAGTCGATTTTTTGATAGGGCTCCCGAAAGATGGGGCGTAGCTAACGTTGTGAATGTGTCATACTTGTCCCGGAAAATCTCCATCCCAGGTTTTTCGATGGCACATCGAGCAATAATCCCTCCTAGCGAGTGGCACACAAAACTAGATCATGACATTAATTGCCTACCAAATACTCTTGCTACTAGGTATTGTTATACTTACCTCATTCTCTCTACTCTCAACCGCTCCTCCGCCACAAACTCAACAATCTCCGACACCAGGTGATCCGCTAAAACGGAGATATCATCAAGCGTATCATCTTCGTTGGAATTGCTGTTCAGGAACACAATGCCATTGGATGGGATATTGAAGTTATGCCTTGCGTAGATCACCTTGTTCTTAAGTTGCCGAAAATCATAAGCAGACCCTTTGAGATAAGCGATCAACACAGGCTTGGGTAATAAATGATGTCGATTCACATACCCAAAAGTCCGTGGACGAAAACGACTAAATGACATCCGCCCCTCGCCACCACATTCAATCTGTTTGCAACCAACCACTCCAACTCCGTTTCGATATGATTCCCGGTCGCGTCACTGGGATTCACATTCGTAACCGACATATTATCCGACATTACACTTCGAGGGGCGCGGATACCCATCACACTAGCATCCTCATCCAAAAGAGGTGATCCCATCAGGCTCTTTACACTCGAGTGCCCATACTCTGAAGGTGCAATGCTCAAACCGCTGCTCATGGTCCAAGTGCGCGGACGTCGAAATGCCGCAATGGATATTGGGGACAAAGGCCGGTCAACGTGGAACTGTGATGTAGATTGGTCGATGAGAACTGGAATGGGGAGATGCCGCTCTTCAGAAACCAGCATTGCTGGGAAGCGTTGACGTAAGATGCTCTCGTGAGCGCTGCAGAAGCATTGATATTAGGGGGCAGAACAATGAATCACTCCCGAAAATACCTACATTCTTGTAAGGCCACCACGCGCCGGTAGTTGGACTGCGGGTATAATATGACGCCAGAATAATGAATAATTGCCTTTGGCCCACGCGGATCGCAGTACAGCAACCTCCGCAAGCGATAGCATGACGTGCTGCTTCAAAAATGTCATCCATATCGTGCGACTCTACGATATGATAGTTGTGTTAATGCAAAGCCGCGCAAAGGAAAAGAATAAAAAAGCTGTACCAGATGTAGTATTCGTTGTAGCAATTCACCCATTTTTTCCTCGAATACCAGCGAAGATGTTTCGGACTACTCAATACAAATCAGCACAGGTGGTCGCAATGTGTGGTTATTCTACCTTGTACACATACCTGTAAGTATTCTTGTAAAACATCATCACAATATCTGAGTATCCGTAATTTATCAGCATGGTCAATAGACCTATCGTCGTCGTCATCCTCACCCAGCCCTTCCTCCGCAACTTCCCCACCCAGTACACATTTGAAAACTGCCATGATGTCATGAGCAGTCAGGTGCGCCATTAATGAAGCGTCTTCTATCGAGGAAATCCGAATATTTCCAACCAAAAGATGCAAGCTCAGAAGGGTATGCAGGCTTCGGTATACTAATTTGGTGTAATACGTCCCAAATACGCTCTGAGAGCAAAACGGTTTGAGCTATGAACTTTCGCGGAGGGATATGCATACGCCGACCTACGTACCAACTCTCCATCCGCGGATAGCGGTGTAAAGGGTGCTCCTGTATTATGCTCCCGGTGTAGTTCATCGGACAGGACGTCCGCCAGCCGATCATGTCTTGGATCCACTTCGATCGAGGAATCTGACGGGGTCCATTGTTTCCAAAAGCGACCCAGCATACTTCCGAGCCCAGTATCCTCCCATATCACCGTTCTTGGTATCTCAACAGTCTCGTCCATAGGATATCCCAGAGTGGAAGCGGACACCAGTAAACTGCACGCAGAGAAGAAAGGACTGCTGAAACACACACTTGCATACTGATGCAACTGCGTAGACGGCGAATTCGATGATAACAATTTCGATAGACGAAACCGCCGCAGCTGCTGAAAGGTGAAATCATCCGGATTCGCCATCCTGGAGCGTGACGGGAAGGTTGAAGGATACATTCATAAGTTTGGGTCGTCAGTCAACTAATGCGCTTGCCCAGGCAAGGGAATGTTACCCTACCGGTTTACCCCGGAACTGAACCCCTACGAAACATACCTTTCATCTTCGCAATGCCACAGTTCAATATCAAGGTGCGCATCCCATTGGCCAGACTCATCTTGTAACGGTTCAATTTCACTTAGCGTTACGTCTAGGTCAATCCGGAAAACGACACCAGTGTGGAGGGCGACACGTTCCGCGTCGCGTGAGATGTAAAAGCTCTTTGTTATCCACACATTTGGTGTCGAACTGTTTTGACACGGGCGACATCTCCACGAGCAGACTTGATGCACAGGGCACTTCCGCCTTTGCATGACATAACTAGGAAAGCAATTGTACCGGAGCTCTTTCGACGTTTCTGCAAAAACATTCATTGATGTGTAAAGTGCAATTGACGGCAATCTGATGACGTTAACATCTAACCTGCAACAAACGGTAGCACCGGCTCAAAGGATTGCTGCTCTTCTGTCGGTAATAAAATGGTAGGAATAGCATCGACTCGATCACGCCTTATCAACCGACCCCGCTCATATACAGGAACCAGCGCGTAAAGTCGACAATGCAACTGATACAGCCTAGCAAAACAGATAAGAGACCATGTACGGGAACCTATCCAGCTAACATTGCGAACAGTCTCACCCTCGTAAATACACGTCAATATTCGTAAAGTCAGCTAGCTGTAGCACAACCTCCACTGTCTTCCTTGGCTGCTTCTCGCCGCATGGCTCGGGGATGTCCATTCCTTTTGCACGGGCCGAACGAGTTCTTCCATGCAGCTACACTGCGAGTAACTTGCAGTTCCTGCTGCAGGAATGCACACAGCCGCTCAGAAATTGTTGTGATAGCCGAATGCCTTGCCAGAGCAAACCAACCATGTGTCGCGTGTTGCGTAATCACGATCGATTATCACCCGCCGAGCTGATCTTTTGGGCGGCAGGCCGTTAACCCGCAACTGAACACATGGCTACGAAAGGTGATGAAACGTTTGCGTCCGACGAATCCACTCCCCTCATCGTAAGCGCTGGCTCGCTGATCATTGACGATATTGTCTTGGAGGATGGAACAAAGAATTTTGGCGTGATGGGTGGTGCGGGTGCTCACGCGACCATAGGTGAGCTTTGTTTCGCTCTTCTCCGTCCAACTTAAACTTACACATGAAGCTTTTCCAGGTGCTCGTATTTGGCTGCCTTCACCCACATTATCAAAGAGAATCGGATATATTGCCAATATCGGGGACGAATGTCCGCCAGATGTGGTGCCGAGATTGAATGACCTTCACATTTCCTTTTTGGCGAGGCGTGTATGGGGACAGCCACAGCCAAGGGCGTGGAACACGTTTGGGGCCGAAAATAAACCTGGACATCGTGCGTTCCGATACCAAACCCCGGAAGGTACATGTAAGTTCCATTCTGCTGAGGGACATTTGATATCCTGTTTGGTTGACTAGTGCATTCCTTAGAATCCTATGCTCGTTTCTTTCGCGTTCTACCAGACCAATTTCCGGAAGAGTGGATTGACACCGTTGAGTACATACACCTCATCACGTCTCCAACGCGGCTGATTGCTTGGGTAGAAGCCTTTCGTAAACGGCTGCAAGGGCGCGCCAAGAATCCCTATATTGTCTGGGAACCGTCTCCCGAATCGTGTCGGTCAACCAATTGGAACGAGTTCTTGACAGCATGCGGTGTCGCTAATGTCGTGTCACCAAACCACGAGGAAGCAAAACAGCTTGCTACGGAAGCACTTTCTACTTGCAGAGTAGTAAACCAAGCCTCGCGATCACACGTCGGCCGGGAGGAGGAAAACTGTGCAATTGATGATCTGAATGAGCTTGTGTCGTGCATTCTTGCATCACTCGAAGCCCTCAGGATTCCTCCGCCGACACTTTTATTAAGAGCAGCAGAGCGTGGATGCCTTGTTGTGCCACCGAAAGCGGTACCAGTTCTCGTGCCAGCTTACTGGACAGTTGTTGCCCAAGGCAATCCAACCGCAATTGTCGATGTGACTGGAGCGGGAAATTCTTTTCTTGGTGGGTGGATGGCGGGTCATGTTCTGTCAAACAGGGATGCCATTGCCGCAGCATGTTACGGAAGCGTTAGTGCCAGTTTTACGCTGGAGCAGGTTGGATGCCCTGTGAGCAGAATGGAAAATGGACGTGAAGTCTGGAGTGGATGCGATACAGCCATGGATAGGTTAAAACGATTTCGGGCAATGATAAACTTGTAATGGGCGACTTATGCACAATCAGACTAGAGAGATGCTCACTACAAAAATGCGTGTTCACTTTTATAATAGCTGTACATCTAGTCGAGTATACCCGAATATGCCATGAAACAGTTGAATAAATACGAATTAAGGGGCATCAGAGCTCAAGATGGATCTCCCATTTTAGGCGGCTCGTCATCCACTCCTTTAAGCGGTCGTCCACGCGTCCTCCAGTCAGGATCTCCAATCTTCCTCTCCGTGTCCCTTTGCACTTGCACAGTTCGTTGAAAAACATAATCCGTTAGCCGAATGCGGGCTTCAGTATCATCCAGCCCTTTGACAGAATCCAATATTCCATTGCTGCCGAAGTCGATTGGTTCGCCAAATGCGAGAATTACCTCCTTATTTGGACGGGGAAAGTAGAACTTTGTGTTCTCAGGCATGACGGACTCCAGGCCCTGGCGATGGAAAGAGAGTTGGAACGAGCCGTCTGGATAAATGTCGACTATCGTCCTTTACCTTGTGCCAAAAAGGCACGACTATTGGGGGTTGGCTTAATTCCATGATAAGTCTTGCTATTCCCCATCTGAAGGGTAACATGGTAGACTCTTGGTTTACACGTCCTTCAGAGAAGATGTGCACCTGGATAATAGCATTAGAAGCTTTTGCTCCATCGCAGTCATGTCTTGTCCCTGTAAAACTCACCCACCCATTCTTGTTCAGTTTTTGAATAGCCAGGTCCATTGCCGGCTGATAGATCCCGTCACCCCTTACGATTGGAATCACTCGTCCGGAACCGAAAAACCAAGCTGTCACACTAGTGGAAGCGGAAGATCAGATGCGGTCCTCACATCTAGACTCATTTTCGGTAAAGTCCTACCGATTACCGAAGCAAATCTCTTTAGCACCTAGTGACCACCTCATGCGGTGTTGGTCTGTCAATAACTTCCACGGCAATATGCCTGGCCCGAGAAACCAGCGGTGAGTCTCGCAAATTGGAGTATGTAAAGTCATTCGAGTCGCCTACCCCACAGCATAGGGTCATCCAAGACGGATAAATGATTTCCAACTGTTATCACAGGTCGGTGCCTCTGGTGCAGTATTGTTTCGAGAAGCGCATGTTCGTTGAAGGTATGCAAATGCGTATAAGTCTTGAGAAAGAGTTTGGCAACTGCTCCGACACTGCCTATTGGAAACAATAAGTGTTTGCTTCATGACTTTGGGGACAGATTAAATAACTTTCCTATAATACTTCTTTTCGGCGACGCCAAATTCAGCGACATTTTCGCCAATGTGGCCTGGAATGTGCAGCCCTTTGCTTTGGATCTTCGCGGGACCGTTACTATGGTCGGTTGCTAGACGCCCACGTGCGCAGTAATGTTTTCGGGACCTGCAACAGAGTTCCATGTTCACATAGTCATTATATCTGCTATACCGCTGCTATATATAATCTACAGAAACAACCCGACGTTATTTGGCAACGGCGGAGATTCTCGCAACTACAAGCTGAAATTCACCCTCCTGCGCTCCAAAAAAGCTCTGACACATGAGTCCTACGCCTTGGATGGAGCTAACATCCAATTTAGGGCCATTCACCTCCTTTCCCCTCCAAAACGGCTTAAAATCGTCCCACGGTGCGGAGAAATCGCCTGCACGACCCTGAGGATTGAAAGTGTACTTGTATGTAAGACGAGAGTACGGATAGCTAGGCTTTTCGGGGCTAGTGTAGAGATTCAGCGAATAGGTCCTTTGGTCCGATGCTGCAACATGAACCTGAAGATGTGTATACAAAGAAAGATCCAACATCAAGTCCCCACGGGTCCGCTGAGATGCAAAACCAGCACCGCCGAGAGTTTGCGTGTCAACGTAGCCTTTGAAGAGAACTGCGTTGTTTCGATACAGTTCCAGGGTACTTTCAGACGTGCCTCCTCGAACTCTAAGATTTCGTGGGTCGTTGCTTTAGTTCAACATAAGAGAGGTGCTATCGCACGCTATGCCTACCGATCGTCTATGGCTTCCCATTTTGACACATTCCAAGGAGATGTCCCGCCAAAGAGGTCTAAACCTGGGGATATCGTCTTCTGGACGGTGGCATTAGGAACAGCGTTCGCAAATGAAATAAAGCTCACTGGGCGGTCTAACAGTACTTACTAATGGCGCCTGACGCCCTCGGATGCCGTCCACTAGATGTAGGATAATCACTATAAGCACGAGCATATTATAGAAATGGACAAGAAAGAGAAATGGAGGGCCTTGCCCAGCATTTTATATCATTGAACGCGGCCCAAATCGATCGAAATGCCCAGGGTGCTTTTGGATCGGTCAGAAAATGTACCACATCTCTTGTCAGCATGTTCTAATGACATTACTGCATGATATGTGTTTTGGGAATTCTGTCACCATCATCTGTTTTCATTGCGAGCTGATATCTAGCCTGCGGATATTTAGCTATGAGCAGGTAACTAAAATGCAGTCTGTAACATTTGGAAGACATGTAAATGTAGGCATCGCTCTATCACTTGACTAACACCCAAGAGCAGTTGTTATCAACATGATATTTAGATGCACATGTATGTCCTGTTCTGGCAAGCATTTATGAATAAAGTAACTTTTTACGACGAGATCCTTGGGCTTGCACGTCTTTCGTAATCACATGGCTGCATGAATATCCGCAAGCAAAAAAGTAGCACTTGATCGCAGCACTTGATCAAAACAGACGCCGCGGCTTCTCGCCGTCGCTTTGACCACATTTCCTACGAACATTGTCCGCCGCCCGCCCTCAGCGGATCAAAGCCTTTGCGGAGTAACAGAACGAAAACACAAGCGGCTTCCCCCAGGACCACTGCTTTTACGTCACGTGTTCCGCAGCCAAGTGCTTTTGGCAGCCGAGAGTCTCAAGTGTGACTTGTCATTTCCTCGTTGAATTGTGCAATCTCAAGAGAAATGGCCACGGATGTCGGCCTACCTCTACCTTATACAGCAATAGTTTCTTCGTCTTCTCCCCAGCTACCGCAGCAGCCGTCCAATGCGTTGACCTCCTCCATCTTTTTTTCGCTTTTTCAACGAGACACGTCAAACCAGCCAGCTCCCCCGTACTATTACATACCACCAGCCGCTCTCCTCATAAAAACCCACATCACTATCCTCCGTCTCCTAGTTCTCTCTGCCCTATTATTCGCACTGATCCCCGTTATCGCTCTCTTGGCTGCTCTTGTCCCACCACCAGCACCAACAATTCTCGTGGTGGTTTGCGCCTGCACTGTCTTCCCAGCCGCTATTACCGCACTGACGATGGCTGTTCGCCGAATGCGTGAGGAGGAGGAACGAGTTCGCTGGGCGGGTGAACAAGTGGAGATGGATCCGAGAAGGCTGAGGCTGCCAGACTATGCGGACGCTGAGCCTCTGCCCGCCTACGAACCGAAAGTCGAGACCGCGGAGGAGACCCGTTTGCTGACATAGTACTACTTTCCCTTTTTTTTATCGCACATCCTTATTGCCCTTGTGAGGCATTTGCATATATATTTTCTTTGAGGAGCTATGATATCTGTATATGCTAACAATAGACATTTATCTCATTTGTATATTCTCTGGCAAGTGTATGACGGTTATTTTGAACAGAGGTTGCTTCTTTGCTACAATAGGTCTGGAAATTGTCATTTTCGGCGTTGAATGGAGTTGATCCAGTTTCATCTTGTCCGACTGATCCAGTTCGTGCACGACCCATGTATTTTCCCAGATGTATACAAAGGAGAAGTATGGTTTGTCCCAGACCCAAATATATCGGTGCTTTCGTACTGGCTATTATCAGTTTTCTTATTCTCTTTTAATCCTGGTTTATTTAAGTTGATAGTAGGTATGTATTTGTGTCTCCTTATCAGAAGTTGCCTACATCTAATAAGCTGTATCTTTGGATCACGATGCAAGCACATTGTTACTCTTTATGAGCCAAGTAGGACAATGCAAGCAAAAGTGACGATGACCAGCTACTCAGTAGCACGGCAGGCTCACTTACAATAGAAAAACATTTCATCTACCTGATGAAAACAATGCTCTGAAGCTATTGATGACCTACCGAACGAGTGTGCAACCGATAGAGGTTGATGAATGAATTCCCGCTGGCCGTTATGAGCCCCTAATTGGAACAGATACTTGTTCTGTCTCAGAAAGAGATCCCAAAATGTGTTCTATTTCATTGATTCCTTGTTGTTTGTTTTTTTCAAGTTCCTCCGTGCTATGGCGATCATGTTGACAAGCACGTTTTCTCGCTTGCTCGTTCTCTGTTTGGAATGATAGATCACTTTACCGTAGTGCTGTCCATGGCAGTTGCTTCGTGATCGACGGTATAAAACGTTTGGCCTTGGCATGGGATACGTAAAGGCGCTTGTCGAAGGAAAAAGGAGTGTAGGAGTGTCCTTCTGGCGCTGGAACGCTCGTCGCTTCCGATCGGTTAGCTAATCACATTCGAATGCTGGTTACAATCACGGACGCTGCAAATCGAGAAAGTTGAACGGGTTGCACGGGGGAGTACCGAACTTCCTTCCACCTCAAAGATCACACATTTCACGGTTGGAAACATGACCTACAACGCAGTGAAGCCACCAGATGCTCTCACTGGAGAAACCTCATCTTCAATTGCACCTGCGTCAGCTGCGGTAAGTCTTGCCTGCGACATGGGCAGGGAGAGATGCTCACATTGATGTGGCTTGCATAGGTCGATTACACAAGTGCTCTCGAACGTGCAAAAGCGATTGCGGCTCGTCTGACAGCTGCTGCTGCAAAAGGTCAGGGTAAAGCGTTCATTTCTCTAATCCACTAGGAGAATCCAAGAGGCTTACACATGTTCGTATAGGCGGCGATACCAGTAGTAATGATGCAAGCGGTCAAGGTGTAAAGCGTAGTCACTCGGAGGTGGATGACTACCGTCCACCTTCTTCAGGATATAGAAAAGAAGATTACCGACAGGACGATTTCTCGTCGGAGCGGGACAATAAGAGGCACGCTTCGGACTCTAATCGCTATGAGCGTGAAGACCGGGATCAGTATGACTATGGGAACCGAGACGGTGGATCGGGAGGACGACAACGCTACGGCCTTGGTCACTCTGAAGGACCCACATCACATTACGGTCCTTCTTCAAACGCTTCATTGAAAGCAACCGAAGAAATAGCGGTGCCAAATCAATACGTAAGTGCGATTGTCGGTGGGGACTCGATGGTTCGCGCCACTTTTTGTGTGTGCGTGCAGGTCATGACGCCGTCGATGTAGGTTGGTCTCGTCATCGGTCGTGCTGGGGAGAACATGAAGAGGATTGAACGCACGTGCAATGTAAAGGTCCAGTTTGCTCCAGGTTTGCATATATCAATGTTCTGTTACTTTTAATTGTAGGTGCTGAGTGTTATTTTGTATTAGCGGGATCTGAGCCCGAAAGGCGAACCACTATAACTGGCAATCCGGAAGATGTCCAGCAAGCCAAGAGCATGATCCTAGAGCAAATTAGTCAAGGCTCCGGACCACGGGGGCCTCCCTCCTCTATGCCCTCGTACGGAGGGAACAGCAGCACCAATACGGAAACAATGAGCATCCCTGCCCACAAAGGTAATTGTTAATCGATATGGGCTTGCGTTACCGTCGTCCTTACTTACTTGTCTGTCGGCGCAGTTGGTCTCGTCATTGGTCGCGGAGGGGAAACGATTCATTCTCTGCAGGATCGCAGCGGCGCAAGGATCGCAGTCATGCCTGACTCTCAGAGCGATCAACCCTCCAATCTTCGACAGATCAATCTATCTGGATCGTCAGAAGCCATTGGTATGGCCCGAGCTCTTATTGACGATTTAGTTAATGCTCCATCTAGGGTATGTTTCAGCGGTGACGAAAGTAGGTATTGCTAGGTGATATTAACTACAACATGTTCTAGCCCGGAGGTCCTGGAGGTATGTCGCAGCCCTATGGCAACCAATATGGTCATGGTGGGAGCTCTGAAACCATCAAAGTTCACACTGAGAAGGTTGGTTCTCCTGCATTTGGGTTTTCTTGGCTGCAGTATGTAACCGCACGATTAGGTCGGTCTGATCATTGGACGCGGAGGCGAAGTAGTCAAGAATATCCAAGCTACTTGTAACGTCCGCATCCAAATTGAACAGCAAGCTGACCCCGAGGGGAACCGCGATGTCACCATATCAGGCCCTCAGGAGAATATCGATCGTGCTAAAGAAATGGTCATGGACCGCGTTCAAGGACGCCGGGACAGTAACTCTCAATTCGGGTACAATCAGCAAGGTTACAATGGCTACGGTAACTACGGCAATTACGCGTCAGGAGACAACACTAATGCTTGGGGAGCCGCCCAAGGCGGTGACGCGACTGGCGGTTATGCTGCTGGGGCTGCAGGCTACGATCAGAGTGGGGCTGCAGGTTACGCAGGGTGGGACCAGAGCGCTTATGGACAAGGGTATGAAGGGCAGCAATACGACCAGGAAGCTTGGAATGCTTATTATCAGCAGTACTATCAGCAGTATCCGGGCTACGGTACAGAAGGGTATACTGGGACAGAAGCCAGTGGTGCTGATGTCGCTCCTCCTGGATCACAGGGTGCTGGCGCGCCTGGTGTGCCGGGCGCTGGTGCATCTGGCTCGGACGGAGCCGATGCTGGTGGAGCGAATAACTCAAGGCAGGAATCAGCTTAACTGCATGATGTGGGGTGTTGGGCTGTAACTGGCTTTTTTGTAATATCATTCCTTGATGAATTTGTCTGTGGGGCGAATCAGCACGCAGCTGTTTGATTTAAACCTGTTTCACTGGAAGAAAGAGTAATGCAAATACAGAGTGGCATTGAACCATATTGCATTTGACCCTTATGTACAACACAGGTAAACAAGTATTATTTAGGCCCTATCCTCCATTTATCGCAGGAGTGAAACTTTTAGGACCAGGTTGACACACAAGAGGGAGCTGCACTAATCAACTTACCACTCGATGACGGACCGCTGCTCCCCGATGCCGACCCGGCTCCACTGCTATCAGTGCCCCCACCCCGACGGGCCGCTTTCAAGGTTTGCCCTTGACCAGTGAACGTAGTCCCGGATATCTGTAACAAAGGTCAGACAAATATATGGAGAAGATTGGACACAACAATAAGGGACATACCGCGTCCGGCTCGGCGTTGGTGTTTTTGGGTTTGAGAGGAACGACAGGGTATCCTAAACATCATGTCAAAATCCATTTCCAAAATGGACACATCAAGAAAGAGACTGATCGTACCAAAAAAGAGTTTTCCCGGAGGCAATCGCAGGGCGGCAGGAATTGGTGTTCCATTCGTACCCGATGATGCGTCCCTATCCATTTTGTGAGTAAAACGCAGCATCATGGGTTATTTTCGTACGAACTTACAACGATGTTACTGGTATTTTGCCACTTAGCCGTTGCCCGGATCCCCCAAAGGGTACGAAACCAATTTCTTCTGCGATGGTATGTTCTGCGATGCGCGTTGTGCTCCCTGTCTGAAAAAAGTCCAGTGTGTTTACGGTTTGCTTCGCAGTATACAGGATGACGACAGCTGCCTAGCTCACCATTGAAGGCGTCGGCGTAGATCTTGCTACAGGTGCTGGTTCTTGGTACCCCAATGGCGCTGCAAAATCAACCTGGAGGTGCTCATGAGACCTTTGCTAAAGAAACGTGGGAAAAGAGAGATCACACCTCCAAATCCGTCTCCACAATCGATATCCCTTTTCCAGCTGGCTTGGTCTCCATCACCAAAATATCAAATAGTTTGTCATTATACTTGAATGTAATGATATCCCCTTCCGTCAACGTTGAAAAGTTGCGCAAGGCTTGCTCAAGTACTGCTTTAGGGTCTGTAATGTCCAGAAAATCGACTGATTGCGGTTGAATCTTCACAAAGGTGCCCAAGGGAAGTTCAACGTTCTTGATTTGCACGAATTGGCCCTCTTCCAGGAGCAGTGTTTGCATCATCTGAGGAATAGCGGTGAGTACTTGTGTGCACACGGCTCCGATAGTTATCAAGGACATACCCATTGTGGTACATATACTCTTCCTTCCTCGGCTGTAAACTCGAGCACGCCAGAATGGGTGACACGCTCATGAGCAGGATTCGTGAGCTGGAACAACATTGGCCAGCTGATATGTAGGGCGGCTTATGGAAAATAGGGGCGTATCAGCAGCTATCAACAAGTGAGTAGTGAGTCCAAACGACGGGCTTACAAAGTTTTGTCAGCGCGGATTGTGGCATGACGACTGTGGGCACGCATCGGGTTCAGTGCCGGTAAGATGTGCGAACCCGTAGACGAAAATCAGAGTTTCACACGCCTAGAAAACATACTCTTTCCGCCATATAGCAATTCAGGTCTCTCGCTCCTTGTCGGCATCATGGCTACTGAATAGCATCGGAACGTTTCTGCCTGTAATTTTAACCAATGGTAAACACTTGTGGTATAGTGGGCAATTTCGAAAATGACTTACAAATGACCCGGCTCCACCCATTCCTCCGTGAATATACTGGTGCGCTTCATCGTAATATCCGTCAAACTGCAAGTAAATGAGTCAATCCCGCACCATACTGAACATGATTGTTCATATCCTTCCCCACCATGTTGAACACTCTTTCACCGCAGAAAAAGTCAAATACAGCGACAGACAACCAAAAACTATACGAAATATGTGTGTTCTAGTTGCCTCTACCTCGTAAAGAGACGTAATCCAGCGACAAATTGAATGGAAATCCTCTCGCCGAGGCAGAACTTTGTCAGCGCTTTGGATTTTACATGACGAAAGCTGGCAGTTTGCTCGCGTCAGATCTTTCAACCTCAATTTGGCATTATGAAATGAGTCATCATCCCGCCGACCTTTGCTTTCAAAGATCTCTGCTTGCATTCTGTTTTCCATTTAGCCTACTGTTGTTGGGAATTTCTTTCTGGAGTAGCATGGCGTGGGTCCTTTGTGGGCATTTATATTGTATGTGCATGAGGTTTGCCCCATGGAGGAGAATTTAAAGAGGAGCAGAGTTATTCTCCACGTTGATTTGGTAGGAAATGTCACTTGCCAAAATACGAAATTACAAGCACTTAAGAGTATTGACCCTACTTTTCTTCGTGCTCGAAAGGATGCATTTTATTGTCAGGTATGATGTTTTATACGTTATCCATGTCTCGTCGCTTTCATATCCCTGACTCGATACTGTCGTGCGATGCTCAGGTGGAACATGTGCGGCTAGGTAGATATCTGCAACTCCTGCACTCTGGCAAAGGCAGTCATTCACATGGTAAACTTTTAGGCATACCCATTGATGTGCCATTGTGCGTACAGCAATGGCAGGGATTGATTGCGGTCAACTACGCTGCTCGTGCTGCGGGTATCAAACGGTAGCGTAACCTGGCCCGGGCGAGGTTTGGTTTAAAAACCATGCTGAGGCTCTTTGTAGGCATTGTACTGCCGGGGAAGCCGCAAAAATGTGTCCTGGTGAGGAGTGAACTCGTCAAACTGGGACCTGATGCACATCTCCATTTACACTACTGTTCACCTGGCTAGATGTCCAGTTGGTCCATGGTTGGTTTTGCCAATATTTGTACCTTACATTTTGCTGCTTTGCTGAACGGAAACTCCTCATAGTTTCAACCTATGCAAACGGAGAGACAGAGCCAAAATATCATACCGAGAATGTAACAGCCAAGACGCACAAGGTGTGAGGGGATGTCGTGTTTGCCATCATTTACCTAGAGTGTAGGTAAAGGACTCCTTTAATAGCTGCATGTTTATTATAGGTGTCTCTAGAGCCCTATCGGTATGTCCCAGTAAGATCTCTTGTTCTGCCCACGAAGTCTAATGGCGAGATGCAGACGCGCAAGCAGAAAGGTGATGGCTATTTTTAAGCGCTTCTGCCCCAAATTCCAGCGAGCATCTATAGGTACTTTGTTACCTGCTGCCTTCTTTTGGCAATCCAGTTTATTTGACTTGTCTACAGATGAAGCATACCTGGACGTTACCGACATGGTCAATACCCGCATTGCGTCTCTGGCACATGTACCCCAAGACGACAAAGGAGAACCGATTGTGCAATGGGATGGTGCTGGGATTCTAGTTGGTGAAGAGCTTTTGGAGTCAAGTGGATGGCGGTGAGTCTCGTGGCGACTCACGGCGCTGGCTTGATAGATGAAACCTCATCAGCTGGAAAATAGAGATGTGCAACTCCGATTGGCCGCAGAAATTAGTCAAGAGATTCGTGATACGGTTCACAAAGAGTTGAGCTACACTTGCTCTGCAGGTATGTTGCCTGAATCTCTTGGCGATCTGGTGTTTTACAAATCTCCATCTCCTTTTTGCATGTGGCAGGCATTGCCCATAACAAGACTCTCGCCAAACTCTGTTCTGGCATGAATAAGCCAAACAAACAGGTAGTATTTGAGTTTTGCGGACACACAACATATGTTCCGGCGCTCATCACCACCTGTAGACGATCATGCGCGAGAGCCAGGTGTTAAAACATATGGAGACACTGCCCATGTCAAAGATTCGCACTCTGGGAGGTATGCATTTTGAACTGTATGATACCAGAATTTGTATATATGGTCCATTGATATTCCATGAAGGTAAACTTGGTGCAGAGGTAGAATCCGAATTGCAAGTGGAGATGGCCAGTGATTTATGGTGTGCACCCATGGAACAGTTGTGGATAGCAGTTTTTCTCATGAGCAAAGCTATATCGCTACAGGAAATACTCTTTGGACGCACTCAAAACCAAGTTTGGGGACGCAAGAGGTGTCTGGTTGCATAACATCTGTCGCGGAATATGCAATGAAGCAGGTAAGCCCAGGTGATTCTTGCCAGTTCAAAAGAGTGTCGACTCAACAAAATAGAATAGTACAAGAGAACAGTGTTAACAAGTCGATGGCTGCTTGCAAAAATTTGAGGCCTTCCATTGTGAACGATGATCAAGCACGACATTGGTTGGGAATCTTGTCTTGCGAGTTGTTTACACGGTTACAGGATGATCATGAGATGAATCAACGGTGGCCGAGCACCTTAGCGGTGAGATTGAACAAGGGTTTCAAAACCAGTCCATACAGCGTCCTCATTTTTTTTGTTCATTTTTGTTTCCAGCTTCACTCCAAAGTCGATATGTTTGCAGGCGGAAGACGTTCAAAATCTTCACCCATGCCACCGCGTCACCATATTTGTTCACCCGACGACATTCTCGCCAAAGCATGGACGTTATTTCGATGCGAGCGCATGTATCCCTGTTCGTTAATTGCCTTGACTGTATCTGGATTTGTCCAGGAAGAGACGGGGAGTGAGGTTTTGACAAAGTGGTTTGGAAAGGCATCTGCTGGCGCTGCTTTGGGTGATGGTGGCGGACATGCGACTGTAGCATCACATGCTGAGCCAACTCCTGCGTCGCCGCCCCCAGAACCACACGGATCCACGGGACGTCTCTTGGACATTTTTGCATCACCACAACCACCCGGAACGGTCGCGTGTCCCAAATGTAGTCAAGCGATTGGCCAAGACGAGAGATCACAAGCAGTGCACGCTGATTATCATTTTGCGTTGGACCTCCAACGAGGGGATCGAGAAGGAAATGTCCAACGAACTGAGACGGGCCAAACTAGTCAAGGGAGTGTGGGTATAAAGAGGAAGCAGAACCCTAGTAATGGTGGAAAGAGCAAAAAGGGCAAATTGACTAGCTTTTTCGACAAGGCTGGAACGAAGTAGTAGTAAATAATACAAAGGCTTTTCAGTACGTGTGAGAAATGGTGGCGGTTCAGCCAAGATATGTTTCCTGTTGATTATTTCTAGCAATTTATGACCAAAAAGCAATTCCTACGTGGCAAAAAGATATGCAAAAACCCTATCCATATGTTGCCTTTTTTTTCAAAACTTTTTCACCGCAGCTTTCAACTTTTCCCTAACATTCAACAACTCTTTTCTCCTTTCCGATACACGCTTGGGCTCTTTCACGTGCTCCAGAGGACAGTTATTGAGGATCTCCCTCGCCCGACCAGAAAAATCCTCAAAGAGGATAGCCTCGATGACATACAGGCACGTGGCGTCAATGTACCGTTTTGCCGCAGTTTTGCAGTAGGCATGAATCGCAAGGGTCATGTCCTCAATGGCATACTCTTTGTTGGATGTGGACACAAACGGGCTGACGATATTGAGGACAGATTGACCAGTATATTTCCCATAGTGGTCACGTTCCCAGGAAGTACTAATCTTTCTTTCGACGTGTGTTAAGCGAGACTTGCCGAGTGTTTCAGTAAAGTAATGGTTGTACGTCGTAGGCATCGATTGTTCACTCCTGAACATGGTGTCCGCCTGCTTGTACATATCCTTTTTGCATACGTGGACAAACTGCTCAATTGCCGCATGGAACGTGGCGGCAAGGCGTGAACTCAGTTCCCTCTCAACGACGTATTTCATCGTATCGTAGAGTAGGACGCAGATAGCATCTAGAAAAAGTTGTCAGTAGTATGTCATGAATGGTTTGCATAACCACACACCATCCTACAGAAACAACGGACTGAGAGTTAACCATGAAGGAAAAGTGTGATAAACGCGTACCAAAATGGGCCTTGGTGATTTTGTTCCATCCTGCTATGGTTTCCCGTACAAGGGCAACAAAGGGTTCGTGCTGCAGGAACCCAGGAAGCTCTCGCCCTCTAGATTTGCTGATCGTGCCCCCAATGTCCAATTTCGAAAATTTGGCCTCTGAAACAGTTTTGAGGATAGTAGCAGAGAATATCTCATTCAGGCCCTGGATCTTTGCCCTGATATAATGTTCATACGGATACTCCAGCAGACTGTAGTGTCCTTCAATCAAAGGCCTCACTGTATCAACGAAAGTATTTGTGTTTGCCACCAATAGGGCCCTGCGTGCTTGATCTGTGTCGAGCGTAGGACCGAGAATGTCCAATTCCTCGTTGCATTTTGCCAACTTGTTGCGAATCTCCGATTTGATTGTGGGAAACTCTTCTTCCACGAGATCATAGAGTATGTCCTGCAACTTGCTCCGGAGAGATTTGACACCTTGGTCATTGGTAGGAATGTCATTCCAGGGCTTTTTATTGAAGAAGGTCTTTTCTTTTTGGCAAGCAATTTCAACCGAAATGTCTGCTTGGCAATCATCGTAGCTTCTGTTGCGTATGATATGATAGCCGAGTTCCAGCTCCATTTTCCTCCCACTCATGACATCAACAATCTTGTGCTCTGTACCACTACAGAGAAACATATGAGACATCGTCAACATAGAGCGACATGACGAGATACCTACCTGTCCATCAGGTCGGGTTTGGTGATGACGCCCATGGTACGCCTCCCCATTGGATCGTGCTTTTCGATTTTTTGCATCACGACGTTCGTTTCAAAGTCCTTGTTGGCGGGTATCACAGCTAGTACAATCGTCTTTTCACTGGCGATGTAAGTCTCTGCAATGTTTTCAATGTCTTGAACAATGGTCGCTGGTTGACCGGTCGAGCGAGTGTGTACGTATCCGGGAAGATCCACAAGAGTTACCATTGGATAATCGGGGCCACTCAGCTCAATGGTGAGGATATCCTTGACGACTGTCGCAACGGTAGTACCTTTCATGAGAAGGGTCTTGGCCTGCAAAAATGACGTCGGCCACCTCGTTTGGCGTTTTTGGGACCCGAAGGTTGGTGCATCCATCGCGCTCCGGTGACAAAGACACCTTGGCGTGGAATGTTGAAGCCCTGCGCATCACAACTTCCGTAGCAAAGGTGGTGCACATTTCAATATCCTTTGGAAACGTGATTTTGGAGAGGTATTCCAAAAGCGAAGATTTCCCACTGCTTTGGTCGCCTATAACGGCAATTTGCGGCAGGGAGATGTGAGCAGTGAGACCCAACTTGCGGAGCTCATCGATCTTGTCCAATGCGGCTTGATTGGTACTTTCGATGAACGTCATTGTTATTGCGTTTGAAATAGTTCAGGTGGGAGAATTGACTGTGAGTCCCGAGAGGACGATACAAAACCTGAAAACCAAAATGAGACCTTTTAGAATCTCTCTAGCCATATACAACTCATCAAAGCGTTTGTCTGCAAACCTGGGCAACTGTACACCAGGGCGGTAGCGGGGCTGGCCGACATGTGTAAGTTGGTTGCCGGAGGACAGGAAGCTTGGGAGTGAGAAAATGCTGCGGCAAGTGTCGAGGCTTGCCTTGCTAGGCGGACGTGGGAAACTTTCCAAGCCTCCCATTACTTTCCCACGCTCACTCCATCTCCGTTGAACGCCGCTAGGAATATATCTGTATCTCCTCAAGGCCCATCATAAACGTCTAGTAGCAAGTGTCCTGGCCCAACGATACATCCGATGATCTCTTTGCTGCCTTCTTGACTGGCCTTTTTCGCACTGATGGAGGCCTGGCTTGTTTCAAGTTAAAGAACAGATGCATTATGCCCACGAAACGCGCATCGATCTGGGCGAGATGGACACGGGACACTGGACAATGTGACCATGCAAATAGTTGGAACATGTGTATGAATGAATCTTGAAAGGCGACCGAGAAGGCAAGGTTCATCGAAATGACCATCGAAACGAGACGGATCTGGTCAAAATGGTGTCGTCGTCATTCTGGTGGACGTTGTAAGGACAAATCTAATCTGCTTACAACGGGGATCGAACACGCGACCCTGATTAGACAACGGCTAAATTGTGGAGCTCTCAACCTCGCAGAAATGAACTTCAAATTTCACCACCGTTTGACGTGCCGTTTTTTTTGTTTTTAAATAATTTCAACACAAATGTGCTGAGATGGCCGTCGTTTCTCCAACGCCCGTTTTTTACGCCAAGGTCACAAAGAAATATGAAGCGAGAACTTGCATGGAAAGAGAAATGCGAGGCCACGCGAACTGTTGTTGAACGCGCCCTTTTGCACACATGGCAGCCATTTCGCACAGAGCGAACTGGCATCAGCAACGCCCAAGGACGACCAAGGACGAAACGACCAGCAACCAAACCGAAAAGCCTCGTGGATCCTTACAATGGCGGCCGCTCACAAGAACAACAAAAACCAAAATAAAAAAAAACCCAAAAGACTAAACAAAACACTGCGCCATGTGGTGATCGAACCTCCGACGACTTTGTTGGAAGCGCAGAGAAACCTTCCTCTTTGACGGTTGGCGGCGCTCCGTCTTGCTTCCGTTTACAGGCTGTAAGCACATTGCCACCGGTTTGTATCCATTTGTCTCCATATCCAAATTTGGGCCATTTGGAACAGAAGAATTTGAAGAAATGTGGATCCAATTCGTCACATGCGTGGAGTGCACTCCAATCCATTGGAATCTCTGCACCCCATTTGAGGCTTGTTGGTTGTATATCTACATCTTCTTGTTGTTGATATAAGCTATAACCACAACTAGAAGAAATAAGCGCGTGGGAAAAAAGTTGGGTGATGGTTTTTTTGCATTTGGGAATTTAAGACTTAAAAAGTCCCGTCGTCGTCGTCGACTTTCTCTCCCTTCCGCCCTTTCCGCCCAGCTACTCCCGGCATTTTCGCCCATTTCGTCCTCCTTTGGTGGTTGGGCTTCATCCTTCTTTTGCCGCCCGCTTCGATACACGGCGAAACGAGAGAGAACGGATCCATTGGCACGGGCTGGGGAGAAAAGCATCACTTTCGCTTTTTAAATCATCATCCTCTTGCGTGTTTTTCTCGCATTCCGATTGCATACAGTTGGGATATCAACCGGAAAGGCATCATCTTTTCATACGGCATTTCTTGTTGACTTTTTCTGCGTCCATTCTCCATAAACCTCTGAACACGCGAAAGAAACACTATGACCTTGTCCTTTTTTCCTCTCTTGTCGCATCAGCAACACCCGCGTCCGGTCAAGGCAACTGCAGGGCGAATCTCGAGTCCGGCATTGGTCCATGCAACAACAACATCAACAGCGACGACAACAACAACAGCACCCAAATCAGTCACGTGCCATGTCAAGGCGGAGTTTCCTTCTCCGCCGTGTTCGCCGCTCGAAGACAATATGCTGGCCAATCCACAATTTCACATTGACGCGCGATTATTTGCACCGCTGATGGCTCAGGACGCGACAGAAGCGGTTGGACGCGTGGATGAGGGCTACTGTAGCTGGGAAACGACGCACATGTCGCCGATCGAAAGAGCTCTTCATTGCGGTTTGGATGAAAGTTACGGAGCGGTCGACTTGCCAATGTCACCCGTAGCCCCGCATCTTCACTCGGTCGCGCATGATACGGTTGCCCTGGAGAGCTATTTGAACGGGATCCATCTGTCAGACTGCCAACCGCAACCTTTACCTGATCCTTCACATCAATCCCTGAACGAGAACATGCTCCGCCATCCGGTGTATCCTGTTGATTTTGAATGGGGATTTACTGGGTGGGATGCATCTAATTCGGAAAACATGGCTATGACGGATGCCATCTATGGAAAGGTTAGACACACTGTGTGGAGATATGCAGCATTCGAGGAGACTAAAGTTTGTCATTTGCAGCAGAGCGGGTCTACGGGTGTGGTGACAAACAGCCCCATTCTTACAGACTTGCCTCGTCAACAGGCGCAATTCTATCAAATGTCGACACCGGTCAGCCCAGCCAATGTCTTTGCTTCTCCGAGAGTAAACGGCATGCAAATGGCCCTGCACCCGACAATTCAGACAAGCTACGAATTGACGATCCCACCGTCCCTTCTCACACCGCCGGCACCTTGTTCGCCTGAGGATGACGCGCCGATGCCAACTGTCGTATCTCCCACGCTCGAAAATATCCCTTCGTCGCCAATGTCGCCGCTGACACCCACTTCACCGGAACAGTTGTCATGTCCATCCTCGCCGATCGCATCTCCGCCGGCCCAACTGTTCTTTGGGGAACTTGTTTTCTCGCCCTCTGAACCGACGATCAAAACTGAATCTCCAAAGAGCGCAAAGACTCCCCGGCATCGCAGCACGTCGTCCATCTCTACAGTGTCGTCTTTTGGTGATTCTTCCTTGTCTTCATTCTCAGACATTGACCCGGAGGAATTTTCCGAAGGGGGAGTGTGCTCTGACACCAAAACCGTCTACCTGTTCGTCAATGAGAGTCATGGCTGCGACGACAAGAAGCAGAAAGGTCCTCGTGGAGAGCACAACTGCTTCAAATGTGTCTGTGGAAAGCTTTTTAAAAAGTTGTATAACCTCAAGAACCACTACAAGCAGCATCAAAAGGACAAGCCTTATGTCTGTGAAGTTTGTAAGCGCGGGTGAGTACAAGATTTTTGTGTGTCTCTCGTCCGTCTCAGACTCACGGACCATTGTCATTCGTGTCAGGTTCATGCGTAAACACGACCTCAAGAGGCATTCCACTACCCACCTGGAGAATTTCAAGCCTTACTCGTGCGAGGATTGCAAAACGACATGTACGTGTGGCTCTCTCCTGGTCATTAGCAAGAATTCAATCGGAATCTCATCCTTTCTTTTCTCTTGGACATTAGTTACCAGGCTCGACGCATTGCACCGGCATATCAAAGCCAAGCGGTGCAAGGGGCAATAGATTCTTGCACTCTCCAACACACATAGGATACCTCCCATCGAAACCCATCAGCCATTTGATCGAATAACCTGAACATCCAAAAGCAAAAAAAAAAATCATCAGCTGCCAACAAACACGTTAGAACTTCTACGCATTCTATTATCCTATCGAATTCATCGAATCTTTTTCACCTACGGTTGTACGGCCTTCTCATTGAAGACTCATCACTTTCTTTCCTTCGCTACCTCTCCGCTTGCACACCGATTCGAACGAACCGTCATGTTTGATGACACACTTGTGTCAACACTTTCCCAATTTTCTCGTCTTTCTGTTTCATCCCCTCCTGCACGTACTTTCCATTGTTCCGTACTTTTATCCGTACCTAATTTGTTTCCCCTTTGCGACCCGGCGCTCGTTAGCGTCTCGATGGGCTTTTCTTCCTCTACCGAAATCGACTGAATGGTGGAGGAACGCAAAGCACATACTGTTTATATCCCATACCCTCGACACGAACTATACCTGTTATCGACTCGTTTCGCGCCCTTTCGCCACGCCTCTGTATATGCGTTTATATTTGTGTATATGCCTCATATTTCGGATACGCCCGCCTGTCAGTATTATTTCCGGTATATTACTTTTGTCAATATCTTAGGGCGCATGGATCCTTTTTGTTTTTCCTCTCCCCCCAATCCACCGCATTTTTTCCCGCTTTTGGGGAAATTGCAGTCTTGGATTGTGGCGGGGGTGGGCGAACCGAAACGACATCCTTTCCCGAACCTCTCACGCGAAGTGACAATCAAAGCCCCTTTACCCGATTAGATGCTAAAGGAAATATACGGACGGGCCGGAACTCATCGAAAACCTCTTTTTTGAACGCGAATGCATTGTATATAGGCTGTGGACGGTTTTTCTTTTCTTACATATATAGAGAGGGCGTGGATCGAGTGATATGGTTTGTATATATTCGACTGGGGTGGGATAAGGTAGCTTTTGTGGGGGAGACTTTGATATGGTCTGGATGTGCATGATTATGGGAAATGAAACAAAAAGAAGCATTATCTTTTTTTGTTCAAGTTCCGTAGTCTTGCCCCCTTTTTTTCTGTAGTCTCTTGTTTAGTAGTTTTTAGTCTCTCTTTTTTTTTGTAGTTATCGCGGATATTTGTCTATGGACGGATGGTTGGGTTCGTTACTAATGGCTTTTGGGGGATGGGAGGATGGTGTCGGCATTGTGTGTTGTTGTCGTGTGTTTTTTTGTTAAAATAGAGACGTCACCATTTTCAGTACATTATTCGTGCGTATAGATGATTCGGGTTGAATGCATCGTAATGTATTATTTCCTTCCAACTATTTCAACTTTTCCAGTGTTGCCAAAATCTGTCCCATCGTCGGCCTTACAAAAGGCTCTGGGGCAAGACATCGATGGACGATTTCCAGCAGCTCTTTCCTCACAATGGAAGCGCCCGTGACGACTTCCCCCAGATTAAACCTTTCACCTTCACAGATCTTCCAGACAATGTATCCATCTTCCTGCCCTTCCCAAGGTATCCTCCTCGTCAAACACTGCCATATCAACACTCCAAATGAATAAACATCTCCCGCAGTTGTAATCTGCTTGTCCGTCAAAATACATTCGGGGGCAGCATACCGCGGCGCAATCCGTGCCTTGGATTCAGATTCACCGTCTGGACGACTGATGCTAAAGTCATTCAGTCGGGCCCGCCAAAAAGTGCGCGGCTGTTGGGATTGTCCAAAGGTTAAAATTGAGTTTCTGACGGACACACGGGCGGGATTTTTGACTCGTTCGAGGAGGACGGCGCCCGGGCGGACACGACCGTGGGCGAAACCCATTTCATGGGTTGCTAGTTCGTAGAATAAGGGTTTTGAGTTAGTTTCTTTTTTAAAACCAAAAATTCGTGCCGAATTCGAAAACAGTTTATTTACCAGTCAAGGCCTTTGCAACGTCACCGAGAATGCTCACGGCCCGAGCGTCCGGCAACTCAAACCGTCGATTTCCCAAAATAAAGTCCAAATCACCTTCATAAAGATCGGTGACAATAATCCTCGGAACGGTACAGTATCCAACAATTCTAGCGACATTTTCGTTGGTTGCTAATGCAGCCATGATGGTCACCTCCCTTACAAAAGCGGCGGAAGCCTGCTCGTCGCTCTCTGCTGCATTGCGCCAAACGTGTTTGATGGCTACACGACGAGGAATGAAGCCTTGGTCTTTTGCAAGCGTTCCACCGTAGATTCGCTTTTCTTTGCTGTTGCTTGGAAGAGGCTCTCCGATGCGTAGGTCCGTGTTGTAATTTAATTGTAGGCGTTGAGGGAGAGCGGATTCTTCGGGTATGGATGTAGGTTGAGCAGGCCCTGATGAGTTTTGCAAAATGTTTATTTTTTCTACATTCATTATGAGTTTTGTTCATGGCGAGTTTTCCCGTACCTTTTCCAGCGCGGCGCAGGGCAGAAAACCTACCAGTGGATGAGCGCACCTGCCCTCCATCTTTACTACCACCCGCGATTGGTGGAAGCGAAAACCTCATGAGATCTCCTTCCTTGGGATCTTTCTGGACCGGCGGAGACGAGAATCGGATAAGATCCGCTTCTTTCATGTCTTCGTCTTCAGGAATGTTACCCAACATATTGCCGGACGACCCTTGCATCGCTCTTTCATATGTCCTACGCCGTGTATTGTCCTCCAACGGTTCATCCGCAATGGAGACCTCTGTATCTTGTTTCTTTTCAACCATTTCAGCGGTGGAAGCCGGTACATAACCAGCGGGCGGTACATTCGCATTCACTGGAGCACCCAGAATGAGTGACAGGGGCCGACGAAGCGCCGCCGACAATCGATTCGCCGTCTTCCGAAGCCCAGCACCTATACCATCCAAAAAGTCGGCTCCAAGAGGCAAGAGCGACCCCCGTTTATCAAGTTGCTCCACACGGTGCCTCGCCATAGCCGCCTCCCATTCCTGAAGACGCTGATCAGTATGCAGACCTCTTCTATTCTTATTTCGTGTCCGCACGCATGCAAGACATGCAAATGCCCCCACGAGCCCAAACGACGCACCAATACCAGGTATCCACCAATACTGTTTAATCCATGTTGGTGGTGGTGCAAGCATCTCGATTGGAGAACCCAATGACTCGCTAGGTGTTCCTGACACGGATTCGGAAGTAGATGGGGTGACAGTCTCGTCTTGAGTCGGTGAGGACGGACCTATGACTGGGGTACTGGATAGTTCGTTCCCTCCTGCTATCACCTCTGTTGTGGATGTGATGGGAGACGTAGAGGATGATGAGCCTGTAAGAGACGAGGTGGTGGCAGCAGGGGAGGAAACACCCGCGGAAGAAGATGTCACAGATACAGTAGTGAAAGTGCTCGCAAAAGATGAAGAAGATGTGCTCGTAGCCGACAGGGAACTACTTGCCACCAAACTCGACGACGTGACTTGGTTAAGAGATGACGAGGACGTCTGGCTGGAAATCCGACTAGATACGACCGACGAAGACACCCCTGTTGAGCTGGATACCATCACTGTCGACACCGTGCTACTCTGACTGGAAAAAGACGAGCTAGACAATAACGCAGACGATGAGGTTACACTTGCCTCAACCGACGTTTCACTAGATGATGACGAAACGGATTGTTGAGTCTGTGCAGCTGAAGTGGTGGTAGGTATTGCTGAAGATGAAGACGATGACGAAAACGATGACGAAGTCTCCAGAGTCGACGAATAGGAAGATTCTTGCGTTGTCGAAAGATGCCCAGAAGAAGACGAAGAAGAAGATACTTGAGTAGGTGACGACGACGCAAACATTGATGACGACCCGCTAGATGACAAACTCTCCGTTGCTGAAAAAGACACACTCGTCGATGTGACCGATGCAGACAATGACGAACTGTTTGTTGACGAAACGGTGCTTGAACCGTATCCCGTCGAGGATGATGATACGTTTGAAGACGGCGTCTCAGAAACCACCGATTGCGTTAATGACGGCGACTCTGATGATGTGGACGATTGGGTCAAGGTCGTTGGTACCACTATCGACGCATTCGACGATGTTGTACCAGCATCAGAGGACCAAGTTGAACTTGATGACACTGTGGATGAAAATGTTGAGCTTGGTGACTGATATTCGGAAGATGAGGAAATCGTTTCCGGCATGGATGTACTAGACGCGTACGACGATGATGAACTATCAGACGAAAACGACGTCTGTGCTGAACTAGATGATACGCTAGATGACAATGTCACATTTGGCGATGGAGATTCAGAGATTGACAAACTTGTTTCAACCATCGACGTAGATGACGCATACGATGACAATGTCACATTTGGCGATGGAGATTCAGAGATCGACACACTTGTTTCTACCATCGACGTAGATGACGCATACGATGACGACGTGGTAGTAGCAGAGGAAACCAATGTTGACTCCGCTGAACTCGACTCGCTAGATGACAAGGTCGCATTCGGTGAAGGCGATTCGGAGGAAGTTAAAGTTGCTTCTGCTGAGCTTGACACGCTGGATGACAAGGTCGCATTCGGTGAAGGCGATTCGGAGGATGATGAACTCGTTGGTTCCTCCGATGTCGAGGACGCGAACGAGGACAGTGTATCCAAAGTAGAGGACGATGAACTTTGGTCCTCTGAACTAGATGATACTATGGATGTAGACGCCGAGGAGCTTTGGTCCTCAGAACTTGTTAATGTCGCTGTGGGTGAAAAGGTTGGTTCCGGAGAGCTTAAAGAGAAGCTTGTGATTCCATAAGAAGAAGAAGAAGACGTCCACGAGCTGGAGGACAAAGAAGACTCTGTAGATGACGAAAACGAAGTTGAGCTCGGGGGTTGTGTAAATGTCGGCTCCTCGCTTGACAATGATGAACTCCATACGTGGCTTGAGGAGGCGCTTGATTCACTTGAACTCGAAGATGGAGTTGATGACTCGGTTTCACTTGGTGAAGGACTTGGCACAGATGACACCGTCTCACTTGGTGAGGGGCTTGGTTCTTGCGAGCTCGACGCCGTTTCTGACAACGTATGGGAACTTGAGCTGGACAACGCTACTGATGATGAGGATTCTGTGACGGAAGACGACGGTGTTGATTCACTTGCGCTAGCTTCCGTTGACGACGGGTTGTCACTGGACGATGATTCCCTGGTGGGCATCGTGCTTGTGGTTTCAGTCATACTGTACGATGGTTCTAATGACGATGATTCCGTCCCCGTTGCTGATGATGACGTGGTTGGCTCCTCTGAGCTGGAAAACAGGGTTGATGACGAGGAAGTAGCAGATGGAGAAGATGTTGATTCCTCTGAACTGGAAGATCCTCCTGTTGATGAGAAGACAGTGGTGGATGGCGCCGGGGTTGACATGTCATAACTTGACGATTCTGTTGATGATAGACTTTCGCTGGACGATACTTCCGAAGCTGTTGACGATTCTGTTGCTGATAGACTCTCACTCGATGATACTTCAGAAGCTGTTGAGGAAGCTGTTGATGATAAACTCTCACTGGACGATACATCCATCGATGAAGAAGCTAAGTATGTACAGAATCAGCGCCGTTTAAAATCGTTACAAAGTAAAGCAAAACTACGTACTTGTTGGTGGGTTAACACAATTGCCTAAATCATCCAATACTTGGGGAGATGAACACGAAATACACCGTCCCTGGTAAAGCTGGTATCCGTTGCTGCAGGTAAAGCATTTGTCGACACCGTTGCAGGTGGAGCACCCATTTTGACAAGCTTCATAAGGGAAAACCTCACATTAGTCTACCACAGCATTAAAACCATGCTGTTTCGGCCGACACGGGCTCACCTGTACATGTTCTGTCCGTTGACGAAGTCATATACTGTCCTGCGGGACATGCCAAGGCACATTGATTCCCGACGAGTACAAGAGGGCTTGCACACCTGGTACATTGTGTATAAGCAGGCCTAGTGCATTCAAGGCAGTCAGGATGACATCCTTTGAGACGAAAACATTAGGCATCTTATGGAGGTTTTTGCTAAAGCCATGACGACTTACCAAAGCACTGTTGACTCACCACAAACTGGTTCGCCGGACATGACAGGGTAGGTGTACAGGTACCATTTGAAAGTGTAATGGAATTAGGACAGCTTGTGCATCGTCCAGGACCAGGGCCGGAACACGTTGTGCATGAGGGATGGCATGCTGGAAAATGAAATGAGCCAACAAAAACTGGCCAACATTCTTACGTTTTCTTGCGACCCACCTCGACATGTAGAAGTGCCTTCATTGTATTGGCTGGCGCTACAACTCGTTACGCAATGGCCGCTGACAAGGCTATATCCAGGAACGCATGCAGTGCAAACCAAGTTATTTCTCTGCGTCTGATTATTCCAGTTGGCATCGCGGACTGCAATTGACGGGGTTATAATTATGCTCGCGGGATTTCCGCACCCAAGGCAGCCTAGAGGACATGCTATGTATCGTAATAAGGGGCATCTTAGCTTGACACATGTAGCTGCATGGCAAGGAAGGGATACCAACCATCACAATACTTTTTTTCGGCAATCCACACAGAGTAAAAAGCCTGGCCGTCTCCTCTCGTAGGCCCAGGTACTGGTGCAAACGGTACATTTCTGCAGCCTTTGGCATTCTGAATAGTAGTGCATCCACCAGACAGACCAGCTGGCACGTTGCTCGCGTCGCATTCTTCACATTTATCTGGCTGACGACATTTTGTGCAGCTAGAAACACACTCTGTAACGCGATGCACAGGATCTTTAGCGAACGGAAGGGTTGGCTGAAAGGAAGGCACTTACGATTGCAGGCAGATCCATCCCAATACTGGCCCGTACTGGCAGACGCCATTGGACAGCTTTGTTCTTGATCGCACACTTGCGGATAGGAAGCATTGCGGGCGTTGCCTGGCCAGCATACCTCACAATAACCGTCCCCGTTTCGGCATTGCTTGCAACCCTGAAAGCATGCTTACAGGAAAAAAATCCAGCGTTACATACATGAATTGATCGTGGTGGACCTAACTGCTAAAACTTACCAACGCATTGCCCATTGCTGTCCTTGTAAAAACTATCGGCGCATGATCCGCAGGTAACGCCATCGCTGCCTGTTTTGTATCCCCATTGGCAAGTGCACGTTCCAGCGGAGCTTCCGGTCGTCGTGCATTCTCCTCTGCCGCCACAACCGACACACGCTTTAATGATGGCCGCAGGTAATGATAACTGTCAGATGACAAGAAGATCATGGACAGCTTCCCAAAGACATACCTATACAGGCGGTCGAATTTGAGTAATATCCGGTAGCGCACGTATCGCAAGTACCACCGCCATTTTGCCAGCCCTCATTACAAGTGCATGTACCATTCCCGTGGATACCGTCATTGCAAAATCCATGTCCACAAGACGGACATGGCTGGCAAGTTGGACCGTAGTAACCTGGACTACATTCTTCACAAGCGCTTCCTCGAAAATTGGATGGACACAAGCAGGTTCCGCTGGAAGTACAAATGCCCTTTGCAGAGCACGTCGGGTTGCAATTCACTACAAATGCCAACATTGATTATAACCAATTTGAGCAATGCAGGCAAAATCACAAACTTACAGCTGACTACCAAAGCATTCCAATCGGTACTACTTGTCAGATTTGCAGTGGATATATTGACGCTTGACACATCTTCGTAAAATGCAGCAGCTACCCCCCAATTTTGGTTTTGGTAGAACAGCGCTGCAATACTGTTTGGCACATGAACAGATCCTAGCGTGTAGTCCTGGGTGTTGGGTGGAGAGTAGCACTGGAATGACGGGAGGGTCAAAGGACTGCCCGCATACGACGCATTAGGATATACGATCACATCCGTTTGAGCTTGTAAGCAAGAAAGAGAAGTTAGCTTCACATAGGGCGAAGAAACCTTCAAGACTATGTTGTACCTTCCAGGGGAACCACTAGATTAGCAATTCCCAAGGCGAGAAGAAGCATTCTGGAGGACATGAGGACAAAGTCTTGGATTAAGGACCGTCCCTTGACCGTCCGATTGCTGTAATCTATAGAACATAGCTGGAACAAAACCATGCTTCAAAAGTCGGCTTTCTTGCCTCACTTTTACCAGCTGAGCGGAGAGAACCTCGATTATCACTGGAATAGCACCAGTCGGTCGGCACAAATATTCGTCTCGCATTTTCCCCTGTAAATGCGGACTTGTCCAAATCTTTTTTCGCTGTAAATCATGGTAAGGCCATTCACTCCTTTTTAAATATCATGTATGCTAGATGTTCAATATACATAGCAAAAGGAATACTACCAGATACCCTGTTGGTACCAAAAATCTCAATCATTAGACAAGACCTTGCACCAGGTTTGCTAGCCAAGTCTGTTTGCCTTATATGTGAACGGTAAACAACGCGAGTTCACTTGCTTGATCTCAATGTATGATTGGCTGGAATCACTTCGTTGTTTCGATCAAAATGAATGATCATATCAGGATGGGATTCGTGTGTTCTCCATGAGAGAGTTCTTCGCTGTCAAGGCAGACAGGAACCCAGCCTACACACGTTTGAGGGACATCCTTAAGTACATATTTGATTTGTTGACAAAGGGCGTGTGCTCTGTCATCAAGACATGTTGTTGGTAGATGGCCATTGGGCAGGGACATATTTCCCAAGTCTGTGGCAAAAAATTGGACACACAAGCGAAAGCTTATTTTGGCTGATTGCCTTTGGTAGCACGGCAATACAACTCAAGATGGATCGGATGCTTCTCCTTGGATGACGATAGATGGACGACAGTTGAGTTGGTGAAAAGCAGATTGCAAAGGCGGAGTGATGCTGACTAAGCAAGCTCGGACATCATCCGGACGTGGGAAAGTTTGGCATATGCAGCAAGACATTCGTCGCAGTCTGAATTGCAGCACATGCCCCCAAAGAAAGTAAAAGTTGGCCCACAGCCTCGACTTCTCTTCCCTCAGCCGTTGAGCCAGCAGTCCAGCTCTGGGTCCTTACAAGAAGACAGTGGAGAGCTGGCGCGAGATAGCCCAGAGTAAGCGATTATTATGACATTGCTATTCCAGCGTATTTACCGGTTGAAAAGTGAGGATATGGCGAATATTTTGGCGGCCATCAAGAGTGGGTAAGAAAGAATGTCGTGATGAAGGCCGAAAATACTGATGGTTAAGCTTGAAGATCGAATGAGCAAAAAGGCTGCGGACCGCGAAAAGAAACTGCATTCCGAATGCGATCGACTCTGTCAAAAGATCCGCGATACAACTCACGAGCATGTATCCAAACAGGAGCAGGCTATGTAAAGCAATCGATCATGTTTGTCGAGTTGATGAGAGTTGTAACAGCTCTATGTGCAGCGAGGCTCTAGTGACGGAACATGAGCAACACATGGATGATTTAATGGAGGAGAGACTAAACATTCTTCAAAAGTTAAAGAATGAAGCCGAAAAGTTCAAGGTAATAACCATACCTGCCCGCATCCAGTCCTGGGACATGCTGAGAACAGATGTTCTTCCAGCAAATTCGGGAGATCTATTTGCAAGAGTACTGGTCCGCTGCTCGGATCCAAACAGAGGCTGACCAGCAGCTGATCGATGATGTCTCCAGGATGTCGGAATGTGAGTCCTGCATGGATCTCAACAGTGAAGACTTTCGAAGCGAACCTTGCCAAAACGTTTCCTTGTAGCTATGGTGGATGCACAAGCAGCCGACTCAAGTCCGGGAAATGGTGAGGTAGTGGAAGTGACCAAACCCACCCAATCGGTATCGAGTTCGAAGAGGAAACGTACCCCAGACGCGCAGGTGGTGTACCGATGATTTATCAGATTCCACATGTCTGCTTATATTTCTGAAGGTCCGGCTACCGAAAGGTAAACAGAAGGCGTTTGCTCGCTGACGAGATATAGTGAATCTTCTACCTATTAATTGTTCCTATAATGGTAAATTTGCTATTCTGATACTGTTAGCTGTATTTATTCGTTAGATAGTAGATGAGCTCTGCATGATGGTCTCTGCATGATGGCTATTTCAACATTCCTATCTAATACACTACATAATGCCTTTCCCGCTAGTTTCTAGCCTAATTCGCCGCTCACAATTGCTGGGAACATTAGTGGACGATTGGCCCCTTCAATGTTACTAGCCTGCTTTGACCGCATCAATGCTAATGATGACGAGAGAGATAATGAAATACTAGGATCTGACAAGGTACGGGTCTGAAGGTCAAGACATTTCTTCCTCGCGGGATGGTGCGGTAAGGCCTGTTTGACTCTGAACCTGTACTTTTCCGACGGGGGCACCAGCGTTGGCAAGGAGATGCTAAAAGGCAATGACAAATGCGGCTCGCTGCATCCTTTGGACAATTGCTTGCTGTGCGGTTGACCAAAGGGTACGATCAGCGGGCTGGAGCTGTAGTCGGACAATGAAGCGTTCGATAAGGCAAGGTCTGGTAACCGCGTTGAACCAAAGTCGCAGTGTACATGCTTTCCCTGTGCCTGGAATTCAGCATCCATGGTTTTCCACATTGTTTGCTTTATGGTAGAACTAGATTAGGAGAATCGTTCAAGTGAAATTGTCAAGTCTACTTACCTGTAAACCGACGTGACCACCCCCTGCCAGCAGGGAATGACGATGGCGAGGTTTTGGCGGTATCATTCTCTTGTTAAGTGGTTGAGGTTCAAAGAGCTCTTTAGAAGCATGTTGTGCCCTTCCCTTTGCATCCGACCGTCGTCGTCCCAGGTATTGTTTCATTAATGGAGGAAAAATCTTTTTCAGCTCCTTCATGGTAAGGGCAGCCACGTTTCTTTGGTGTCGCCATTGGGCTGTGGCGAGGTCTGTCAATATTTCAGGTGATTCGACGGCGGGGGCAAGTGCAACTGCTTCTGGATTTGCGGGACGAACCTCTTCGACAGGTTCAGTTTGCTGTGGAGGTTCAGGGGAGGGACTTATCGTTGCCCGTCCTTCCGGTAGATCGAGCATTGTCTGGTTGAGTGGTTCGGCATATGGATCAGGTAGAACAGGTCGACAAGGTTCACCGTTGGATGACACGTTATCGTCACTGTCGGATGGTATGCCATCATCTTCTTTTTCGGTCCCATCGGGGAGAAGGGTCGAATGGACAAAATTGAGACGAAGAGGCAAGTTTGTGTCAAACAGGTAGCCATCTTTATAGGTAGGCGCGGCCGGCCGAGTTTTAGATTTCCGTGTAATCTTGCCTCGCTCGTCAGCTTCAGCACGTAGATGCGTACGTTTGTCTTTCTTAACTTTCCAAGTGGATGTGGTAGTATAGCCGTGCCGCGCAAGAGGATGGATCGGCTCCTCTGTTATTACGGACGTTGATTGTGAAATAGAATTGCTTTGGACAAGTGGTGGAGCTTTTGAATGCAATTCACCAGGTTGGTCAAATGCAACACTGGCCTTGGCAGGAGTGTGCAGCTGCTGGCGGTATGCATCGTCACGACGTGCGCGACCTAAACGACGTGCCTGAGCCTGATGGAAGGCGGAAAAAACATCCTGGCCTACTTCTGTCCATCCTACTAGATCCCCTTCTATCAAGTCATTGTCGATGATGGAGTCGAGGACGCCTGACAGCGTGGTTGGCATCGTGGACTGGAATTGCTGGGAGTCTGAGGTGGTGCTTTGCTCGGCAGACGGCAGGTCCTCAGCAAGGTGCTCCCTGGAAGTATCTATTGTTTGCGGCTGTTGATCTTGATCGTCGCTTGTCGGGGTTTGCTCTAGAACGTGCGGCTCGTGGATAGTAGCGACTGACATTGGTTCCTGCGACGCCTCTTGGACTGGCGGCGAATCTTCATCTTTAACATTACACCCATTAATGACCAAACCGAACGCCTGTGCTCGTCTCCTTTGCATGTCATCTTTACGCTTTGAGCATTTCACAAAAGGATTCCCTCCAGTTGATACTTTCTCTGCCTTTGTTTCAATGCTATCTTTGAAGTTATCGGTATGTGCCGTCGCGTATAGTCCAAACTCTGCAACTGCTCCGTCCTCTTCCTCAGATGCCTCAGAAAATCCATCCTCATTCATTGTGTTGAACGACAGCTTCCTCGTGGTGGATGCTGGAATCTCTACTAAGCGAATCCCATCTCTCGAAAAAGTTCCAGAGAGAACACGGGAAGGACAGGAGCGAGCATAAGGAGTTTGATCACTCTGTATGCGGCCGCAACTTTGCTGTTCATGTGCATTGAGATCTTGCTTCTTGAGTACTTTTGGAATGTCATCCTCTCGAGGTGTTCGACGTTGTGGAGTTTCTTCATAGCTCCGGTCGACCATCTTTGTCGGTATTCCTCGTGATCCCACTTTCAATCCTTCAACAGAAACAAAGTTGTCGTCCCAGCTAGCTCGTTTTTCTTTCTTTGGGGTCGATGATGTGGTTGGAGTCTGTGGTGGGGATAAAACTGTTTGAAATGGAGGGATCTTTGGCGGAAGAAGGATGGTCGAAAGTTGGGCTGTCAGATGGAGAGTAGTAAGTGGGCGACCACCGGCGGGGAGTGGATGACATGGGATGGGGGAAGTACGAGGTCGAAATCGTTGTTTCTCATCATTCCACGGTGTTTCCCTTGATGCCAAAGTATGTAGAAACTGTGTGGCACTCTGGCTTGATTCTGATAGTTTTGACTCTTTGTCAGGGTTGCTGGAGACCGGATATGATATGTCAACGGCACTATCTCGCTTAGAGGTTGCTTCGTCGTCCATGTCTGGCACAAGTGGAAAGATAGCCTGTCGTATTTAAGATCCTCCTGCTAAACAACCAAGTTATTCATTCATGGCCTAGATCAAAACAATTGACGAGTGTGGCCATGACGACTTGAAAGTTCCAAGGGGCAGCACTAAAAATATAGCCAATTTCAAGTAACTTTGAATCATAATAATATAGGGGTCGCATCTTAAAATCTCCGATTCCTTACCAGTTGTCATTGGGTCAGGGCATGACGAGATGGCCGATTTGCTTCGATCCGGACTTGTTAAACATCTTTTCTTAACAGATCTCTCTGGAAGCTGTGAATGGAATAAAGAAAAAAGATAAACCGACAAAGGAAATCCTATATACAAAAGTAGAGAGCGATGCTCCCTATCCTTTCGAATCCCGATCCATCCCCGCTGCGTTCACGTTCCGCAAAACCAAAGGAAACTGGCAGCCGTTCAGCAAATAATGTCGATGCGTTGACATCTGATATCCACCCGCTGCCTAAACTTCCTCACGAAATCTGGTTGCAAATATTAGGGTTCCTTGGTCCAGGCGCCTTGACAAAACTTCGCAGTGCGGACAGAAAGTGGCGAAAGCGAGTCGATGATCCGTCCCTTTGGCGTGCACTCTGCCTTGCTCAAGATGTAGAGTCCGATAAGTTTACCCGATATCATCTCGGAGACAAAGAGGAGTGTGATGGATCGCTCACTGAAAGGGATTTGGTCGAAAGGTATAGTTGCTGCAAAATATAACACCAATGACGCATCTAAATTGGGTTGTTTCAATTGGCCAGAGGAGATGACGACCAGATCGACTGGAAGAGTACCTTCATAGCTCACTATCGTCGCGAAAAGGAACGATCTCGCAAATTCTGGGCAGGACATGAATGCTTGGCACTTCAGCAAATGTTGGGGGCGGTCACGTCACCAAGAGGAATATCCGATGGGCTATTGCCTATTAGAAGACTAGTACCTGTTCCGGTGGTACCATGTGAGCAATGCGAGACGGAAAAGGTGCTTATGCACCAGCTGGGATTTTGGAGCGCTGGTAAGGCTACGAACGGTACTCGAGATCTGTACGACTCTTAACCATTGCTGCACCGACAGAAGTACCGTACACATCCGAGGACTCTTGGTCCTCCATTGCGACTGTCTACCCCGGAGCGTCTAGCACGTCCGACGCTTTGAGGGCCGCGGTTGTCCAACCACCATTGTCTCGACGTCTGTCACGAGCATCCGTTATCCTGCATACGCTAACGTCAGGATGCGACCTTGCCAACGGGCTAAAGGACTTTGTTCCCCGCATGCAGGTTGTTGATGATGTGGTTGTGAGACGAGGCTCGGGCGGACATGGCGCTATAGTCTTGCCAAGTCCGAGTGGCCCGGAAACACAAGAAATCTTGGAGGGGATACTGCGGTTGCCTAGCTTTAGAAATTAGTAGTTAGAGACTGCTGCTGGTATAGGTAGGCTTATTGCATTGAACGGATAGCACGGTCTCTGCATAATAAAAAGGGAGCAAATAACCTGGAATGGGCTTGAATAATGAAGAGTCGGAAGTGGGTTGTTTTATTACAGTATGCATGTCCCGTCCTTTCCAGCAAAGCCTCAGCTGTGAACACGAGCCTGCTCCATATATTGTTGGAACTATTACAAAGATCAATTTGTAAGTTGTTTACCGATACACATACACACTATGTACACTGGACCACGGGACTGTTGTCCATGACCTGCTATCAAGAAGGCTATTAGGCGAGTTGATAACCCTAGAACGAACACCTCTCGCCTACCTCTCACCCCCTCATCACTGAGCCTTGATATCAACCATCTTGTTCACATTGACTGACACTCGAGATAGGTCCATTGGTATAGTGTGCAAGTCATGATGTGCCGTTCCTCCAACTGGGGTCGCTAAGCCATTGAAATTCCCGATCAGTTCGTCGTATTTGAACTCATCGCCATCACAGTCATCTCCCTGCAACGTCTGTTCGATCCCTGCCAGAAAGGAGGCAATGACTGCCCTTGGTCGCACAGGTATTGGACAATAGATGAGTTTATCATCGGTCTTTCGCGGTTGCTTGGGATTGTCGGACGACGATCTGCGAGGAATTGCCTTCATTCCGATGATTGTACCAGACATGAAGTTTTGCGCTGGTCGAACAATTGCTTCTGATGCAAAAGCGTACCGTATGAATATATATTTGACGAAAAAATAGCCCATATCTATAATGCCATGGTAGCGGCTTCAATCCGTTGAAAGGTCCCGAATCACCAAGGTATATTTAGCAGCATGCCAAAAAACTCCGAGCATTTCCATGTGATCCTCATGACAATAAATATCTTCATTAGCAGATATTTTCGCCAGACTTCATTCCAGTGAATGGACTGGTCCACCAAAAGCGTCTGGGCGGAGGTTTGTCCGACAGCGTGAATTCATGTGCTGTGATTATGATTATCGTTCACAATTTAAGAGCTCTCCAGTCAAAAACAAACTATCGATAGTTCCCGCAAATATATAAAGTAAGGTTTAAAAGTAAAAAATATCTACAGTTGCAAGTTCGACTACCAAATAGCATATATGTACATCGCCTTCTTCAAGCCCGCCTTTCGTTTTGCATCATCGTCCCCTTTAACAACACCTTCCTCGGGAAATATCTTCCACGCCGCATCAACCAAGCACGTCTTTATAGCCCTTGCAATGTGTTCAACCTGCTTGCCCCCCTTAACCCAGGACCCCGAAACCTTGACTCTACCAACCACGGCGACGGTCGTTTCGCCATCACGTTTGGCAATTTTTTTGTAATTATTCGTTATGCCAATGCGGAGCTTTTTTCCTGCCTCTTTACGAGCTGCAAGTTGTTCCAGCCAGATATAGATCTGTGAGCGGAGCTCACCAAAGTCTTTATGGCCGAAAACATAGTCGGTGTTTGGAAAGATCGGTGACGAACGGAAAGTAAGCGTTGGGAACGATGTTGTTGTTTGAAGACCTTGGATGGTGGAAGGTTGGGGAATGTTTGTTATGCTGACAGAATACCAGCTCATTTTGTTCTCAACGTATGTCAAACGATTAAGTAACGTCCTGTCTTCCCTTTGCCATGCTTATATAGTTGTATTAGAGCATTTTGTCTTTTTCCTCACTAAAAAACAAAAGAGTTTGCCAAGTGTACCTAGTGGTGGACATGGCTTTTTTCTTTGCCAAAAGGCAAGTTCCAGCCTGTAAGGTTGATCACTCCGTACGGTCAAGATCCAAATTTAGCACCCGCAAAGCGAACGTGACAATCACGCGGAACGATGGACGGTTCGAAATGTGAAATATTTGACCAATGTGTAGTCTATGAAATATAAATACTCCCGCTCTCTCCCATAATATTGCGATCGAATGGATCGCCAATCACCATTAATCCATGGGTCGCTGCACGTCGCTGCAGACCCAGTCCGTTTAGACATTTACTAATTCTTTCCAAGCTTGAATCAACACATCCACTTGCTCGGGCTTCCTTACAGCGGCCCTGACGCTAGTGTCACACGCGTACCCATGCACACCAGCGCGCACGGGGACGCCTGCCCGCTTGGCGAGGGTAACGGCATCGGCTGCTACGCGCGCGTCTTTCATGTCAATCCACACCCACGAGAGGAAAGGTTTGCCATGGATTTCCCACTGTCCATTGCAAAGATCTTCCAGACGATCCACCAAACTTGCGCGCCATTCGCTTGTCACAGCCCAAGTCTCATCCAGATAGTCCTTTTCCTCATCTGATGTGACAACTTCCAAGAATTTCAATGCAGGAAGATTTACCGACCAAGGAACTTGGACTTTTTTGAGCTTGATACAGTGATCAACGGTAGGACATACAACCGATCCTAACCGAAGACCGGTGCAAGACCACAGCTTCGTCCAAGAGTGCATGATAAACACTGCAATTCCACGAGTGTTGAACAGATTTTTCATCCATTCAGATTGTGAGATAAGGGAATCATGGCGGAATTCAGGTGAATGCCAGGGCTGCATGGATTCATCTACAAAAGTACATTCAGCATTCCGTCATACGCCGCTCCTGAAGCAGGTGTACTCACCAACCATCACCACAGTGTTGTCTGCGACCGTCTTTTCAATGTAGGATTTCAGCTCTTCAATGGGCATGTAATCTCCAGTGGGATTGTTGGGGTTAACGATGCAAGTAAGTGCTGCAGATGTCGGATGGTCAGGTCGAAGAACCGTCCGACCAAGAGCGATTGCCGAGCGTTCATATTCTTTGTACTAAGCAGAATGTTTCCAACCATGAGTTCACCAGAGTGGAGAAATGAATAGAGGGGGGGGGATGGTAGACCCTCGTCATGCATATTTAGTAGGAGGCACTCCTGTGAACACACCTGAATCTTCCACGGTCCTGGCTTCCACGGTCCCTCTGGCGCCGCTCGGGTGACAAGATCTATAAGCTCCGACGCTCCGTTTCCAAGCAGCAATCGAGAATGCACATCTTCATAGTCTTCCGGCCACAAAAAGTTTGCCAAGTATGTCTTTGCAGGCTCTTGGTCCGCTGGCGGGTAGTGGTGGCACACTTCGAGCTAAAGGCAAACGTAAATAAATAAACAGTAGACAAGCGTTCTTGGCAAACCAAAAGACATACAGCATCTCTCGCAGCCTGCAGGGCCTTTCTTGGTGTTCCTAGACCATTGGTCGTAACACTGAAATCTTCGATAAAGTTGTCCAGAAACTGCCACTCTTGACCGCCGTGGTATTGTTGAGTTTTCGTGTCCCACAGAGTCTTTGTAGAGGTACCGTTCGTAACCTCTTTCTTGGTGCCGTTGGCGGTCACATTTGGTATCGGGGTGAGCATATTTGGAGTAATTCGATGCTGCGTTGGCAAAAGGATCTCGGGAAGGAACGAACAAAAACTCCCAGCGTTCAAAAGCGAGAGCCCGCTGTGTGGCACAGTGCGGCGTAGTCAAACAGCCGCCGAACGCCAAAAAATTGTCGAGGCCATCATTTGGGGAAAAGGTTTGAAGTTTGCTGGAATTTACAAGAGGTTTTACGATAGTATTTTCATGACATGTTTCTAGGCATCTTTAGCGATAACTATTACGGGCAGCAGAGAGAGCAGCAAGAGAATAGATGTGTGTTGTGGTGATTTTCAAGGGCCATCCATCGTGGACTGTGATGTTATCAGAGTTGCTTTCTTTTATGGTAAAGAAGCCGCTTTGCCATGATGAACAATCGCCATTTTACAAAAGTGATGGCCAACAACCAAACGGGCAGCTCCCCCACCACCATGTGGATGCCATGACTGTTCTCATTTGATTCCTCGTCGTTTGAAATACTTTTGGCTGGTTGCTCAACAACAGCCTGCGTGACGCTTTCAAATAGATTTCATGGACACCAAGACGAATAACTGGCTGTTTGTTGTTTTTGTTGTTTTGGCAAGGATCAAAAAGATTCAAAAGAAGAAGAAGAAGGAAAAGCGGCAGTCAATAAGTTGTGTGTGCCTTTGGCATCAACTTGCGTTTGTGCTTAAGTAAAAGTTAAATAGTGCCCAGTTTCAAAGCTTTTTGGGCTGTGAGACGCGACTCGTTTGATTCGTGCATTAAGCTAACCAATCCTTGTAAGTTGGATAGAGTGTTTAGACAAAAGGTGTGAAATTTACCACATGGAAAGCAAAAACTACTTTCTTATTATTCCTACCCAAGATGCAACACACCATTTCCTTCCTTTTCTTGAACGATTGCAGAGAGTTGCACAACTTTCCGCTCTTGCCTTTTCACATTGGCAAAGATATCAGAGTTATTAACCTCCCTCTCCTGAGCCGTCCCCCGCTCATGCCAACTCCGCTAAACATCTCCCAACCAGACTTTTTTTGATGCACATATCGCGGCTGCTCCCGGTTCTTCTGGTTGCTCTTGCAACTACCGCGAACTCGGCGCCAGTAGCTGAAAATGTCGCTGTCATTCCACTAACGGAATCTTCCCGTTATTCGGCTCCGGGTCCATCAAAACCGGTACTCGCAAAAGTCATTGAACTTGGTTCAAAACCCACAAAGAGCAAGACTCTGGAACACCAACGTCAAGGAACGACCACCAAGAAATCGACCAACTCGCAGTCGACAAAGCACGGGTACCAGCCAACTATCACAAATTTCTTTCCTGTTTTCCCCACAACTGTCGTTGGGTCCCAGCCAACTCCCACAAATTTCTTTCCTGTTTTCCCCACAGCTGTCGTTGGAACGCCTAGTATTCCCATCCCCATTTTAAAGCCCTCCGCGAAACCGACCGCGGTGATCATTCCTATACGCTACCCGATAGTGAGCATTCCGACGGTTAGCCCCATAACAGTGGACGTCCCAACTATTCTCCCCATTACCGTCAGCGTCCCCACCGTCGCTCCCATAACAGTGAGCGTCCCAACTGTTGCCCCCATTACAGTTAGCGTCCCAACCGTTGCCCCAATCACAGTGAGCGTTCCAACGGTTGCCCCAATTACAATGAGTGTTCCCTCAGTATCCGTCAGCCTTCCACCCCTCCCCACTATTTCACCAGTAATTCCGTCGCAACGCCCGGAAACGACTATTGTCCCCACTCCACAGCCGACACCAACAGAAAATCCCGCTCCACCACAGACAACAGATAATCCGCCAGCCCCCACACCGGACCCAACCCAACAGCCTCCTCCTCCTCCTCCCGCGCCTTCTCCCCCCGCACCACAGCCGACAGAGCAACCAGCTCCCAATCCAAATGATGTGCCTTTCCCCGCCCCCTCTAACCCAAACCCAGCACCACAACCCCCGCCCGGCAATCCCAACGAGCCGCCCTTCTTGCGTCCGATTGATTTGCCGAACCCTCCAAATGACGTTCCTTTCGTTGCTGGTGGCATTGAAGTTCTCCCGCAAGATGAACTCAACGTTCAGACAACAGAACAAACTCGTACGGCTACTACTTCCGCAGAAGCTATTCAAGCCGCCGGCGTTTCAACCTCCGCGGCACCGAAAGCCAATGGAAGGCAGATGACATGGGTCGTCCTGGCCATTTTGAGTGTTGGGCTGATGTGGATCTAGAGAACCCAAACAAAAGCAGTATATACCTTCATAGATAGGTGATAGATTAGATCTCTTTTTCAAAATACGTACAACTTTAGTGTGCATTGATTTATATGTTAATGTTTGTGAATTGTGTGTTTATGATAATGCCTCATTTCCCGACGTCGCATGGATGTGTGTTCAAATACGTTTCCCAGCTGAGGTATGCCTGGAATCAGAAATACCACAGCATTTCGCTTTACAGACATTATATTGTAGAGTATTGCAGATTTGTACATATCAAAGCTGTACCAACCATTTTATCAACCTCCGCAGAGGCCATATCGATAGATATTTGAGCATTTTCACTTATGCGGGCTTTTCCATGTCAAGGAACAATTCCCCCAAATCATCGCCTCAGTGGTACTATGAGGCATGAAATATCAATATTGAAAGCTCGTAGACATACTGTAGGTTGGTTATAAAGACGTTGAGCTACGCAGAGGGAACATTTCTACAATCGGGGCACATATAAAAACTCTTTAAGCACCTCTCACTACTAAACCGCATCGTAGAACTCATATATCCATATGGCCACTCGAAAGCTTGTATTCTGTTGGGTCTTTGGCTGGGTCTTTGGTGTGGTTGCACTGCTGCGCGTCATCTGTCATCGCGTCTCCCAAACATCTCCCAAGCGTCGATCGCAGCTACATCAACTTTTAAAACGCTTCACATCAATGACTTGGCGTGCGCATAGTCTGCACCAATTCCTTCCTGCCAGAAATGCTTGCCGGTATTGGGCCGACATGAACAAAATGCAAGGTCTACAACAAAATCTCTTATTTATTCAAATCTACTCTATTCTTCTCCCCATTTGAAATCAAGTAAAATAAAAGTAATATTGTCCGATCCTTTGACCTACGATAAAAAACATTAGCGTGTTGTTTTTTGAATAGACGCAAAAAATGCCAGGCTACCTGTCCTAAAGTTTTAACAAAATCATCACAAATCTGTTGAGGGGATTTGCCTTGATTCCTCATTTCCGCAATCTACGAAAACTGTGTGAGATGGTATTCTCAGGTTGGGAAAAAGGGGATGTTTTTACCATGGGTATAATTTGGAACTCATCGAGATGGTTCCAGAGTCCGTCAGAGGCGATAATACAAAAATCGTCGGCGGGGGACAAGGTTGTTTGCGTAATATGGGGAACCTTCATGACTTTTTGGTTAAAAAGCTGATTGAGGGAGAGGATAGAATAGAGAGGTTTATCCTCACCGGAGAAATCCAGTCTGCAGTTGCACCGTTGGTAGGCAGCTTAAAATCAAAGTCCCCCAGCGCCCGCGTCATATTAATTGCATGACCTGGTCCAACCACTCTATCCCTCTTCACTTTGGCGCTCGCCTCATCCAACCTCGCTGCCTCAGCCTCATCATCCACCTTGTGTTCCTTGCTCAATCTCACAGCATGATAATTCCCTGTCCCATCCTGTCGCGCCAATACAGCCGTCGAATCTCCAACATTGGCGACAAACAACTGGTTTTGGGCTATGAGCGCAACTGTAGCGGTTGTACCTCCCCGTCCTTCTGCACCCAACTCTTGCGCAAGACGTTTGTCTTCTGCCAGAAATGCTTCTTGGAGTGACCGATCGTATGCCCCAGTTTTGAATGCCTCGGAATTGACAATGATTTTTGGAACGTTCTGTGCTGCATGTTTAGATGCCGCCCCTCCACCATGTCCATCAAACACTGAATAGAGTGCGAAACCGCTCTTGTCGAATGTTTCGTCTGCGATAGCAAAGTTGTCTTCTTGGTAGGGACGGGAGCCTTGCGCGCGTGCAACGCCCTTTGTTATGCAGGAGATCATTGAATAAACGATATGGGTGAATTCTTTTTTTGGCTGTGTTTGGCTTTTGCTGGGTGCATACCTTTGAGTTTTTAAACTTTAGAAGTCCTGCGAGGCGGAGATGGGGCTCTTGCTGATGTCATTCCTCATCATTCAGTCACGTGCTCAATGCGTCGGTCACGGCATGAGGCTCCGAACCCTCCTTTTGGAACCCGCCTTGGAACTTTTTTGAAGGATTTCCAAGGCGTGCGATGGACGGTGGAAACAGATCTTGACCAGTTCTTCAAAACAACAGCATCATGATACTGCCTTTGATTTATGTTTAATAACGCCATAGCGTATTCCTAAAATGACAAGATTTGTCCGTAATCAGAACTACCCGAATGCGGATGAAGCATTGCTCTTGTCGGTCGTGCCATAAGCGCAGTACTGCCTCTGTTGTATTTGCCTTTCCTATGCCTAAAGTCCCAAGGGATTCTTTGCAATTTGAATACCGTGATACTTGAGAATTTTGGCCAAAAAATGTTTTCAGATGCGACAACAATATCCCAGAGTTGATTGTAAATTCATTGAGTGGTGCGCATGGGGGTCTCGAGATTTGTATGAAATTACTTGCGACAAACCAAGAGAAATAAGGCCCTTTTGCGTCCTGAGCCCCTTTTGCGTTTCGTCGGACCTGATTTCCGGCGCTGGAATAACTGATATTGGAGCGCACTTGTCAAGATCTTTTGCCCGGTTTAGGTCTTACCTTGGATTTGCTTCAGCTCCGTGAAACTCGGCATGTAGCTGATAACAAAATATACCTCGGTAATAAAGAAATCTATGTATTTTCGGACCGATTGAACCATTGCATTGCATCGTAAAGGTGACAGAAGATTCCTATCTGTTCCAAATTCAGAGTACCTAAAGATTGCATGCAAGGATTTAGAATCGATTTCATAAAGATTTGCCCTCGGCAGGTTGCCGCTAGGAATTAAGGTATAGAATAACGTTGAAAGAAAAGGAATGTTGTCGATAATGCAACTCTTAACTTACAGTAGTTTTGTTCCAGAATATTCATTGACGGAGGCTGCGGTCTAGCATCTGTGCTATTTCCCTCCAAGCTAAGGAGAGTCATGCTGCTGAATGACGCTATACAAGGCGTCTTTCCTGCCGCAGATCAGTCCGCTCATCACTAGCAAGCGAGGATCGGACCTTGGGGGACCGCCAATGAGCGGTACAAAGACGCTGCAGGATATCCACCAACTCAGAATCCATGTTGTGCAACAGCAAATTTCACGTCGCTGTTGACAAACAAGAAAGAAACTGGCGCAGTATTTTCCGTGCATACTTTAGTCCGATGAATGGCCGTGTTCCACAGTCGCCTTGATGCACCTCATAAATGGCCCTTTTGTCTGCGAACAAGACGTTTGCCGATCTCTTTCGCTTTGGAAGAGCCTTTGATCAGCCCATCGAAGAGGGATGACGAAACTACTGGCTGGGATTTTCTCTTGGGTATCCAAACTCTTTATACATACCTTGAAATGGAACCAAAAGTATTCCTTTCTGTCATACTTGTGACTACAGTCCAGTGCTTGCAAGCAAGATAGGGAGGTTTGACTTGCCAAATGCCAAACCCATCAGCTTGATGGATGGGGATTATCTGCTGACTCCCAAAGTACGACGTACTGGATACGGGTTGCTGATTATACGCTAGGGCATTTTGGAGGTTTTTTTTGGGAGCAGTTCATGGGGGAATGTCAAATGGACTGGCTGTTTTGAATCTGCAATGAAAACTCTGTCGGCACAGGCAACAAAACGGGATGAAATCACTTCTACCATGCGTTTTAATATGAACGTAATTCACGGCTGTTATCAACTGTCTCTCCCGACCCCCATTGACCCATGGGGCATTTGCATATTCTGCGCGATCGAACTTGGTGCACACGCGGGCCTATTGAAACCCTCAGGGTAATGACGGTAAATCTACTCACAGAGACATAAAGTATGGTAAGCTTGCTCGTTCTGCAGTCCAGTCAGTCAAACTTTTGCCTTGTTGCGACCACACTGCCAATAATTGAGCCGCATCAGACTAGCCTTTCAAGCCCCCGTGCGTCACCATGTCTTATCTGGATACGACTAATCCAGACTTTTTCAAGCGACAGCGCAAGAAGCTGGTTATTGTTGGGGACGGAGCTTGTGGGAAGACGTCTTTACTCATGGTCCAATCCGGCCAAGAGTTCCCTACCGAATACGTCCCGACCATTTTCGAAAACTTTATTACTCAGATCCACGCCGCCAAGAATAAAGTGTACGAAATGAGCTTGTGGGACACTGCTGGACAAGAGGAATATGATCGATTGAGACCATTGAGCTACCCTGATACCGATGTCGTTTTGTTGTGCTTTTCATTGATTCACCGAGAAGGGTTTGAGAACATCCGGGACAAGGTAAATGATATATCGTTATGGGTCTTCCAATGAAAACCTTTCAGAATGGCTCATCACTCTTTTCCATCATCATACACAGTGGTATCCAGAAACAAACCACTTTCTGCATGACGTTCCCCGAATCCTCGTCGGCAACCAAAAAGACTTGCGAGATAATGCCACTGACGAAGAACGCGCCGCCTTTGCCCGACGATTCGGGTGGCCGGAAATGCAGCGACCCATTACTTACGAAGAGGGTGTCAAACTAGCACACGAAATTGGCTCTGCCAAATACTTTGAGACGTCTGCAAAGACAAAGGAAGGCGTATACGAACTCTTTGTTGGTGCAGGAAAGGTAGCTTATAAACCAAAGAGACGGGTTCGACAATGTCGTTTCCTTTAGCTGGTTATTTCAACGCAGCGCCGTCTTTGAAGGTTGAATGATATTATATAATATATATTGCATGTAATAACACAAGTCGGACCATCAACAGAGTCTTTGAAAGTTTTGTAACATTCTCTGGAGCGCATAGAGTACCCACACCAATGGTTGTATTGAACCGACTGGGTCTTAAATAGTGTTGATTCGAGATGTCCTTTACGTTCAATCTGCACTGCATGGGTAGCGAAATAATGTTTCGGACACGACGACCAACTCCATCAATGTTTGACCGAGGATATAGGGCGTGAGGGTGTTTGCAGCTGCACCTAACCTCAAATCACGAAAGTAGAGGATTCCCAAAGAATTGGACAGTCACCATGTAGATTTTCGAACATCTCATTAAATGGTTTATTTAATCCGGGTCATGCATCTTCTGGCAATTGTTAAAAGGTGTAAAATGCCAATATGTGGTCCACACAACAGAACGCCACATGCAGGCTTGACATCAGTGAATTCAACAGAAAAGCTTCCTTCCACGTAATTTATCATCAACAACTATCTTCAAGTGATCCGCCAGAGAGTTACTGCATCGTGTCCGGATTGCACCAACAATGACCACCGATCAGCATTCCGAAACACCTACCATCGAGCAACCAGTGGTTGGATGGACAGATACGATCTTTCTTCCTTTTGACATCGACTATAGCTCCCATAAGGCACAACTCGCCGCAATTGGAACAGCAGCAAAAGTCATGATGTGCTACGACCCAAAAGAAGGCGTCTTGAGAGTTGTAGGAGATACAGAACATGATCTACGTGACTGGTGAGAATGCTGACCACAGCCCCAAAAACCTGCGTAATCTGGGTTTGTCTATTGGAGCTTAAAGAATCCGTTTGCGTTCTGTTTCATGGCATTTTGCAGTCGAGACCGTATGAACACCTTTTTCAATCATCGACACAGTCCCAAACAGCGGAAACCGGACAAGCCAATGCTCGACAAAGCTCGCCATCCTGGCGTTTGGGGCCAGCCGCGAGAAATGCTTGCAGCGGAGGGCCTTTACAAGGTTTTTGGAAACGACGCTTGAGGAGCAGGAACAGTACTGATATGGAAATATCCTAGCTTCAAGTGTGTTACATCGAAAGGTCTCTTGCATTGTTTGTATTCGTCCAGTAATATCTGTGTGTATATTTTTGTAGCGAAATTACAGCTTGTCATCCTCGCAGTTCAAATTTCATTGCCGAGTTATATCCATCGTAAATATAAAACTTTACACATGCTCAAATCTGAAAAGCACTCTCCGAAACTATTTTCGCTTGTTTTGCTCTTCTTGAGCTTGTTGATCGACATCCTTGCCAGGCCACATGGGAATAAGTCGTGAGGTTGCCTTCTGGTAAATCTGTTTGCAACGCATCAACCTTTACTAGGTCTTCCAACCTGCCATCACGGTCCGAGAGCCATTTACCTGGTATGTCGGATATTTCTTTGCAGATATGCCCTCTGTAAACGATGTGCTCCCTTGAAATAGCAGCGTCAACATAATCGGTCCAATAATACTCCAATTTACAATGTTGCTCCATGTAAGATCTTTCAATCCTGTCGACTTTGGTATCGTGGCCGCGACAGAAAATCCATAAATGCTCCACCAGATCATTATTTCGCAAAAAAAGTTTGGATGCCGAGAATATTTAAAGAGTCCGGTCGTCAGATATCCTCGGGCATAAACCTGTGGGAGACCAAGGTTGTCTGCCGACACCTCCTTTTCGACCATTTTTGCTTTTCTAATCAGTTGGTGTTTCTTTGTCTGGTAAACGAATTGCTGATTATCTGCTATCGTTTCTCCCACTAAGAACGCTGCAAAAAGTACTAAAAGGGTCGTATCAAGATTGCTCCAGGGCATCGGAGAGAGGACAGACGCACGGTGAACAATGTAGGTAGGCAAGGAAATCAGGACAAGGATGAAATTCTGATATACGGAGATGAAGACCAGTGAAAATAGGTGCCAAAAAAACTTGGATGGTATCGCTTCTCGAAGGACCGCCCATCGATAATCTTCGTCTTTCGGGTTATACCCACCTCTGTTTTCAAATATTAGAAAAACGGAGGCCTGGGGTCGGCACGGCAGATACACTGGCCATACTTTCGCGCAAAGTTCCAAGTCAGCCTTGCTCCCCAGAGAGTCACACATCCACAAACCACTAAACTCCTCACATCTCCAGCAGGTTGCTGTCCAGCCAAAACCCACACATACACAATAGGCGCTAAACTCCAAAGTCTATCGACCCAACTGTAGTTTGAAGTCAAGAGCGCCAGCACGTGACACACAACAGTGAACAGCACTGAAAGGAATAAAGTTTGATGCAGTGGATCGGGCGATACGGGCGAGATGTTCAAGTGGGGAAGGACTGTAGCTGGATGTGACATGGTGCAGAAGATGCTGCTGGTGTGTCAAGTAAGTGACATGCAAAATGGGTCGGCGCACTTTGGCTGTTGTGTCACGATGGTGAGTAAGCACCAGCAACGCAACCACTTCAACGCAGCCTTTGCCTCTGTGTGCCTTTCCGATAGCAAGAACAGCATTCTTTGACAGCGTCGTCCAACCTTTTACTTTGGGCTAGCCATAGTTGCATTTAACAAATGGCCAGAAGCAACTCGAAGCGAGCACGCTCAGCAGCCATGGCGCCACTCAGCTTGGTCGGGACATGCCAATATGCGAATGTAAGACTCTGGCATACTGAACCAGGACCACTAATATTCTCATCGAATAGGGACGTCGCTAACCACCCACATCATAGCAGCTGTATGGTCATATATGCATGTATAATACAGCCGGATGGCACCCAAAGGCCCGTGCTTGGACCAAAGTTAAAACCCCTCATGGATTGGGGCTGTCCCAGAACCATGTCGACGACGGGCGCCGCAATATGAACCAATATGGTACCTTCCAACTGACGATTGCCAGCTTCTGCCAAATGCTGTAAATCAATCATGGAACAATCAGATCCAAAATGATATTATAAACATGCAAATCATAGAGGGTGAATTTGGTATTATACTTTTTCAGCAACGGCCCGACAAGACAGGCTTACCAAGGTCAACTCGCTCGTCATGGCGGCTATAATACTAAAAGCGCACTTTGGACAGGCTACCTTTCAACCAAGGCATTGTCCCAACTTACAAAGACACATCATCTGTTGATAATAAAAGGTTTGTAGGAACACCCACACGGATACTGGCAAGTCGTATTGCAGAGGATACACGCAGCAAACTCAAGAAAAGGACGGTAAAAGTCCAACCATAAAGCTTCCACCAATGCAAAAGTCACAACAACCGTCAAATGAGACATTGGTACCCCGACAAAGCGGTCTAAAATACACGGATCCTGTCTCTGTCGCCGTTCACACCTACCTGCGGACTGGGATGCTCCCCCCAACGGACATTGATGTTCCAATTCCCGGTCCAGATTATGGCCCTGGAGAAGGAATGACAGGATGCATTACCCAAGCGGACATTAAGTACTTTTCGAGGGATTGGTATATTGGATGTGATGGCGAGCTGTATCACAAGAACGAAGGCCCCGGACCAGTTAGATTTGATGCAGATCAGGGTAAGGGGTTTATGGAGAAGATCAAAGAGAAGGTGCTGCCGAAACCGGAGCCCTTTCATGATTGGAATGATTAGATGCTACTGTCGACGACCGATGGGTCGCTGGGATGCGAGTGGGCATACATTGTTAGGGAAATAAATCAATGCCCAGAGACCTCCTCTCTAATCGTCCACTATGCGATCTATACATACTTAGAGTGTTCTAATCAAGAATTCAATTCTACCGCAATCACAGCAGCTAGTCTGCCTTGTTTCCTCTCAAATCACCAAAGTACGCTCTTAGCTTGTCCCCAGCCTGCTCCAACATATCTTCATTCTTGCAAAAGGCGAAACGAGCCAAATGCCCAGCAATTTGATCTCGTCCCTCCTTATCTGCAGGATCGTAAAATGCAGAGGGTGGAATGGCTGTGACTCCCGCCTCTTTTGTTAAAAATCGACAAATCCGGTAATCTCGCCGAGGATCGGTGTCCACATCCTTTGTGTCAGCATTGACCTTTAAATCTGCAGGATCAGGCAAAGAACTTGTGTCCGCTAGAATGAAGTACCCGCCATGAGGAAGTGCCGGCGTCAGCCCTACTGAACTGAGCATAGTGTGAAGTTTGTCACGAAGCTGCTGATATTCTGCACGCGTCCGCTCGAAATAGCCATTTATGGCAGCTTCTTCCAGACACACCGCAGTGGCTTCCTAAGGCTCAATCGGTCAATCAGTGCGAGTGCGGCAATATCAATTCCATCGTTACTACCTGCAATGGTGTCACGACCGAGAAGGGAACATACTGATGGACCATCCAAATGGATCGGATAATATCAGGTGCGCCAACGGCCCATCCAATCTTCCATCCCGTAACCCCAAACATTTTGCCTTTCAAAGTAGTGTCTGTTAGGTGAGGCTGTACCCAGCGCAAGAGTAGCCTCAGGCATACATACCGACACTTCCCACCGTGATCGTACGCTCAAACATGCCAGGAAGGCTGGCTTCAAGTTGAATGTATGGACGGTACGTCAGCTATCACCATACGAGGTATTGCAACAAGATTCCACCATACCAAACTTTATGAGAGGCGCTACCGAGTCTGTGTAAACGAGAGTCTCGTATACTTCATCCGCCAAAACGAGTAGGTCATACTCCGTTGCAATTTGCGCAATTGCCTCTAGCTCCTCCCGTGTGAAAACCTTTCCTGCACATGAGTCATGTAAGCCTCCATCAGGAGAGCATTTTTCAAAGAGCCATGTAGACATACACACCAACAGGATTATGGGGGTTATTCACAATGATCATCTTCGTCTTCCCAGGTTTGATCGCGCGTCGGATCTCATCAAAATCCAGCTTCCAGTCATCAGAGGTCTTTGATGATCGATCAGAAGGAGGTCGTAGGGAGACCATTACAGGGATGCCACCAGCAAGCGTTACAGAAGCCGGATAGCTATCGTAGAATGGTTGCATTAAGATGACCTCATCTCCAGGGTTAATAAATGCTTGAATGGTGCTGTAGATCGCTGTATTATAGCCCCATGTTAATCTATGCAAACACCAGCTTCCTGTAACAGCTTTAAGCGTACCTTCACAAGCGCCGACAGCTGTGACAATCTCCGTGAGAGGATTCAGTGACCTCCCTAATTTGTCTTCATAGAAAGCCGATAACGCTAATGGATGCAAATACTCAGTATACCCTTCGACTTCAACAGCTAATAATACCCTCCTATTCCCAACCTTTTGCCAGTCGAATGTGCCCTTCACTTCTCGTATATTGATGCAGTAGTCTATTCTGGGTGAGAGCGTCTGTGGCAGCTTTTGTGACGAATTCAGGGATAGGAAGAGTTGGGAATCCCTGAAGTTTTAGTACGGGGTTGATTTGGAAGGTTAATTCTCTGTATACGACTGTATTGACTACTATATCCCTTTCAACGTCCACCATCACCAGTCGTGCGCAAACTTTGAAATATTTAAAAAGGAGGAGCACCAACCTGGCCCAGATTGACCGCCTTATGGACCAACGCTAGAGCAGTAAACTCTGCAAAAACTGTCCCACCTTGATCGAGACTATCTAGTCGGCCGGCAGACTGTTGCCATAAGACGTATGAAAATGTCGTTCCAGAGTCAATGATAACCCAAGTTCGTCTCCTACTTTTGGCGAGATCCTGGGGACCGCAGACATAGCGCGTACAGAGGAATATAAAGGTAGTGATTTTCGCAGTGATCCTTTAATAACAGATTGTAAATACAAGTGCATTTGGTAACAGTTGGTGGCAGCGTTCAGAAAGTGGAAGATGCGACGGAGGGTCGTCATCCGCGACATGCCATTGCGCACATCCGGTTAATTTGGATGGAACCATGTATAACCGGAAAATACCCTCATAGGTGCTCTATTTTATGGTAAACTACTCAAGAGGTCCTCAATGTAGAGATGACCAATGACTAAAAGTAATGATTTGCAATATTTTCCTGCAATATAATATCGATTACCGCGAATCTAACAAATAATTTGTCGCCTTTGCGACATCAAACGCATTCCTGTTATTCATGAGAGACAGTTAGCACACAGGTGTTAATCCGAGCACTAACATCCCAGCTAGAGACTCACACTTCAAGGGCATTCACTGCTTCCTCTAAACCGACGAAGAGAATACGTTACCACCGATCAACCAGAAATGCTATATGAGTACAATAAACGCACCTTTACTAAATCCCAATGCTATAATCTGTTGCACCTCAACTGCATCGTCCTGCGAGTTTGAGGTTCGTTGCGGCGGAAGCGGTACCGGTCGCTTCTTCGGAGACGGCGGTGCCTCCGTCTTGAAAGCATTGCCAAAGTCTCCAGAGTTCCCGAATGCATCATCAAAAGCATTGAACCCATTTCCATTCATTTTTGCTTTTCCTTCTGAAGTCCCGTTTGATTGACCCGCACTGCCGAAGGCTGCATCGAGATCCGCAAAAGACGCTGGTGACTGAGCAGGGGGCCCGAATGAAAAGCTGTTTGCGGAGAACGGGTCTCCACCGGCCCCTGGGGGCGCGCCAAATGCATTAGCAAAATCTGCATCAAAGCTTACAGCGGTTGCTGATGTCGCCGACCCTGCTGCAAAGGCCCCGAATGCATCATCTCCTTTATTGAAGTTGGCTGCCCCTGCATCAAATGAGGCATCAAACTTGAACGCATCATCATCAAAGTCCGCAGCGGAAACGGCTCCAAAAACTTTGTCGTCAAAGTCAGCGGTTTCAGCTCTTCCATTTCCTTGTGGGTTTGATTCCCGCTTGCCAGACGCCGCGAAGGCGTTCTTCATTTCCTCGTCAATATTCACCGTGGCTAAAGATGCTAGCAGTTCCCCTTGCTTGGTGCTGGTAGATCTCATCGACGCACCATCCTGAAACGACGAGCTGGAACCCTTTCTTCCTTCCTGGCTCAAGGGCGAAGAGACGGGTTGCGGTTGGGTAATGGGGGGAACCGGGAAGGCAGAATCAAAATCAGCGTCAAACTCATTGGACACGAAGCCTCCTATTTGTTCGCCTGATACACTACTGAAAGCGTCGTCCAACTTGGTGGGAGCTGTGGCGGCCGGAAGATCATTCGACTCCCCAAACGTCGCACTGTCAGTGCGGACAGGGGCCGGTGGGGGTGCAGCTGCTTGTGGAGCTGTGCTTGTCGGTAGGTCTCCGAAAGCACTTGTGAAATCAATAGCTGAGCCAAGCGCGGATGTTGTACTCGGCCCCTTGTTATCCACTTCTTCTATTTCTTCATGTTCGCCCAAAGGCAGAGAACGCACCGACGGGCTCTTCTTGGCATTTAGAGATCCAAAGACATCCTGTTCTGGCGGCCTCTCACCAGAGGCACTCAATGTCAAAGATTTGACCGACGCCGGCTTCATTTGCCTGGCCGCAGGTGATGGTCCCACTGGAGATGGAGAGGCCGGTCTCATAGAGACGGGCGACGGACCAAATGACGCAAGACTTGATTGACTTTTCTTGGTTTTAGGCTGATGGATTTCGAGCAATTCATCTAATTCTTCCTTTGCAGACTTGCGCGAAGAGATTGAGGTAGTTGACAACTTCCGTTGCGGAGATTGGGCTGCCGGGCTTGCGGTTGATGTTTCTGGCTTGGCTGGCGTCAGAGATTCATTCGGTTTCGGTGCTGGAACAAGTGTCAAATCGGTCTGGCTCAGCCCAACTGGATCGCCGCGCAGGGGCTTTTTCGACATCGGCGGGGGTGGTGGCGGCGCCTTTTTCCCGGTCACGGATAACGAGCCGCTACTGAATGTCGGTGAGGTCAGTCCAACAGACGAGCCCAAATCCATCAAGGACCCCTTCGCTGAAGTGGTATCTAGGGATTTCCCAGGTGAGGTCGTGGAACTCGGACTGCTAACACTTGAAAATGCGGCATAAGGGTCTCGCGTTGTGACATTGAGGGCGGGAAGAGACTGAGAGACCGCCTGTTCCTTCTCTCGCTGTGCTGCAGCAGCTCTCACTTTTTCCTGTTCCCTCTCATTTATTGCACTCTGTACGGAGATTTGCTGTGCGACCTGCGCATTACGACTCTTCTCTTGCTCTAACCGCGCCTGCTCTTGTTGAAGGTCCGCATGTATCTGCTGGTAATCAGCTCGCGCGCTTTGGAGCACCTGCTCGTTAACTTCTCGATGCTGCTGATGTTGCTTGAGGTCGGCCCTCAACCTTTCTATTTCTTGTCGCAACGGGATGCTCGCCTCATTAGCTTCTTTTATTTGTTTTTTCATCTCCTCGATATCATGCTGCGTGCGCCCCAGCTGTTCCTCTAAGCTCCCCCTTTCCGCTTGCAAGGCGGCCACCGTCTGCTGTGCCTGTTGTAACTCCGCCAATGCAATATTCAACATCTGTTTCTCTCGCATCAGTGCATTCTCAGTTTCTAGAGCAATCTGGCTTTCAGTCTCATACACAGCACGGAGCTGTGAAAGCTGAAGGGACTGTTCATTTCTCTTTTCAGTGACGGTCCTAAATTCAGAGTCCAGAGCCGCTCTCTTCCGTCTCAGTTCTTCTACAGAAGGCTGCAAGCTGCCAAGCTGCTGTTCTACCGACTGCAGGTCTGCTTTTCGTTGAGCCAATTCATCCTCTCGTTCCGCCAATTCGGCAGCATTGTGCGTTGAAGGTAGTTTACTAAATGATAGCGCTGCAGAAATGTGGAAACATTAGAAACTGACATGGCAACACGATACCAAAGCACATATTTAAAAAACATACATCTTGCGTCGATCAGAGCACTTGGGGCAGAACCCATTCCTGCCATCAGGTCAGTTTCGCCCACTGATAATTGCGATCCGACACTCGGTGAGGCTGCCAGACCAGATGTAGTATCGACGGTTCCTAATGCCTTCAAAGCCTGCATGCGAAGAGATGGCGGAACCAGCTCCGGCGGAAGTACCGAGGGCAAGGGTGTCCCGGCCATCCGCAACTTTATCAAGTGCATCGCAACTGCAAATTCGTCCTTAGAAAGACGCCCAGTCCTGGATACGTTCGCAAGATCCCATATCCTGGCAAGTTCCGTCTGTGCTAGTTTCGCGCGCGTGAAAAACTCGTAACTGTCCTGCCCTGGCTCACAAATCATAAACACAGGTCCCAACTTTGAGAAGAAGCATGCGTGTTTTCTGACCTGTCACGAAGCCTTTTTTCTCCTTATCTAAACCATCAAAAAATTGGTCGCACTGCGCCTTTTCATCGTCTTTGATCAACCACTCCGTGGACGTCATTAGCTGAGACGCAGCACTAGAAACTATGGTCCTTCGACGGTCTATGCGGGGAGAGCTAGGGGGCGGCCCAACCGTTGACATCCGATTCAAAAGCCGCGACGAAAGGGGAGGCGCCAGAGGTGTATGGAGTCCCAAGTCTTTTATCGGACTTACAGAAGGACTATCTAAAGTCGGAAGGGTCGTAGTCGGACCTAAGAGATGAGAGGGGATCGTTGCAGGTACCGCAGGCAAAGCTCCTTGTCGCAACCGTGTAATCAAAATCATCGCAGCGGAGAATTGATGGATATCCAGTTTTCCGGCGCCCGATGTATCAACTAAGTTCCTGATTCAAGCCAAAACATGTCACTGATTCTGCCTTAGGTGTGGCTAAACATTGATGAGAGATCTTACCAGATTTTGCTTAGCGCGTCGACTGGCAACGTGGATTTGATAAACAATTCCTTTGCTGCTTCTCCTGGATACAAATCGTTCATCGCCTGCTTCAATCACAACACCGAGCCCGCTACGCACCAGTTACAAATCCATCCAATGGCTTGCATGAATTGAACGCAGCAGTAAATCGCTCGCGCTCCTCTGCGGACATATTAAACACCCCTCCACTTCCAGTGGTGTGAGAGGCAACTCCACCTCCAGTCACATGTGAAGCTATTCGTCCAATGCTGGTGCTATGTACTGATAAACCGCCTCCCGTATGGTGCGACGCAATACTCCCACCTGTTCGGTGGGTTGCAACGGCAGTTAAGGGGGATCCAGAAGCAGAGGCGCCAGTCAAATGGCTTGCCACTGTAGATGGGAAGGGAGATGGTGTCGATGTGCTAGCACTTCCAGGTAACGTAACACCATCAAACGTTGGGATGGGTGCAGCTAGAAGCACAAGTTCATCAGAACAATCCACACAACTTGGTCGATTCCGCCGAGGAACATACAGGTATTGAGTAATGTGGCACTGGGTACCTTTCCAGCTTGGGCCAGGGCAATCAACTTTAGAGCTTTGTAAAAGCCTTGCTGCGTTAGGTAGCCTTTGCGTTCTGAATCCGCGATTTGCCAGATCTAGTAGGTCAGAAGGTCAAAAATCGTGACGATTAACCGCGAATCCACATTCGCCCGCACCTCACTCAAAACATTCTGTGGTAAGTGCGACTTTGACATGAACGCCACGGCATCGTTTGGCTGAACAGTGTCAGTCGCCTGCGAATCCGCAAGCTTGAAAAGCTGAGCATAAGCAGCCCTCTCCTCCGCTGTCAGTGGAAAGCCCGGAGATACGTCTACCAAGGGGAAATCAGTGGAAATGTTCCAATAGGTTTGGGCAAAATGCAAGTACCGCAAGCACCTTTACTGGCGCCAGGTGGTGCCGTCGCCTGAGCTGCAGTGGATTGGGTAGACGGGACCGCGAATGGGTCGGACCCGAGAAACGACCACGAGTTCTGCTTGGTATCGGCCATCTACACAACAAAGCCCGAACGTGGCCGGAAAAGGTAAGGTAAGAATGTAAAGTAAAATGGGGGCAGAACGCTGCAAAATGCGCTTGCCGTGTTGCCTGCCTTCGCCGCGCCAAAGCCCATCAGCCATGAATTGACCCAGACTCCCAGTCACGCCACGTTAGTTGTACCAAATATGGCTATATGACGATTAATAGTGGCAAGTGCACCATCTCCCAGTCGTCGAGCTCTTTGCAACCTTTCGCGATCTTGAGATCTGGATTGCAGTGGTTTTCCCCCTCGCCCTACGCAGCGGTGGTCGTCAATTGGAGGCAAAAGAAGTGGGCCCAATGTCGCTCTTGCACTCCTGGGGTCCGTCCTCAAACCCTTTTGTTGAGGCAATCACACCAGAGCTCTACAACCGATTAGCCAATGTATTGTGGGCCACCTTCATCGTCGTCTATACCCTCCTATATATTTGGTCCCTTTCCCTCGGCGACTTTGTGGGATTTGGTATACAGCCTTGATTTTCTGGTGTTGTTTGGCAAAAGTCGGATCTCTAACGCTTGAGTTGGTCACAGGTTGGGTCCGCAAGCTCTTCCACCCCACTACCTGGTTTTTCAGCTTTGTCGCAAGTTTACTCATTGGGATTCTAGTCTGGAGGAGAGTCCAAAACCTGCAAGGTACGCTACTGGTGTTTTTTGCTCGCCTATATTTGTCCCTTGACCGTCCCCCGTTCCATAAAAGTTCGACGCCGAGTACAGCGGACGAGATTCCTTGCTCTGCTAGGCTTTTTCAATGGACAATTACTGGCTTCTGCGCTCTGGCATTGTGCGTCGAGTGTGATATTAGGATATTTCTACTTGCAACAAAAGCAAAGTAGAGTGAAAAGTGATTGGTTTCTGTATCCAGAAGGGTATGGTTTCGCACACCAGCTTTCTTTCCATGCATGTTTAGTAACTATCAGTAATTAGAAAATATGGCGCACCGGAACTCAATGAAAACCTTGTTTTCATTGCTGGTTACTGCTTCTTTGTCGCTCTAGCTTACGCTGGGTATCGTCGATACGCTGAGCGCGATCAGCTGGCTTTCCCACCAATTCAGGTATATTTGGGAGGTTTAGCGGAGTGGCAACCTTTAGTATTTGAGGAGTCCGTTTTGATTAATGGTATTTTTTACAGCGTGGACTGCATTGGCGTATAAGAGCTCGGTTACCTGTCAGCTTATCGACGGCGGTGTCACTTGGAACCATCTTTCTCGCGGTGTACAACTCATTGTACCTAATTTGTGGATCCTCACTGTACAAAATCGCGGCAGCAAGCGTCGTTCGTATCGGTAACTTTGCGGCGACTTTCGGAAACAAATCTGCTCCCACTGAGTATGTAAAGAATGCGACCATGGCTCATTTATCACCCTTCTCGACTGATAAAAGAGTTTCCCGTTAAACAGGCTCATCATTCATGAAGGCTCCTGGCTACGGTGGATTGGCTTGAGGTCGCTTTTGCACAGCTATATGACAGGAATGTTAGTCCTTGCGATCTGGGAAGCTGTCGACCACATTTTCGAGGTCTTCTTTACCGCTGTGAGTATCGAGGTTTTCATTCAACTTTGGCAGGAGGACTGTCATCTTGATACATCATTTCCTCTTTCCATTAGCCAATTAGACAAAATATTCCTCGTTCCACAATTCTAACAGGTCTGAACTTGCCGACTGGCCAATATGCACAGGTATTTACTACAGTAGAACGTCACTTAGCTCGTGAATATTGACCGTATCTCTCTCCCTAGTACCTGGCGTGGTTGACCTTGAAAGGCCAACTGGAATTTCGCGGTCAATCTAGCCAGAGTATTTTTACCGTTCGCAATGACGAACCTTCACCTCTGAAAGCGGTGTTTGCTTCATCGATGTCTATCGTGGACCGTCTGAGTGAATCATTAGAAGGCGAACAGAAAAAAATGAAAGGTGGCTAGTTGTTATATAGAGGATCACTTTTAAAGGGGTTCTGCCTTTCTGACCGTTTCTCTCAGAACGCCGGGAACAGGAGGACGCAAAGCGAGTTAAGCCAATTGCCGCTGCCTCCGGGGTGGCATCTTCAAGCGTTTTTTCTCCTCAGAAGCGTAAACAGGCCATCCTGGGTGCAGTCAGCGACAAAGTCAAAGAGTTTGTGTTCCAGCCAGGGAGCCCTGCTCGAAGTCCGAAAGTCCCGCCAGAGCCACCAAGAGTTTTACAGGACAGTTGGCCACAAGAGCAGCATAGGGAGTATCCTGCCTTGCTTCGACCCCCACGGCAACACTTACATGCTCAGCAAACAGCTGGAACAACGGCACAGTCACAGTCAATACCAGTGTCATTGAAAAGCAGGCGCGCAACTGGACAGGAGGTTTTGGCGAACTTGCAGCAATGGGTTGCACGGTGGAAATGGGGAAAATGGCTCGTGGCGGAGACGTTGGATCGACAAACAAAGGATTTGTTTGCCGACTTTCAGGTGCAAGTTTGGGCTATTCAAGGTGGGTTCTTAACAGAGTATTGGACGTTAACAGGGTGCTGTCAACTTACAACTAACCCATGATTGGCAGTTCTTATTTGCATCGTCGTTGCTTCTCCAACGGAGGACCGATTTGGAATTGTTAGCGACGATCTTGACACCATCCTTGAATGTTTACTTCGGTGTCAGCTGGTTTTGGAAGCACGATTGGCGGACCCACCTATAAAACCATTTGAGGATCCATGGATCCGAAATCAACTTGATGATAACCAATTGTTATTTAGGGAGCCATATGCTCTCTTACAAGGTACGTAATCCATACTAATTCACAGGATTTTCATCAGTGGATCATTTACCAATTTCCTGCTGCAGTAATGCAAAATTCTTTGTACCGGGTGGTTACTGCGTGGTACGAAACATTGGGGCAGAGGAAGTTGCATCCCCGATACGCCAGGAAGTTCCAAAGATATCTAGACTTCAGGGAATGAGAGGATGTCGGTGGTATCGGGAAAAGGGAAACGGGAGCTGTGGCATATCAGATGAGAAGGTGGGCATGCGTAGAAATAATAACCTCTGGTTTGCAAATATGTACACAAGATTCTGGCGCAGAATATCATTAAATATCTATAGTTTGAAATCCTATAGAGCGCTTCAAAATCCAGTTCCACTACGTGCCAGGTTTACCCTTGTACTCCGACCATACTGTCGATGACAGGCAGTTCTGCCAGGAATGGAATCTGGCTCATCCGGACAGTAGATTGCTTTGGTGTATTAGCAATAACAAATGGATAATACACCAGTGTGGATTCGAATCACTTCGGGTTAGGCAAGACCAAAAAATGGGCCAAAGTGGCCACTGCAGAGTGAGGAACAGAGCACTGGTCGAAAAAAAGTAAGCAGTTTGTTAAATGCGGTCTGTGTCTTTCCAAAAGAGGACTGCATGCGCCGTTCTAATGTAAATATATACAAACGTTTCCTACCCGCTCTCCTCATTCCTCTCCAGCAATATGTACAATGATATAATAGCGGCAGTCTGATCATGCGCCAGTGCGTTGCCGCTTTAGGTCCTTTTGCGCAGAGGAAGGCGTCAAGGACGACCGCTTCTGCGGCTAACAACTTGGTTATTATCCTTCAAGAATTTTTTACCGACCAAGACGATCAATGACTTACCACTGCAGAAGATCCACCTGCTTGTCCCCCGCCCATCACACGGGCCTTCACTCGCATCTTACTCAGCTCCAAATCGACCTTGTCGTACAGCTTTTTCACCTCAAGCAAAGTCTGGATGTTCATTTGCAGCTCGTTAAACTTTGCACATACAGGAGCGGTAGGCATATTCGGTTTTATTCCCAGACCAAGTTCCTGTAGGAACTGGTGGACTCGGGGCACAAGGGCAGTTTTCGGTCCTGGAAGTTTTGAAGAACGCGCGAAGGCCCCCACTGGATATTTGATTTTGTGGGCAGAATCTAGAACATAAAGTCCCAGTGAGCCCTCAGAAAATGGGCCATCACAGTCCGTAGGCGCCTGATCACCATACCTTCCTCGGTTGCTGGTTCTTCTTTGATCTTGCTCCTCTTTCTTGCGGAGTTACTGGGTCCTACTTCCATTACCGGGCTGCTGACATCTTCAGAGGAAGCCCTCTTGGTTGAGCCCACAGATTTCCGTTTCTTCAACTTCTCCACGTTTTTATCGATAGGCGTCAGTCCTTCTCTATTCGCCAAACGCACTTCATTATCTTTGAGCAACTGCCAGACAGCCTCGCGTTCACGTTGCATTCGCTCTTCCTTTTGCTCACGACGACGGAGCTCCATAAAGAGATACTCTTCCTCTTTAATTTGCTCTGCAGTTCGGTTATAGAGAATTTCAAGGTTCTTTTTCCGTTCGATCTCGCGGGCTTTATCGAAATTGTACCCCGTTAGATCTTTCTTGTCCGGCTTGCCGCGTGCTACAAGGATGGCACGTGTGGTTTGATAGTAGCGCTCCTTCAGATCCTATACATTGATACAACATGAAGTCACTTCACACGCTTTAAAAGCCACCAAGATGGACGAACGGTTGCACCATACATCTATAGTTCGCGTATGGTTCGGCCAATCATATCGGTCGAAGATAACAAACCAGCGTAGATCGAACGCTTTGCAGAGAGAAAATAGATAGTCGGTTTCTTCTCTGGTCCAGCCAGACGACGCTGCTTTCTCTAGGGTACCGAAAATGCTACGCTAAGCATACGCAGCAAGTCATGTAATGAATAACTACCCCTACCCTTCAGATGAGCGTTATATTCTTCCTCGGTGTACTCGACCATATCAACAATTTTGTTGAACTTTGCAAAATAATACTCTGAATGTGTCGAGTTGGTCGGAGTTGATACTTACGCATCCAAACCAAAACAACACCAACCTTCTGCATCAGTCGCTTTTACCCAATGATATAGTTCCAAGTTATCTCTCCGAGCTGGGTTGGTAAAGGAACGCCAAACCCTTCATATGCGCCTTCGTTTAGGAGAGGGACAAAGACGGAGCACATACGGTTGCAACCTACCATGGCGAAACAGCAGTTCTCTTGCTAAAATTTGGTCTAGCCTTGTACTTCTTTTTGGCAAGTACCATTGGTGGTGCGCCGCCGGTCAAAGAGAGTAGCTCCCGGTTTAGACCATCTGGGCAAAGGTGTGAATGACCGACCGGTTGACGTTAACCTGCGCCTCATGGACCTCCATACCGCTCTTTTTCTCCTTGACTCTCTCCGCTTTAACAGCGTTGCGTATCGATGAGGTTGTTTTTCCAGCGTCGGCCGGGAGCTGCAGAATATCCCGCACGTCGCTGGACATGCCTTGAGCTTTCCAGGTTAAAGCAGATCTCGCTGGCAGTCCGTTTCTTGGGACGGGCACGCGAATACCCTAATCACGTGCCCAACCGGTTGCATTTTGCAGAGCGCACGACAATCTGGGATCTGCTTCTTTGCCCAACCCCCAGGCCAATTGTGAGAAATGACATGGCATGTCCTGAGGTCAACGCCGACCCAGCGTCACCATGCTCGGAGTGCGGCAAGCTCAAGGAGGATGTGAAGAGGTTAGCGGATGAAAAGCAAGCACTCTTGAAAAATGTGAAGGCTTTCAAGGAGAAGGCTATCCAAACCAACAAATTGGTCGAGTTCTGTAAAAATGCAGAAAAAGGTGGCTCTACACAACATCATCTTTGATTCTCACTTCAGTATATTTGACCTGTTTTTATTCTTCTCCTAATATCTAAAAGAAAAAGCCGAAAATGCTGCAGAACTGTCAAAACTAAAGAGTGATCTGGGAAACACCACTAGAGATCGCGACGAGGCAGTAGCGGAATTGATCAACTTACGCGAAGAGATAACCAAGATCCGGGAAGAGGTCGTTGTCTCGAAGCAATCTGTCTCTCGATTAGCCAAAACCGAATCGGCACTGGCAAGCGCGAAAGCAGAAGTGCTAAAGCTGAAAGATGCGAACAATCACTGGCAGAGGCAGGTCATACAACAGAAGGTGGTAATTCAACAGTCCGAGAATGCTCTGAACAAACTTCAGGAGGAACATGCTCAAAAGTGCGTACGAAGGTAGATCTTCCGCTCTGTGTCGCACTGTACCCACTAATTTCGTTCCTGGTTACTAGAGATGATCAGTTGAGAAAGTTGGAAGATGAAATATGCAAAGCTAATAAGGTTCTATGTCAATCCGCTGACTTGTCATCGAAGCAAGACTCGGTGAAGGTCGAGATGGATACACTACGGAAGCAGTTGGCCGAGGCAAGGATACAAGCGGCGGAGGCAGTGAAACTGGCTGAAACTACAGAAGAGCGGTGTACAATATTAGAAGAGGGGAAAAGATCCTTAGAGAATCAAGCTAAAGCACTTGAAAAGGGGAAGCTGGAGATGGAGACCCGGTGCAAAGATCAACTGCTTGAAATTTCTCAATTAAAAAAGAAAGATGAAGAGATCCACAAACTCAAGGACATGCATTCACAGATGGGGGCGAGCATGAAAGCAAAAGATGAAGAGATCCAAAGTTTACTACAACGAGTATCGACCGCTGAAACGTCTGGAAAGACTGAGGTACCCCGGCACAGGAAAGGCCACCAACTCAAGGATGTAAGTGAGGACGCCGCGACGGTCCAACAGCGTTATGACAATGAAATGCGACGGATGAGGGGTCGGCTGAAAGAGTTTGAGGCGCAGCTTCAAGACAAGGAGGTGAAACTTCGTGCATGGAACAGTCGCCTCGCTGACGAAAGGGCCAGGCACAAGGATGAAGTGAGGCAGCTGCGGGCACAGCTCAGCGATGCAAGTGAACAGGCCAAAGAGCCACCTGTGCAAAAGGGGATTGAAAAACATATGTCACCGGATCAGTCGGAAGACGGGGTTTCTCGCCTTATGCGACAGATCGATCGTTTGAGAGGTGAAAATGCATCACTGTCGAAGCAGAAGGTATGTTCAGTGATACATGGTCGGACCGGGACCTCCTAATCATTGATTCTTCACACAGATGGCGTTGCAAGAGCTGGTGACCGAGCAGCAGGTTCGCCTAAGTTGCTTGAAGAGAAAACTCACAACGGTCGACTATGATGAGGTATGGCCGCTTGAGGAACGCTATATTAGGTAGCACAGTAATCGTTGTTTCACTTCCAGGTGCGATCTGACCTGGAGGAGGATTACAATGATCGCTGTTCCAAGCGAAGGGCAACCCAAAACTCTGTGCAGCCGTTGTCAGAAATAGTACCCACTCCGAGATGTTCCCCTACGCCTACAGATGACGAGCACGCTACCTCCCTTAACATTGAAGCGTCACCCATCTCTACTGCGAGCCGTTCTCGCGCCCCTAGCGTCGACTCCAATAGCACAACATCATCCGACCGGCACAAAACAAAGCCATTGCCTCCCAGTCGCTCGAGTGCGTTGGCTGCAAAGGAGAGAGAGACAGGAGGAGCCAAAGCACCTAGCACGGCGGCTAAGTCAAAAGCGGTTGCTACCACTGTAGAAAAGATCAAGCGAAGGTCACGCACGATGTCAACAGACAGCTCTACATCTTCGGGAGCATCAGAGCCTGTAGGATCCTCACAGCCGCTGAGATCAAATAGTATTCGACGTCAATCTATGTCACGTACTGTGTCCGGGGGTAAGCGAACTGCAGTGCATGCAGACTCGGGTGGAAAAAAGACTGCAAGGGCGGCACAAGCAACCACTAATGCAGCAGCAACCGCCTCACATAATACAGCCGATTCAATCAAAGCAAGTGTACCTTCTTCCTCTATATCGAAACAAGCTCGTAGGAAACCTACCCCTCCGGAGCGTCCAACCAAACTGCAGACGAGTGAACTTCAAATCAAACCAGCGGATAACGTCATCTCACCCCCGCAACCGCCCTGTCCTGTGGAATCTTCTGATCGCCTCTTTCCCAGTCGGCAAAAGGACCTTGCCGACCTCATGAGCAGAAAGATCCGGAAAATTGTGCCGGCGCAAAAAGCGCAGAAAACAAAACCGACTTCTCCTGTGGTCAGTGGCCAAAGTTCGCCAACTGTTGGCGATGTCACGTGTGAGTCAGGGACATGATGATGCTTGTCATGCCCGTTACTACCATTTCCACAACTGACGCGGGCCTCTTTTTGTTCTGCAGTCATCAAGGACGTGCTTTTGGGCATTGATACGGATTCACCTGCAACCCTCCTGGATTTCTTCAAAAACCCGCAAAGTCGAGCCGCGAGTGACTCTCATACCCTTCAATGCGCCTTAGAACAGTGTTGGGGACAACTCCGGTCGCACTCTCTGTTGATCGGAAGGGTAGGGGATGCCGCTAAATCGGGTGCATCACCCATGTTGCGAAGCTTACAAACATCCGAATATCTACCTACGCGTGAACGCCACATCATCTTATGCGTTTTCGTTTGGGCCGTGCGATATGCCAAAATGAAACTCTTGGACAAAATAATGACATGGATCCACCATACGCTCGTCACCACATCGGCTACAAAACGCAGCTTAGGGCGCGCGTGTCGTATGATCCGAGCCTTCACATCTTGGTGTCGTTTTACGAACGATCTGCAACGGTGTCGTGTGTTGTGTTACGACCTATTACGAGAGATTGGCGCTGTGAGTGATTGTATCATTATGTTAGACAATGTGAGCAAAATGTGGCCTGATGCGATACGACCGCCTGGACGGTCCGATCCGGTTTTCGAGTCACTTCAAGCGATTGTTACTACATTGACCGATGATGCGGTGGGTGTATTTGACAAGTGCGAATTGGGAACTTTGAAGGAAGGAACATTAACACCAGAGGACTTGCTGACGAGGCAGATGAAGAGAGTCTTTGACGACCCAGCATCTGGATCGGACGCGCTGTTTTCTGTTGCTTTTGTCAAGTCTGTTGAACTATGTGGGCAGCAGTTGCCTTGGGAAAAACGCTATACCGTTATTCAGCAGTTGTGGTCCCGGCTTAATGACCCCGACAAGGCACCCCGTTCACTCTCGCTCATCTCAGGATTAGCCAGATGTTCAATGGGAGATTTCCACGACTTGCCAGGGGTTGAATGGTTTAGAGATCAGTTGGAGAACCTGTTGTCCATGGATGACGAGAACCAGGAGATGCAAGAAGACGTTGCGATGGCTGTATTGGATTTGAGCTGGGGCAAGCTTTCAAGTTTGCGACGAGTGTGGGAATGGGCCAACGGAAGGAATTTGGGAGCTAATTTGACAAATGACTTGAAAGCGGTTGATAGAATTGTAAACAGATCGGGCTAGACTCTTGTATTATATACTTGGCTGTATTAATGACTTGTACAAAAGATTCCTTACATTAAACTTTCCAAAAAATTCAGGTCTCGCTTAAATTCAAACGCGGAGTGTGTCCGATACATATTGTATACAACTATTTACAACAATGTCCATATCCTTCTTCAACTGACCACCACTCAACTGCCGTATCCATCCGGCTACTGTGTAGGTACCAATCTCAATCGCGCCCGTAAAAGGTGACACCATGTGTCGCCATAGAAAACGTACGTAATAAATAGGGGTTTACCTTTGTTCTCGGTAGCAGCAAGCAAAAACCGGCGCTAATATGCGCAGATGTTGGCTCAAGTCTCGAGTTTCCAATTCTTTTATAAACAGGTGCATTTTCCGGTCGTGGTTAATACCTTTCCCGGAACTTGCACATGCATTAACCGCCCGCATTGTGCACCGAGCCGGAAACACTGCAAAACGGAGTCGCGACAGATTCCATTAGACCAAATCAGTCGGACGGCACCAGGACCGCCAGCAAAGTAAAAAGTTCGTCCGATCACCATGTAGGGCGACAATAAATGTAGCCAACCACAGTCGTTCTCGATTGGAATATTGGGAGAGGCAAATATCCAATATCACTCCTTTTCGCACATTCAGAGTCATCAGGCCATTCCATGTGATCTGGAAATCACACAGTATCACCGGAGATGACCAACTTTGCTTTCGCGATCATGGCCAATAGAGACAGCTTCGTGAACGGCTTGGAAACGTAGTCGTTCATCCCAGCTTTTAAACAGTTTTCGCGATCGGTTTTGAACGCATTCGCAGTTAAGCCAACAATGAAGATTTCGCGGCCTTGGTTCGTCTTTCTGATTTCGCGGGTGGCCTCCAGTCCGTCCAGTACCGGCATATTCAAGTCGCAGAAAAGAATGTGATAAGATTCGTTACTTTTCACCATGTCCACGGCTTGGCGGCCGTTATCAGCCACGTCGACGGTAAAGTCACGCAGCATCCGCTTAATAAGAGATTGAGTGACCTTGTTGTCTTCAGCGACGAGGATGCGCATGCTGCCCATCTTTTCGGGAACGGGCGCCTCTTGTGGAAGGACGTGAGCTTTAGGCATTTTGAAAAGGACTGTGAAACTTGATCCCTTATTTTCCTCGCTGGTTACTTCAATCGTCCCATCCATGGCATTTATGAGCTTCTTGACGATCGATAATCCCAATCCCGTCCCACCAAAGCGCCGGCTCGTTGATGCGTCTGCCTGGGTAAAAGGATTGAACAGCCGTTGTATTACTTGTTCCGACATGCCAATGCCTGTGTCTCGGACCGAAATGGTAAGGTTTACTCTGTCGGCATTGTCCACCGTCCACGTATTAGTAACAAAGACGTATCCACCAGGCATTGTAAACTTTACAGCGTTGCTGACAAGGTTTAACAAGATCTGCTTCAGTCGGGTGGAATCACCAATCACGTTGGGCCCTTCGTACGAGTCGACTTTTAAAGTGACCTCCTTTCCAAGGTCTTTGGAAATGGCGCGAACATCATCCAAAATCTCGGCTACACTGGTTACATGTAGGTTTAGATCAACCTTTCCAGCCGTCAGCTTGCTGTAATCGAGGATGTCGTTGATCAAGGATAAGAGTGTGGTTGCTGCCCGTTTGGCGTTGGACATGTACTCTTTCTGGGTCTCGTCCATGGGTGTTTCGTCCATCAGCTCGACGTGTCCAATAATGGAGGTAAGAGGAGTGCGCAATTCATGACTCATGGTTGCTAGAAACTATTCACGTGGCATGTCGGAATAAGAAAGAAAAACGCAACAGCAAATCCAAGGCGAAGTCCAAAAACTCACCACGTCCTTGTGCTTGGATTCAATGAGCGCCTCTTCCTTTGCCCTGGTCAATTCCATCTCAGCCACGACTTGGGAGGTAATATCTTGCGCCGTCCTGTAGTCAATTGCCATAATGTTAGATGTTGAGAATTATCAAAGAACTCCATTCTACACTTGACACAAACCCGCGGAGTCCTTGAATCTTTCCGTCGCGGATCACAGGCTTTCCAAATCCGCGAATATAGACCTCCTTCCTGTCCGACTCTCTTCGAATCCGCTGAATGATGTGGTATGAGTCTCCATTCAACAAAGCTTCGCTAACCGCCTTGTCAATCTTTTCTCGATCCTCTGGCGCGACGCACTTCCAATATCTATCGTAGGTGATCCTGTTGGCTTCATATGAATCCGGTTCCATGCCAAATACTCGGAAAAACTCGTCGGATGCATGTATCCACCGGACGCCAGATTTTTCGTCTTCATTTAGCTCCCAGTTGCCAAGGTGGGTCAGCGCCTGTGCGTCCGCCAGCATATCTCGCTGTTTCTCCACCAATTTCGACTCTTCCGAGAATCCCTTAATCGCCTCCACGCTATAATTCAAGACATACGGACTTGCGATGGCTGTAATGGCGGAGACGCCTGCTGTCAAATATCTATCGGCAACAACCCATTCAACGCCCACATGGCTGGCATCCAGAAAATGCCCGATTCCGCAAAATAGGATGAATGCAACAAAGAGTCCCCCTACGCATTTTTGATAAAAAGTCGTTGATGGAAGCTTGAAGACAAAGAACGCCAGTTCTACCGGAATGGCAAAGTAGGAAGCCCCTATAACAACATCCGCCCAAGGAACAGTGAGTTTGGTGCTAACGTCGGGCAGCGCTTGCCCTACTACTTGGGACGATGGGTCTACGGGAACCGGAAGAGCCCAGGTGCGTTGGAGCAGGAATCCAAGTAACAATAATACTGTGCACATTGGAAAACCAGGTAGTCGTCACTCAATGGCGTTATTCCTCAAGAGAAATGTGCTCTTGCTTTCCATGCCCCAATGCAACCCCGAGCGGGATTCCAATACTAAAGGCAACTCTGGAAAAAGGGTCTGTCGTGGCGATCCCCGGTCACGTGATATTCTGACATCATCGATCCGGACAATCTTATTCGGATTAGTCGTTCATTTCATTTTGCAAATATCCTCGTTCATGGGCATGCGTTTGTTTTGGTTTGTGGGTGATGCGCATAGAGGGATGGGAATCGTCGTTTGCTACTTTTGCAATGGTGCGGTGGTTTGCCGATCGTTTCATTCAAGTAAGTTTCCGGGCATTCAGAGCCATGTCTACATGCTAGGGTCTTTTGACATTGCAGCGGTCGCCGTTCGTGGTAACAACGGTATGAAACCAACGACCGTCCGCGCGATCGATGGGTATGCTTGCCAGCTCTGATTCACAAAAGACAGCAAAGCGACGAACGTAACGACCATCAACAAAAAGCGATCACGTAAGGTTCGGTTCGCCTGTCTTTGGAGAGATTCGAACTTGCAAATCACGCGTGCCGTTCGGACATCCACAGATTTCACACTTTTTGCTTGAAACAATGGAAAGTGTGACATCTCCCAATGACACAAAAGTAAGTCGCAATATGCGACCGTTCATTGGGGCCTTTCATTCCGAAAACCAAACGAGGTGAAGGATAAAAATCAGCTCATCCAGTGCTCATTGCTTTGTTTACTCTTGCTGTTCGAAAGTGGCTGTTTTTTGGTACAAACGGCCAAGAAAAAGAAAAAGGAGGGCGTCGTTACGACGATTAGACGGGGTGGCCAGAAATAAAGCAGGAAAAGCATCGTAACACGTTGGACAAGCAAAAATCCTCGGATGTCATGGCTTGCTTTTTTCCAAACTTTGTGTGTCGTCACAACGATAAAATTGGCTTCAAAGAAAGAAGAAGAAAGATGCTCAAAAGTTTGAAAATCATCAAAAAGAAACACAGGCTTTGAAAGGCTCAGCTGTAAGTACGGGGCAGCGTTACGTTGTCGCGTACTTAACCAGATTCGGTTGCTCTCGTACTCGGCTGTGGGTTGGACGGTGGTGTTCCGATAGTTGCTTAAAAAATCTTTGGCAACGTTACCCACACACCAGCAGCCATAAACCTTCAAGGGAAAGTGTCCGCACCCGCGCGGTGGAGCTAGTACGACATCATCCCCCTGATTTCCGCCTGCTCTCGTCTAATGATCGGCAGTTGAGCAGCTCTTTTTTCTTTTTGCATCTACTTTAAATATCATTATGTTGTCGTGCACTGTGGGCTGATATTTTCAGTCTCGGCCCACTAACCGTAAACCTTGGCTGTCCTATATACCTCGTGCAATCCACAGTCTCATCAGGGATTCGCCATTGGCCGTTGCTACTGTTCTTGGCTCACATAACAATTTGGCACCTTTTCTCCATTCTTGTGGTCGCCAATGCTTCCGAAGGAAGGAAATAAAAAGATTACACCGATAGCCTGCCTGCCTTCACGAATTCTGGTTGCAACTTGGCCTCCCTGTCACCACCGTCTTACCTCTCTGGTGACTCGGACTGTGATAACTACCAAATAAAATACCTGGACCTGGTCGATCCCACATTCCTTTCTTCGTCTTCAATTCTATTCAACCTAGCAGCATCTACATTCATGGTCATCTCCGCCCAAGGCGCGCCGCCGTTGGAAGATTTCTCAAACGGCGGTTGGGTTCCCCACAGTCCCGGTGAAAGAGCGATAAACTTTATTTCGCTGGCGATAAACATTGTGAATATATGCGGAAATAGCTTCATCTTTTATCTGTTTGCCACTGACCGGGGGTTAAGAGAAGCTAGAACCTTTTTGGTATAACCTGTCTCGCCTTTGCTAAGAAAGTTATTGAATGTACTGACATTAAACTTTTTGCAAAGATCCTGAACCTCGCGGTAGCAGATTTCTTGTGGGGCGGCTCAGCGGGATTTACAGAATTGTGGAACGGTATCGCCGGGGGATTCGCAACCGGACCAGCCGGCTGTCAAGCTGTCTTGTTCCTTGCTGCTTTGGGAATTGCAGTATCTATGCAAACCCTTATGTGGATTTCGGTCGACCGATGGCTCCATATTGTGCATGAGTAAGTATTTAGTGTCTTTATCGGCTGTGGCCCGCCTTGAGTGGTGTCACTGACGCCCTTGCCGAATCTTTAGGAGGCCAAGCCCGTCATCCGTCATCATGTACATCATCGCCTTGGTTTGGTCGGTCGCAATCTGTACGTACCTGATTTTTCGCCAGTTGAGATATATACTGTTTGTCATGACACTGTCCATTTTTCCAGCATTTGCCACATGGCTCATGCTGGCCTCTCGCCCAGCCGGCGGGGCAATCATTGCCGCTACCCACACATACTGCGACGCTCCATGGCTCATTCAAACACCCCTGATGAAAAGTGTCGCCTACTTTACCCTCACCTGCTATGTATTCTTCCTGACGGTGATGGCCTTGTGCTATGGCACAATATACCGTAAATTCCGACGAGTGCGTGCCCGTATTGCACGACTCACCGTCCGGTCATTGGGCTCCGCAACAACTGGGTCATCCCTTTCCTCTCAATGGAGCGCGACATTTCCGAACGATTTAGGAGTACAGCGATCAAAAGAGGACAGCGCTGTATCGGATGTCCTTGAACTGGGTGTTGGGCGTAGTAGCCAAACAGATCGATCAGAAAGAATACGAAGAAGAAGGGAAAGAGGGCACTTAATGGAACAAGAACAGCAAGAGGAACGAGCGGTGGTCTTCAAGTTTGTCACTCTTGTGGCTTTCTTTTCTGTGTCGTGGGGATTTTGGGTCGTGGGAGTTGTGGCCTATGAGACGTTCACCAACAAGCCATCCCCGGCGAATCTTACTGGAATGGGAGCCATCATGGCGTACACCAATTCGGTATGTGTCACACCTCTGCATTTTAAGTTGTGTAGCTTCTCAAACTAACCGTCATCTCTGTATTAGGCCGCAAACCCGCTCCTATTTATCTTCCTCGACAAGCGCTTTATGTCATCAGCAAAAAATGCCTTGGGCTTGTACCAATATAACTAAGAAAATCGAATACGCCAAGTACTTTATTCTAATCGACTGATATTCTTGATCTCATATGACGAAAAACCATGTTGTTTTCCTTTTTTGGCAGACTGCAATTCGTTGCAGTTGACCGTATGTATGTAGTTTTTGATGTACGTTTTAAGATTAAGTTGTGTAAATTGTTCACTAAGCGGTAATAGTAGTTGGGATAATGGGATTAATGGCGCTATTAGGGTAGTAATTGGGCTTTTCTGATACCTCAACAATAGTCATCGTTGAGATTGCTTTCAAACTATTTGTCATTGTTATTTATTGGACCTCTCTCCCAAGCGTCATCCGTTCTGTATCTTTGATGCAAGTCACGATCCTAGCCCATGTCTGCATCATCCCGTCTTATGACCTTTAGACACTTGAAACTCTTTTCCCGTTGCGCAATTTGCATGACAACATCCGTCCAAACATCCTTTCAAAAAGATAAACAAAAAGAATCAAGTCCGATCGCTGACTAATTCACGTGGGTGGCTCAGTTGATCACATGGCAGGATGGTAAGCCTTTGAACGCGCATTGCGAAAGCGATATCGGCTGAGGTCGGGGTTGTAGCGGAGCCCTTGTGCTCGTTTTGAACGATTTGACGCTGACACTGCCCATTGGAGGCAACTGCATTCTTTTCTGGACGTTAACGCCGGTTTCTACGCAAGAGCATATGACCGAATAGGACAACATCTTCCACACACGAGGGATTTAGCCGACGTTGCATAACCATTTTGACTTTTTTTGCACCAAACATTAGTGATTTGAATTACAATCCCATCCCCTTTTCCCATGAGCACAAATCCGCCTATTGCACAAACAGAGACGCAGTCTACTTCACCGGTCGATAACTGGGCGGAGGACCGGAACACAAGCTTTGGTGAGCGGCTCCAGACGATTGAACCTCACCCCGGGTTATCCAACGGTATCTATTCCGACTATCGTAGCCCATTTGCAGATGATAGGAATGGAACTTCTAGTACAAGCCCAACCCGGTGGCCCGATTCGAATAGCTGGTCGTACGACTATAGATCCAATGGGGCTTGTTCTTCGGCTCCGTCTGCGAACGGTCACTTGACGACTTCTATGGACGACCGACCTGGGTCTTTTGGACACTGGACTGGAGGAGAAAGGGACAAGTGGAGTACTTCCTCTGCTCAATCCATGATGAATTCGAGACAAGCGAGCGAAGGGACTGATGGGTCGGAAAAATCTACAGGAGGGAGAGAAGTTGCAATTGATCCTGGCGGAGATGCGTTAAAAAGACTATGGGATTGGTCAGAGTCACAGCGACCATACACTTTGGACCCTGGGGTGGGTCCCTATAGTGCAGAGAATAGTCCGCGGCGTGCAAATATTAAACGAGAAACGATCGATTTGACTGATCTTCCCAGCGATGAAGTTGATGGGAATTCATCTGATGTAGTCTTTGTTGATGGTATGTCGGTCCGTACTACTCTTGATAGAGAAAAAGTTGATGATATTTTCCTTGAAGATTCGCCACTCCCGCAAAAGCGCAAGGCAGAATCTATCAACTGCTACTCTCCGCGGCGCCGCTTCGACTATCAGAGCGAATTTGGCCGTTCTGCTCCACCCATGAACTGTTTCGGACCAGGAAATCCGTACCACACATCACAGCCCGTCAGCAGTGGTCCATTCAGCAAATATTCGCATCCAACACATCCCTATTACCTGCCACCTCCACTTCCGTCCCATCTCCCACCGCCGCTTCCAACGCCATTTACATCTTCCATCATGTCTCCACCCCGCCATTACTCCCAGCACTCGTCTCCCCTCCTACACCCGAAATCCGAAGTTCATGTAATAGATGACACATCACCTGCGCCTTACGAAGTGGTCGATTTAACAGATATTGATGCTTCGGAGGAAGCCAAACTGAAACGAGCTGCTAGTGAACCCAAATCTGCACTATCGAATCCCGAGATGGTGTGCTATGGGATCATTAGCAGCCTGGTTCAGCCTCTCAACTATGACGTATACAGACAGTGCAGTGGAACAGAAAAGTGCCTACGAGTGCGAATTGTTCCAGAGACGAGTGGGTCGTATACGAAGCATGCTATGCCGTTTCAGGTGCTCACCCTGGATGGACAGAGGGTACGTTGAGCATTCAATTAATGTCTATCTAGGTTGTTTTCTTATCTCTCTATGGAATTGTAGCTAGGGAAACTGAAGGAGGACGTTAGTTTGGCCCTTACCCCGTTTTATCGAAGCTTGATATTGGAGGCGAACATTCCGCGATATCAGCATAACGTAAGTGTGTCCAAGTCGGCAACAAAATGTAGGCAGTCCGTAAAATTCACCGCGTTCTTTTCCCCTCAATTACAGAAATACACAGCCCCGCTCAAGCTATTCGTCATTGGTCCCATCCAGCTTGCAGCAGCAATAGGCGCGATTCTTTTCCGACTCAATATTCAGCTGGAAGAGGTTAGCAAAGCCTGTCAGCTCAAAGTTCGATATTTCAATCCCCAGAGAGCTGGGTCAAGTACAATGGGGCCCCCTCTGGGTCTTCCATGTGCCTTGTACCGACCCGAACGAGTAGCGTCAGCCAACACAGACGACGTCAAAAGTCAAATTGATGCCGTTTACATGTCGCTTACGGCAGCCGAGGATCTACCCGAGGCTGAACCCGATAGACGATTATTGACTCCATTATACAAGCATCAGAAGCAAGCCCTTCACTTTATGCTTGAGCGTGAGCGCTCTGTCGACTTTCGGGACTTGTCTCAGCGATCGCGGTCGTTGTGGGCCTATGAAAACGGAAAATTTCGGAACACAGTTACTGGTGACGCAGTGCACGTGGAGCCGGCTCAAGCATTGGGTGGTATATTAGCAGGTATACGGTGAACTTTGTGATATTAATGTTGTGTCACAGGGTATCTGAGTCCGTTCTTTAAAACACAGATGACATGGGACTGGGCAAAACAATCGAACTCATTTCCCTAATACTCATAAATCAACCATCTCAAGCCGTCCGCTATGAGCCACTCCAACATCGAAATCAGCGCACTCCCGACCCGTACCCCTTCCTCCCTGGCCGGCAAGTCCCACCCCCATCACCACCACCCGGCGGAGGAGAAATTCCATCTCGTTCAACATTGATCGTCTGTCCTTTGAGTACTGTGGCAAACTGGGAAGAACAGTTTGGGTCCCATGTGAAGGAAGGTGCTGTTAAAATCTATGTATATCACGGCCCAAATCGGTGCCAGGATCCTATCGTGTTGGCCAATTATGTACGTTATCCTTGCTTTGCGTATTTTAGATGAGGAGTCGTATATCTGGTACTAAATTCTTTTGGTTCGTGTTTATTAGGACGTGGTTCTCACTACGTATAATGTGCTGTCACTGGAGTACGGAAGGGTATGCTGAACAAAGTTTTCCTTGCATTTGAGCGGCAACATCAATATTAAATTTCGGTGTTACATAGAACCAGAAAGCTCGATCAAAACAACTCGAATCGTCTGTTCCGCAGTCTCCCTTACAGTCTGTTTATTGGTTACGTATTGTCTTGGTGCGTGGAGGGATGTAATGCTAGTTCAAGCGAAACTTTTCTTCTCATTGTACAATCCTTGTCAGGATGAGGCTCATGTGATCAAAGAACGGAGTACGCATCAAGCAAAGGCTGCATGTGCCCTGAGAGCTGAAAGACGTTGGTGCCTGACGTGAGTCTCTTGATGTTATAATGTACTCTGGGCGTTGATTTACTGAAATCCCGCATTTTTTTTTGTTGCAGGGGAACGCCGATTCATAATAAGATCGACGGTACGTATAATACTGAAACCGCGCTCGGGTTAAAGGCAGACACTTATGCTATCTTTTGTGCAGACTTGTTTAGCTTGTTGAGATTCTTGGGATTGGAGCCGTTCAACCATTGGAGGGACTTTAGTCATTTCATCATGAAGCCTCTCAAAAATCGATCCGAGGTCGCTGTCTCGCGATTACAGGTGAGGTTTCCGCCACGATCGTAGAGTACTACATGCCGCACTATCTCACACACACGGTCCATCTCTGTCTACAAAGACGGTCATGAAACTCATCACTCTTCGTCGAACCAAAAATCAAATGATTGATGGCAAACCTATTTTGTCTCTCCCACCAAAGAACATTTCCATCTACAAACTCACCCTTGACGCATCGGAACAAGCACTCTATGATCGGGTTTATGAGCGGGCTCGTAATGTCTTTCAGGAATTGGACGATTCTGGTCGGGTGTTTAAGCATTACGCTACACTCTTGGAGCTTTTGCTGCGGCTGAGACAAGTAGTGACGCATCCAGCCTTGTACCGCGATCAAGGGGAAGTTGGTAGGTTCTTGAATTGTATTTGTCTCTGACTTTGGGAATTCTCAAACAAGTCGCTTGACCAGGCGAGACGATTGGGGAAATGGAAAAAGGCGAGGATATGCCTGTCCTAACATCCGAAAGGGCAGCGCATCTATTGTCACTACTTCGAGACGCGGGTGATGACAAGTGCTGCGTGTGTTCCCTGTCGGTTGACGGTGGTGGTGAAAGGACGGTTGTCGTATCGCGGTGTGGGCACATGTAAGTTGTTCAGCCTTGTGTACGTGACAAGATGGAGTTTTAATGTCCCCATTTGGCAAGGTTTTGTAATGAATGTGTGCGTGGGGTTCTTGGGGAAGGGAACGAAGGGATGGCGTGTCCCATGTGTCAATGTCGAATAGGAAAAGCGGATTTGAAAGAAATCAAGGATATTGATGCGGTGAGTTTGCATTCAGCAAAAAGCATGTAAACGATATCTGACTAGGTATATATATATAGGCACAAGGGATGGATGACGCCTTTGCAGCAGCTGTTGCAGCAGCCCATCACAATGCTCCTGGAGAAAGCTCTCCGCCAGGCATGAGTACCAAAGTCCGCACTCTGTTGAGTGATTTGATCCAAGTACGGTCAGAGTGTACTGCAAGGGGAGAAGCACCTATCAAAGCCGTTGTATTTTCCCAATGGACCAACATGCTCGACCTTTTGGAGCCGTCATTGCGAACGTATGGATTTGGGTTTTGTCGACTGGATGGGAAAATGTCGCGGCAGGACCGGACAGGGGCGATGGAGAGCTTTAAAACGGATGCCTCTGTGACGGTCATGCTCGTCTCTCTCAAAGCAGGAGGAGTAGGCCTCAATCTCACATCCGCCTCTCGTGTGTACATTCTGGAGCCTTACTGGAACCCGGCTGTCGAAGACCAAGCCCAAGACCGTGTCCACCGCATGGGACAAACCCGTGAAGTACACGTGATTCGATTTGTTGTGGAAGGCACGATTGAGGAAGTCATTGAAGCGCTCAAACGCAAGAAACGCGAATTGGTGGCTACCGCGTTCCGAGAGCGAACGATTGGGGAGGAAGGTGTTGTTGAGACTGGAAAGAGAGGACGGCGCAAGGGCGCGAGTGCAAAGGACAAGGAGGAGATGCAGCAACGGAGGTTGAATGATCTGAGAGCCTTGTTTGGGTTCAAGGATTCAGTGTGACTCGTAACAATTACTGGTTCATGTGTATATTTCTTTTTGTTTTGTTTTTTTTTGGGAGGGAGAGGGAGAGGACATAAAATTGTGGATAATATTGCGCAAAAAAGGTTCTAGTATCCGATGAACTTGCGTACGCGTGCGTACCATGGCAAGCACCCATCCAGTGTTGGATGCCCCCCAGATGGTTGCCCAGATGGTTCCGAGATGGCTTTGCAAACGCGCCCCAAAAGCCAAGCCGCGCGCGACACGTGAAAGATCCGTAGCCACGTGACTAGATAAGTCGATTGTTATCACCAAGTTATCTTAAGAGGGAGACGTTATCTTGGGAGACATGCGGGTGGGGACCTTTTTCTTATTGGGGGGGCGGATGGATGGTTTTGAACGAAAAGATAAGATGCCCCCATTGAATCTCTTGCTGTGTCGTTTCTTGTTTCTTGTGATAAGATAATGGGGGGAAATAGTTTTCCATGAAGGATATTTTAAACGCATATAAAAGGGAGACGAGTGTTCATTGTCCCCCACGCAGCGACAGTTCCATTTTTTATTATTTTTTGTCATTTCCATTTGATTTGTCTGGTCAACACAAAAAGTGTTTCTCCCCAGATGCCACCTTCGGTTCCCGAGTACGCTTCCTATCCCATCCGCGAACGCGTCGTCGTTTGTGGCTTGGGCATGGTTGGACTCCGATTCTGCGAAAAGCTGATTGAATTGGATGTGGATAGGCGGTTTGAGCTTCACGTTTTCTGCGAAGAGGATGTGGTTGCGTACAATCGGGGTATGGATATGACTCGTTTTTGGTTGTATGGGCGAGAGTTGGAAAAAACTTAAAACTTTTGCTACTAGTCAACCTCACATCATGGTTTACCCATCGGGCGGTGAAAACTCTCATTATCCAACATCCCGAGTGGTACACTGCTCAAAACATTACCATCATCATGTCCAAAGCTACCCACATTGACACCACGGCCAAGATGGTGACTGGTGAGAACGGGACGAGCGTACCGTACGATTACTGCATCTTGGCAACGGGATCAGAAGCCTTCATGCCGCCAATTATCGGAAAAGAGCTAAATGGCGTCCATGTCTATCGAACGGTCAAGGATTTAGAACTCATTGTTGCATCCGCTCAAGACAAAAAGGCTGGAGTGGTGATTGGTGGAGGGCTGTTGGGCCTTGAAGCCGCCAAGGCATGTGTCGATCTCGGACTAAAAACCACTGTTATCGAACGGAATCCGTGCCTATTGAACAGGCAATTGGATATAGAAGGTGCCCAACTGTTGCAAAATGAAATGAGCAAAATCGGCGTCCTGTGCCGCGTGAATGCCAATATTCGACGATTTGTCGGACAAGATGTCAACGGTAAAGAGCTGGGCACTGTCACGCAAGTGATTGTCGATGATGAGGAGAGGGTCGATGCCGATATCGTGGTGGTTGCGGCCGGGATCAAGCCAAGGGATGAGCTGGCAAAGGCGAGCGGGATTCTTACGCATCCGAGAGGAGGAGTGCTTGTAGATGATGAATTAAAGACTAGCACAGAAGGCGTTTGGGCTATTGGCGTGAGTATTGGGCTTTTGTATCGATCATTTATGTGAGATGGTGTAATGACTGACGTTGTTCCTTGATTGCTTTTTTTTTAGGAATGCGTTGTTCACGGCGGAATGGTCTACGGACTTGTCGCACCAGGGTACGAAATGGCCGAAACGGTAGCGATCAATATCGTCAACGGACCTCAACGCACGTTCACCGGGGCGGACATGTCTACCAAACTCAAGCTTCTTGGAATCCATGTAGCAAGTTTTGGCAATTACTTTGCCGACCCCGAAATCTGCTCTCCCCTCGTTTACCGGGATCCATTTGCCGGAATTTACAAACGCTTATTGTTTACAAAGGACGGCACAAAACTTCTCGGTGGTATCCTCGTCGGTGATACTTCGGATTACACCCGCTTCCTCTCGTTCTCCAAATCTGGAAAGGTCCTCCCATCGCCTCCTGGTGAACTGATCCTTGGCAAAAAGTCGGATGAATCCAACGATGACCTCCCCGATGATGCCCAAGTCTGCTCATGCAATAACGTGTTGAAAAAGGACATTGCCGATGCAGTCTCGAAGAAGGGGTGTTGCTCTATTGCGGACGTCAAGACCTGCACCAAGGCAGGTACTGGGTGTGGAGGATGTCTACCTCTCGTCACAGACATTTTCAATGCTGAAATGAAAAAGAGCGGAAAAATTGTTGAAGTCTTTTTGTGTGAGCATTTCAAGTATTCGCGAAGAGAGTTGTTTGATATCGTAAAGGTCAGAAAGATTAGAACATTCAAAGATGCGATGCGATCCTGTGGAACTGGTGGAAATGGTTGTGAGATTTGCAAACCTACGTTTGGATCCATCTTTGCCTCACTCTGGAACGACCATATCCTCGAAAAGCCACATGCTTCTCTCCAGGACACAAATGATAGGTACCTCGCCAACATCCAGCGGGGTGGCTCCTACTCTGTTGTCCCCCGAATCGCAGGAGGAGAAATCACACCAGACAAGCTCTCTGTCATTGGCGCGGTCGCATCAAAGTATGGCCTCTACACCAAGATCACTGGAGGGCAGCGTATCGATCTTTTTGGCGCACCCAAGCATCTCCTCCCCTCCATCTGGGAAGAGCTCGTCAAGGCTGGGTTTGAATCCGGCCATGCATACGGTAAAGCTCTCCGGACGGTCAAGAGTTGCGTCGGAAGCACGTGGTGTCGATACGGAATCGGCGACTCTGTGGGTCTCGCCGTTCGCGTCGAAAACAGATACAAGGGAATCCGCTCACCACACAAACTCAAGGGCGGTGTATCAGGCTGCATTCGCGAATGCGCTGAAGCTCAATCAAAAGATTTTGGTCTGATAGCCACTGACAAGGGGTACAACCTCTACGTGTGTGGAAACGGAGGGTCGAGTCCCAAACATGCTGTCCTCCTCGCCGGCGATGTCAGCGAGGAGATGGTGATCAAATATCTGGACCGCTTCTTGATGTACTATATAACCACCGCGGATCGGTTGCAACGAACCGCACGGTGGTTGGAGAAGCTGGAAGGAGGTATTGATTATCTGAGGAGTGTGGTTGTGGATGATCGCTTGGGCATTGGGGAGGAGTTGGAGATGCAGATGCAGTACTTGGTTGATACTTATCAATGGTGAGTACATCTGGGTACCAGAAATTTTGTTAAGGACGAAACTTACCTATTTTTTTTTAAAAAGTGAATGGAAAACAGTCGTCGAGGATCCCGTTCGCCGAGCGGAATTCGCTCAATTCGTCAACACGTCCGAAAACGAACTTGTCATTGACACCATATCTGAGCGAGGACAACGGCGACCGGCCAATTGGCCCAAAAAAGTTGAAAAGTTGCCTCTTCCGTTCTTCACCAAGCTAACCCAGCCAACCGTTAGTAAGGAAGAGGAGTGGATCCGTGTGGGTTCAGTGACAGACTTTCCTGAAGAAGGCGGTGCGACCGTCAAATACGGGCAAACCCAATTGGCGGTGTTTAGAATGGAAATCGAAGGCGAGACCAAGTGGTTTGCTACTCAAAACGTAAGTGGTTTCTCTATGATTTGTTAAATGGCTTATAATAATGCTCACATGTAAAGCACTTTCTAGATGTGTCCACACAAGCGTGCCTTTGTCCTATCGGGTTCCTTAACCGGCACCCAAAAGTCCATCCCAAAAATCTCCTGCCCAAATCACAAGAAAAACTTTTCTCTCGTGGACGGCTCATGTCTCTCGGGTGAAGACTACTCGGTTCGCACCTTTCCCGTTAAGGTAGACGACAAGGGCGTGTGGTTGCTCTTACCCTCTGTCAACACTCTCGATGCAGAGCTTGGAACGGGATTATGGATGATTCGAGAAGGGGATGACATTAAGGCGGACGGTGGAATTGAAATTGTGAATTCTGGATGTGCGACAGGATGTGGAAAAAATGAGTTGGAGTGGTAATTGTGAGGGGGCGGGGGGAATATTTATATATTTTTCGAGAGTTTCTAATTACGGTTTAGAAACACTTTAGCCATTTTTTTTTGTCCATATACCCTTGTTTGCATATCCTATATTGAAATACATTTGATCGACATGATCGAAAAACTAGCATGTATCTTGTAGTAATCACTTTTGTATCTGTGGGTAGTTGTTGGTGAGCGTACTGGCCAACACATCTGCCCACACTCACTGGGTCTCAACCGTGGATCGTTTACTTTGAATCCTCACGGGCATGTACCAAAGGGCTTGTTAGCTCACCTGCCTAAAGTCTGATAAGAAAACCAGTCACCCATGTGCGAAATCGAGAGTAGTTTCAAGTCGTTCAAGAAGGCCCAACTTGCCGTTGTCGACCCACAGACTTGACAGATCTTTTTTTTCTTTTCCCTTTGGACTCGCCGTCATAAACGCCCCCCAAAGAGCTCTCATCAAAAACAAATTTCCAGAAGATTGCAAGAAAAACACGACGACGACGACGACGATGACGAACGGACACTGCACACAAATCAACGCGGGCGCGCGAAAAGGACGCCCATTCCTTCAAGGAAACGCCCAAACATCAAAACGCCCATCAAAAGATCTTTTTTCAATCGCTTTGAACGCCCGCATGAACAACACCCAACACAGCACAACCACACACGCGATATGACAAAACCGAGGTCCCTTTGAGGTAAGGGGATCCAAAAGTCAGCCCTCCCCCATTACATTTTGAAAAGTAGTTTAATGGGTGAACGCCCATCCATGAAATCTGCAAAAGATGGGCGGATGGGTAAAGAGCCCCCCCATCCAATTGTAGACAGGTTGGTCAAGATGCGGGGGGGTTGGACAGGCGCAATGAATCAAGTTGTGTTGCCGTTTGGGATTTATCAAAAAAACACAACAGAATATAAAAGCAAAAGCAGTTGCACTCTCCCCCTCCACACGGAAACGTAAAAAAAAACCTCGCAGACCCCCAAAAACCCAACAACAACAACAAAGAAACATGTCCACTCAAAAAACCACCTTCCTCCTCAACTGGGCACCCACTCCCTACCACATCCCCATCTACCTCGCCCAAAAACTCGGTTTCTTTGCCCGCGAAAACCTCACGCTCGCCATCCTCGAACCATCTGACCCCTCCGATGTCACTGAACTCATTGGGTCCGGCAAGATTGATATGGGCTGTAAAGCCATGATCCATACCATTGCCGCCAAAGCCCGCGGATACGGCGTCACCAGTGTGGGTACGCTCTTGGATGAGCCTTTTACGGGTATTGTCTACTTGAAGCATCAGGGACGGATCAGCGAGGATATCGCCAGTTTGAAAGGAAAAAAGATTGGGTATGTCGGTGAATTTGGGAAAGTCATTGTGGATGAATTGATGAGAAGGTTTGGGATGAGTGAAGAAGACTATACTGGTTTGTATATTTTGAAAGATTTCCTCCCCCCATTTGTAAATATCTAACACAAGAACAAATCCCAAATCCCATAGCTGTTCGAGTAGGAATGAACGTCACATCCGCCCTCAACAACTCCCAAATCGATGGTGGAATCGGTCTCGAAAACATCCAACAAGTTCAACTCGAACACCATTCCGCCAGCCTCAACCTCCCTCCTTCCAATGTCGGCATGCTCCGGATCGACGAACTAGCAGAACTCGGCTGCTGCTGCTTCTGCTCCGTTCTCTACATTGCCAACGACACTTTTATTAAAAATAATCCTGAAAAAGTCCGAGGGTTCATGCGTGCCGTTCGCTCAGCAATGGACTATATCCTGGCCAACCCAAAAGAAGCCTGGAAATTGTTTGTGGAAATGAAGCCCGCAATGGATTCTCCTGTTAATTACAGCATGTACGAGAGGAGTGCAGTCTATTTCTCAAAGACGGCTGAAAATGTTCATCGGGATTGGGCTAAAGTGACCAATTATGCGAAACATTTGGGTGTGGTGCAGGAGGGATTCAAACCCAATTATACGAATGAATTTATCCCAGATTTGGGGGATATGAAAGAAAAGGTGCTTGCAGAAGCGGATGGAGTTGGTGTCAGCAAAGATGGAGAGGATGTCGTGTCCCGTTGATAACGATGGTTTTTACATACGGGACTTTTGTGAGAATGCGAGGCATCGTCTGGTATATCGTACAGAGATGAATGCAAATTGTAATGTCTTTATAACACTCCTTGGGGCGACCCATGACGAGTTTTTCTCTATTTTATTTCCCATCTGAAAAAAAGGGCATCCAAATCCCATTCATGCTACATATCTGTCCTATCCACAAATCCATCCATTACAACACCATTCCCTAACACCATGATACCGACAACCCCTACTTGTATACAATATCTACATGTACAGTTCTATCCACATATCTAGTTTAGCATCAAGATGATACCCTCCTTTGTATATAAAACATCCTAATATGCGTCCAAGGTACACACAGCCAATCTCATATCACCAACGACGACAGCACCACCCATCCCAATACAAAAGCCCATCTTACGTCCACATTGACGCGGCTCCCCGCACTCTTTCCAGTAAGACGTAACGAATTCGCAAGCTGCCCTGCGGAAATCGCCAGTCCCGTTCGGGAGGTCCCGAAATCAAACACGGTATAAAAATGTCTCAAAAACATGGCGCCGAGAATCACATCCACGTTAATGTTTGGTGTAGATGCCGCGAAAATAAGGAGGCATGTTCCGTCAACGACAAAGACTTGTTGTTCGGCAAAGAGTGTAATGCGCCTCTGACCAATGTGGAATGTGGCGGGTGGGATACCAGAGACTTTGTCACACGGGACTTGATAGAGGCCTTGGTTCGGAAGTTGCTTGGCGTTCGCGGCTAGTACAATGGCTGATAGTGTGTCCGATGGGATAATGGCCAATGTCGTACCAGTATCAAAGATGGCCGTTCCTGTTCGGTTTTGTGTCAATGGCGCAGAATCTAGTGTGATGCCCTCAAAGGTAGTTGACCAGTGATTGCGCCCCGTGATTGGGATGGGAAACCAAGTGAAGTTTCCAGTAAATTTGCTCGAATCAGTGCCCCCAAAAGTGATCTGTCCAGCATTTGTGTCGGAAAATTGGCGGGATTGGTTGTACCAGAAGCTGGCAAACGGCTTGGATATTGCTTTGCTTGCTATCATGTTCCTGAATACGTCCGTAGCGGCTGAATATCCAGAACAGAAATGGGTGAGATTTCTAAAGAAACATGGATTTTGAAAAGATGTGTTTCACGTACTGTTTGCACCTGGTGGAGCTAGTCCGATCAATCCGTCAGAGGATCCAGTCGTTGTCTGGATCACATCCGCTTCGCAGAGAGGTTGGTTGGGTATAACCAGCGCTCCCAACATGACGGTATCCTACACGTAATGCAATCTTGTTAGCTCAACCGATCCCAATCTCCACAGTAACCTCGCGCAAGCCGTACCACTCCTAGTTCACATTCCACTCTCGTATTATCCCCATATACAATCGATTTTCTTAGTGGCCCCGTCAATGCCGTGGCCGGCGGCATGGGAACATAGGACGTGCTCTTTGTATTGTCAAAGACAGGTTGCCCAGAGCAACTTGTGCCTCGACATTTCGGGCTTCGCAGCCAAAACAAGCTGGATCCAGTGTCAATTTGCACTGCCATGACTTGAGCAGGTGTCCCAACACCAATGGTGGTAATGAGCTATAGAATGAGTAAAAAGCAAAGACTCAGTTGAATTGACCCAGATACGTTTTTGTCGACGTAAACAGTAAAGACGGCACACCGTACCGTGTGGGAGACGCTATCTGCAATAACCGTCGTCTGTCCAGTCTCATTTGCGTCCAGTGCTTTCTGTTTCAACTGAAAGTTCAGTCTGATTCAAGCCAAGAGTTAGCGCTCTCCCTTGCGGACCAAAACATTTGAAAGTTATCATTGCTCGTCGCACCTGAAAATGCCAATCTTTGGACTCTGTGGATTGCTAGGTATTGACAAGACGTTTCTCGCTTCGACATGCTGCACGAGTACGAACACGACAAGGAACCATACTGCCCACCCGTACATTGTCTGCAAGACCTCTCTCTGGACAAAACCCAAAACCCAAAACCCAAATGAACGGCCCGGAGGACAGGACTGACGAAAGACCAAGGGCGAAGTCCCAAAAAGTCCGGCGACGGGGGCTGGCAAAACGGAACTCAGCAACGGATTGTCGCATTTAACCATATGTGGCAATCATTTCATTTGCTGCGCTTACGGCATGCTTATCAAACGTGCAGTCAGACGGTTTCATCAGAAGTGTTCAAGTTTTTTTTTTTGTTTATCAAGTTACAATTTGGGGGTTTTTACTCTTCGTCTTCGTCCTGCACACCCCCCCGAACCCGTCCACCCTTCCTCCCCGCTTCTCTGGCCTCTTCCGAAGTGAATTCATGCGCATGTCCACTTGCATGGGCGGCTTTTCCTCCCATCGAAGCAATCTCGCGCTGCTTCTCGGGATCCATTGAAGCGAATCCACCAGAGTGACTGGCATGCCCACCCTTGGCCGCAATTTCACGTACTTCTTCTTTAGGGCGGTTCGCAAAGTTACCGGCTGGTAGGGGAATTCCATAAAATGAGCCCAGAGTGTTTATTGTTGGGAGCTTTTGACGGTTTCATAAAACACTTACGGTTGTTGGCAGCCGATGAGTGACTGGCGTGTCCTCCCTTTGAGGCAATTTCTCGCACTTCTTCCTTGGGGCGGTTGGCAAAGTTACCAGCTGTTCAGAAACAAAAGTTTTAAAACTATTGCATACGCATTTTTGCTTTTTGAATGAGGGGACTTACGGTTGCTATTGGCAGCCGACATGATTTTTAAAATGTGCTGATGTGTGTGTTGGTTTAGATGTGAGATTTCCTTGTTCGCACAGGTTTTTGAGTTTCAAGGTTGCGGGATGGTTTGACCTGTTTTGCTGCTTTATAAGTCTATTGACAGGTCAAGCCCGGACACTTTTAGCGGAAACCACAACGTCATGCCTCGTCATTTTCCTTTTTTTCTGTGACGGTTTACGCCATGATGATGCATAGATGTTTTTTGTGGTTCATGCTGATGGCTGCGTGTGGCTCATATGCATTCTGGAAACTTTCAATTGTGTGATGTGTGATGAAGGCTTGTGGCAGGCGGGGCGTGCTGCTGCGCGCATTCGTTAATGGCGGATTTGCAACACAGAAAAGAGCCCTTTCTCTCCTTTTGGTTTCTTGCCAATGGATTGATGAACGTAGGCAGGGGGTGGGCGGAACTCACCACCTTTTCGCCACTCGAAGGGGTTTTGAAAGTTGTTTGAATTGTGTGATGTTAGAATGATGATCATGATGATGCATGCAGATCACCCGCGTCCTAGTGTCCTTTTGGGCTTTTCCACCACCCATTTGCCATTTTGGCATCGAAATTTGCGGAATAAATATCTGTAATCCCCATAAAAATTCAATATAAAAGACAAGGGAAAGGCATCTAGCGAGCACACATTTACACTGCCAAAACAACTAGTTGTGTTGCAAACCTCCATTTATCACTTGCAAGTTCTATCCAAACTACGCAATGCCAGCACCAAAGAACCCCTCTCACGCCGGCTCAGGCGGATATCCATACGAAGAACAGGAACCCACTCTCGCCGTTGAACGCGAAGACCCCGGCCTTATTGGCTCCTTTGACAAGGAATTCAAAGATGAGGCAGAAACAGGTGAACATCCCAACGACTTTGGAACAGGACAAAACAGGGGATTTGCTAGTGAGAATTATCCCCATGAGAAACATGTACGTTCATGCCGTTCATGTGGTAGTATAGGTTAACATTGCAGCTGCGGTTGACGTGATTGTTGTTTTAGGAGGAGATTTCAAGGAAGGGTGGCCAGAATTCATCCAAAGGGACGGCCAAACCGACTCCCAATCCGCACGAAAATTTGGATAACGTCCGAGAATAGAGAGGGATGACCGGGTTGAATGACGGGGGGTCGAAGGTTCTTTCTTGTATTAAATGTTGTGTTTTGGGGAGGTTTTTAATGAAAATGTCGCTGCTGTCCAAAAACTTTTTTTCTCTCTCTTGGCCATTGCTGTGCTTTTTCCTAAAGTTTTTACTCTACGCAGAACTTGTTCACTGGGTAAAATGCAAACTGGGTATGCAAACCATGTACGTAAAGACGAGGTTGGATAGATCGCACAACTTCTGACCTATAGCATTTCAGACCGTCACCCATGTTGAAGATACAAAACAGGCCTTTAAGCTGACCCCTCGGAGATGCTCCACCACATAAACCACTTGGGGCCTTGGTTTGCCTTGGTGCCATTCAAGTCATCCACTTGCGTCAAGTCGACATTTGGAAAAGTTGTTTCAACCATGAGCCAACAAATCGACCGTACTTGACAGTTAACCGAGTTTCACGTCGTTTCTGGTACATTCGTAAGGCCAAATCTCTTTATCAAAACAAGGGAACAGACATCATTCAAAGACCCATCTTGAAATATGTCTATTTTATTAAAGTGCAGAGGATGTGCAACAGCAATTACCAGAACCCAGTTTCAATATCTCAACAGTACTGCATTACAGCTATTCTGATTCAATACGATCCTTTTGTTCTTTCGCTATTCCAAACTGTCTCTGGAAAAACCTCACCATTTCAATGAAAAACCTTACTGTATCCCATACCCACAATACTCGATTCACAATCCCATCCCGTCGAATAATTCCCCCCATTCAAAAACAGAGCGTCCAGCAAGGGCTTTCAGAGTTTTTCCGAATCTACGCGCTATCCCATCGGCTTTCAACCTTCCCCACTCACATCACCTTTTGGGGGTGCTTTGGTGTCGTTTGTTGAATTCATGGTGACTCCACACAGTTGTTTTAAAAACGACGAGAGGTTTGCATCATTGGGTGACGCTATACGCAGTGAGCAGATTATCAAAAGGGTTTTTATATAAAAACAAGAACAACATGAAGGTTGAACTCTCATACTCATACGCATCTATTGGCAATTCAAACTTCAACAAAACATGGCATCCAACGACCAGGTAACATTTTCTTTCACTTTCCATACCCAACTAAACCCCACTAAACAAACACTATATAATCAAGGAAAACAAAGCCTACCAAGACACGGACCAAGTCCCCACAACATACTCTGAACCCGCCCATAACACCCGATCCCAAAACCCCATGCCAGATGAAAAACCGTTATCTCAAACTGCAACAGAGGGTGATGAGATTATTACTTATGGAGGTCGGCAGGGGTTTGCGAGTATGAAGGAGCGGGATCCTGAGCGACAGGTTTGTGTTGTTGCTTTTTTTAGGTTTTAAAAAGGTAGTTTAACTCGTCTGTTTTTCTTTTTTTGTTTTTAGAAGGAGATTGCTTCAAAGGGTGGATCTGGGCCGAGGGGTTAGGGAAATGTAAAGTTGTAAAATGTGTACCGGATGATTGGATTGTTAAAACAATGCGCAGTTCAAACAAACTGTAAATGTCGTTTAAATATGGCTTTTCATGAGTTCATTGCACACATGCTCGTTTGAAAATGGACAGTTTGCGTTAAACTGGCAGGCATGTCGTTCATTGTCCAATGCGTATCCAAACCGTGCGGGACCGCCGCAAAACAGTCATTCGTTCCGTAAACACCATCATACCATTCTAATAATGAAACATAACCCCGGTTGGGCTCCAAGCAGGTTTCACTGCACTACCCACGATATCGACCAAAACCTTGAATGCCTACCCCAATGAATACCCCCCCCCCAAATCCACAAGAATAAAAACTTGAAGAGATGCAATAGATTTGCATTTGAAAAAAGAAAATCAAAAAATGAAAACCCACACGTATTTCATCAACATCAAAACGCCGTACCATCTTGCATAAACAGAATCCCACTCTATGATATACATTACACACACCATTGATTACACAAAGAGCCCAACAGCTTATCGCCCAGCACGCTGCCCCTGTCCTCTCCCAGAACGCCCACCCCGTCCGCCTCTTTCACCCCCATATGCACCTTGGCGTCCACCTCGTCTTTCACCCCCACGGTACCCACCATGCCCCCTCTCGCCACCACGTGACCTGAAATCTCTCTGCTGCTGCTGTTGCTGCAAACCAAGCAACATGGACCGACTCTCCAGAAGCTTTTCATTGGACTCTACAAAACTGCTCACCTTGTCCGCGTATAGACCTGCCAAGAATTCCAGGCGAGATGTCTCGACGCCCGGTCCAGCACGGTGGAGGACGACAGAGTTTGTCGGCTGGTCAATGGAGGCATGCAGTTCTTCGTTAATGATCATGCGGGAGACGGTGGCGCGGACTTGGGGTACGGGAAGCGAGAACATGGAGGCGAGTTGCTCAATGCCCAGGGAATCGTAGTAAGGGGAGTAGGTGAAAAAGTAGGTCCGGAGACCCTCTTCTTGAATCTTTTCGGTGAGCATTTCCTTGATCTTTTCCGTGTTGGGCACGAGGTCCCAGATCTTAATGGCGTGGATCAAGTCCCGGCAGCGCTGCCATTCGCCAGCGGCCAGGGCTTTGGCAGCGCCCATAATGTGGTCGCGCGTATTTTCTGGGGGGCCTATGCATGTGGACAAGTTTAATTAAATATCACAAGACAACATAATGTAAGACAACACATACCAGTAAAGACTTGACGCTCATTGTAATCCAACATTCTCCGGAACGGTTTGCTAATCACCTTGCGACGGGGTTCGTGCGCATTGGCGGCCATGTTTGGAATCTCCAGCAACATGGAGCACGTTAGGTAAACACATTCCAGTAATTCCAGGTTAATGTGCATGTGGAAAGGCAATTGACGTTGCTTTTCCAGTTTCTCTTGTTCGGGCGTCTTGTCAGAGTACTTTTGCAGCTGTACACCCTGAGCCAACAGTTCCTTCACCTTTCCAGATGACGAAATTTCTTGCAATGCGTTGGCGGTTTCCTTGACCATACCACATCGGAACGCACACAGACCAATCTGCGCCATGGTCCGGTTGAAAAGGATCTGAGTAGATACCTCGGTTTGCGCCACGTGATCCTGGAGGTGGGACATGAGCATCATGTCGCGCGCCTTTTCAAACTTGTCATGGAGGGCGAGATGGTAGACATGGCAGAGGAGTGAGCGCGTTCTAATGCGGTCCGTGCTGGTCTTGTACAAGCTTGTGCACAGGTGATCGACCAGCGCCACAGGCTCCTCAAGCGCCTCGTTGAGAGCAGGATACAGGTTCCGGACTTCCTTTTCGACGGCCTGGATGACCGCATCGGGTTTGTAGTACAAGTGCTCCACGCGCCGCATCTTTGTATGGTCCACGGCAAGACCAAAGTCAATACGTTCAAAGTACTTTTGGGCTCGAACAATGAGAGCGTACAGGACAGTCTCATCCCTCAATCGGTTGATGTAATCCAGGGTATGAGGGTCAATGTGCTGGAGGGATTTGGTGAACTCGTCGTCGATACGGTCAATCAAGGAGCTCAAACTGGCTCGAATCGTTACAGTGTCCGCATTCTTGAACTTTTCCTCGGCCACCTCCTCCGTGTCCTCTTCCTCCGACATTTCGACGATGCGAATGTTAGTGTGCTCCTCGAGGTAGCCAAACAATTGGTTCAGCTCCCCTGCAGCACTCTTCCACACATCCACGGCCATGTATCCTGTTGAAGATGGGGCAGAGTCGAATCGCGAGGGAGCTAGGGCTAGAAGAACTTTGACCTTTTGGTAGGGGGTACTGGCAACTTCCAAGATGCGCTCCAAATGTTGCATTTGCAGTTGACGATCAGTAGACTGAAAGCCAAGCATATTATTAGCATACAAACAACAAAACAATATGAATCAGTGAGATGTACACACCTTTTTACCACGAGCCTCAATGATTTCCCTGAGTTTCTTGAACATATTTTCAGGCTTGACATCAAACACCTTTCCACCTTTGCCGACCACCTGGAAATCACCCGGCTCCCCCTTTTCCTCAGCAGCCGCGGCTGCGGCTTTGGATCCCTTCTTCTTTGTTCGCTGCTTGGGCTTCTCAAACTCGTCTGTTTCCGAGTCTCCGCCCTTGACCCACTTTGAGCGTCCTGCCGGCTTCTCGTCGTCTGACTCATCTGAAGACTCATCGTCGGAGCTAGCCTCTTGGGCTGCCTTTTTCGCAGCTTCATCAGCAGACGCTGCCTCTGTCACAGGATTCTATGAACAAGGATTAGGACAAGGAGAACAAGGCACAGGAAAATTCCCGCAGAAAACTCGGCACATACCGCGCGCCACTTTTCAATCTCTGCCTCGTGCTGTTTGTTGTGTTTGCGCAACTTTTGCTTCATGGCATTCAACGCACGAGATGAGGATGCATTCATTTTTTTGATTGCGTCCTTATTTGTCAAGGTTTCCTTCAAAAAGTCTTCCAGTTGAACAATGGCCCGGATGTAGAATCGTGGCACGCCTTCTCGCTGAATGATGGCGTTAGCCTTTGAGTAGGCCTTGTTCAGTTTTTCAAACTCTGCAGATAGAGATCAGCGAGGAGACGAGTTGGCACCATTCAGTTGCAGTTCCTACCATTTTGAATGGCAACCCAGTCATTGATCTTTTCAGCATTCTTGAGTGCCTTTACAGAATTCCGCATATCATCAAACCGCTTGTCTCTTGCAGATTTGACGACCCGCTTCTTGTCTTCTGCGTCACTGTCATCCGAGTCTGATCCCGCAAACCCACGCATAAATCGGCTCGCACCACCCGCGCCTCCTTTTCTCGGCGCATTCTCATCCGAGTCAGAGTCGGATGAGTCGTCTGAGCTGGCGTCGGCCGCATTCTTGCTGCTGCGTTCGTCTTCAGAAGAAGAGGAGGAAAAGTCTGACTCTGACTCTGATTCAGAGCTGGACTCTCCACCACGAAAGAAACGGGACATTATATCGCACTAGAGGATGAACAAGGTGGAATTCGAGTGCAAGCCCGTATACACAATTCGTAAAGCGTGGCGAGCCTAAAGAGAGAGAGTGCGTGTATGTGGATCTCTTGGCAGAAATGTGCACGTCGAGTCCGAGTAATTCGTTAGCAGCAACCCTAGCAGCCTAGCAGCAGCAGCCCCAATGCCCAACCGATCAAAACGTCTCGTCCGAAAAAAACAATTCGAATGAACGCAGCTGAATGGCACAGACACTTGGCCACTCGAAATTGTTATGACAACGCAACGGATCACGTGTGTTTACTCAACAAGCAGATCACGTGCTAAGTCAAACTACGTTTATTCCCCACACAAGAACTGCTGTCAATTGAATAACTATCTACGGGGGTGCTCGAGGCGAGCTCTACGAGTGCCCTGCCGTCTTGTCACTCTGTTGCTGTTTATCTTTGCACTTGCAGATTTCTTCCGGCTTGAGACCTGCGAGGGCTTGGTCGATATGCTGTCCGCATCCTGCGTTGCGAGAGAGGTCAACATTTTGAACGCAAGCAGGATGCTGACAACAAGGACTTACCAGCCCACGTATACTTTTCACACTTTTCACATTTCACACGGCGACACATTTTGATCAGAGTTTCAACGGGCAAATGAGGAGGAGATGTGTGGAGGAAAAAGACCGAACAAGCAGTTGGTCATCAGACCGTGTGAGGTCATCAATAACGTCACGTGACAATTCCATAGCAATCGCAAATCCGATCGTTAGCACTCTTCATCCAGAGCAGAGGGTCTTGTGGGGATGGTATGGATGAGTGTCATCCGTAGGTCCTGGCGAGCAACGTCCTACGGCCTTCTACGGCCTTGTCCGGAAGCAAATCGATTTGGAGAGTCCCAGTTCGCGCACGAAAAAAATCTTGCACCTGTTGCTGGTTGCTCTGTCCATGGGTGCATCTAGAGGAATTCACGACTGACAAAATGACCACATTTTGCAATAGCACCCAATCCATCCTATGCTGCGAGACGCTGGGCAAGACCGCCGAGAGTATTCATCACCTTCCCGTATGGCCCCATTGTGTTCACGTCGACAGACATCAAGTGGAGAACACGAGCCTCAAGAGAGCGCGTGGATTGGATTTCAATTTATTTATGGCACAGTCACCTTTTTTCATGGCACAGTCACATGCTCACATTCCGTTGGTTTGTCTCGTAAACGTTCCTTTTGGCTGGTCGCAGCTTGTCCTGCAAACGAACAAACGGCATTTGAGACCATCATTTCATTCCATTCCGCATTATAATCTTTTTTTATCCTACTTTCTTTACTGGAACATTTATACTTGCTCGTTATAACCTTATTCTCGTTACTCTTTCATCATGGCTGCCCTCGTTGCTTAAATGGAACACTCACAACCGCCTTGTAAACTCTCTGTTTGCTGCTTGTCGCAGTCGTCCTACTACGAGTCATTCACTCTTGCGCCCCTTACGCATCTTTTGTCGTGTTGGTGTGAGAGAGAGCGGAAAAAAACGAGCTAGACAATAATGGCTCACCATTACTCGCGCAAAATGAACATTTACGCTACAGAATTTGTGCCGTCTCCTGGTTCTTCCTCTGGTTCTTCCGCAAAAGAACAGCCCGCGAGCAACTCTTCTCGCCGCTCCTCTTCAACGGCCGCTCCCAACATGTATAAGAATAATAGCAATTCCCACGCTTCTCGTACGGTTTCGTCGAGTCAGGCTCGCCCTCGCAAGCAGGAGCAGCGCAAAAAGGGAAAGAAGGAAGAACTTATGGTTCCTGCATTCATCAATGACTATGAGGTAAGCTTTTGTGTTTTTTATTCAAAGTTCAAATTTATAAAGTCTCTGTTTCGAAAGCCACAGACAGAAGTCTATGGATCACCCAACAAGCGCGGTCAAATCTCCCTTAATCATCTGCTGGGATTTCAACTCCCGCCCCGTCAACGCCCTGGTGTATCGAGGGCCACAGTCCGTCGCAAGAGCAATGTCTATTATGAGCCGTACAACAAGGAGCGATTCGTCAATGCAAAGTGAGTATACGCTGGCAAAGGTAGAGCGTTGTGCAAGACAGTGACTATTAGCTCAAATGATGGAGGCAAAATGAGTGGCACAGACAGAAAGTAGAGGAATTAAGGAAAAGAAAGTAACTCAATGGCCATCGCCTTGGGGCACATTCTGTGTACTGCCATACACTAGGTGGGAATCCGCGGCGGCGATTGTATCTATGGGATGTTTCATGGGTTGTCTGTATGATCGATAACGGCACGTTTTATGACGTTCGCTCATCCATTTCTTTGTAGTTTCCGCTTTGTGATGGATGAAAAGGGCGACTATACTGTCAGTATGCTGGATCCCGATATCGTCGTAGACTGGAAAGACATTGTTCAGGCAGTGCGTATGCAAATGCCACGTTTGTCATCATACTATTTATTCAAATGGTGAAACATAAAAACAGGTGGTGCCCATCCATAACAAGAAATCTCCGTCTTGCCCAATCTGCCTCTCCACCCCTATCGCACCTAAAGCGACAAAGTGTGGTCACGTCTACTGCTGGCCCTGTATTACTCACTACCTCCATCTCGGCGAAAAGAAATGGCGCAAATGTCCTATTTGCTACGACGCCATCTACGCAAAGGATTTGAAGCCTGCAAAGTTTGCTATCACTCAAGAGGTGGGCAAAGCCACACCTGGCAAACCTGCGCGGGTCAGCATGCTATTAATGAAACGTGCGGTGAACTCTACGATTGCCCTCCCGCGCCTGGCATACCACACCTGGTCAAATGCCGGCACAAATGCCCCGCCTTCCATTGCAAACGCCAATGCAGTCCCATTTGCAAAACTCTTGCTCTCTTCACCCGAATACCTTCAAGTTGAGATTTTGGAACGTGAAAGGGATGAGCTGCAGGCCATGTTCGATGAGGCTTTGAATGAAGAAGCAGTGGTCAAGGCCGTAGGCGGAACAGGTGGCGGTGGCTTGGAAAGCGAAAAGCCGTTTATTGAAGTTGCCATGACAGAGGTCAAGGTGGGACCTTGCGGTTTGTTTTTTCCTTTCTCGTGTGCATACTTATTTTCTGCATAGGAAGCACTGAATGCTCTCCTGAAAAGCAACCGACTACTTGGGAACACCAAAGGGAAATCCGAGGCAGTCCCACCTGTCGCCAATCTCATTTCATCCGACGAGCCACAGCTACCAACCTGGACAAATCAGGCCCTGGACGTTCAGGCAATGCAATTTCAAGATGAACAGGCTCGTCAAGGCGGGTATGAACCTGCCTTTTTGGACGATGAGGAACTTGACAACACGGAATCTAGTCCTACCAAGAGCCCGACCAATATACATGGCCAACCATCGGCATCCAAACAAAATCCACCCAAACATATAAATGAACCGCCCCAAGACGGCATGTACTACTTTTACCAATCACTCGATGGCCAGCATTTATACCTCCACCCTCTGGACATTAAAATCCTCAAGCACGAGTATGGAAGCTACGACCGATTCCCGGATCGGATTCACGTCAGTGTAATTGCCGTGCAAGAATCTACGATGAATGAGGCATGTCACTGCTGATCTTGTCCGTCTTGTTTCATTTTCGCGTATTTACCAATATTGCAGGACTTGAGAAAACGATGCAAGTATCTTTCTCATGTACCCCTCTCATGCGATGTCACGTTCTGTGAGGTGGATATGAAAGGCCTCGTCTCTAAATCCACCAGCAAGGTTTTTGAGAGTAAGTGCTTTTCGTTTACACGTTTCAAAAGCGCATGTTAACAACAAACTTTTTTCAGAGGAACTCAGCCAACGCCTTAAAAGATACAAAACCCTCGAACGCAAAGACCAACAAGACAAGGACCGCGACCGTAAACGCTCTTCTCCCCCTCTTCACCTCTCCGCCTCCTGGGAATCACCTCCTTCCATCCCCCTTGACGTTCCCCACGCCGCCCTGGACGCAACTCCCTCCTCCCCTCCCCCCTCAAACCCAACATCGTTTGCCCGCATCGCAGCCCACACGACATCCACACCTACACCATGGACCCGCGTCCCAAAACCTCAGCCGACACCGGATGAAGAAGAAGAATATACAGTGGATGAATACCAGGGGTGGACGTTGGATTTTGAGGAAGCAGTTTTTGGTGAGGGAAACAGAAAGAGAGGAAAAGTGGTTTTGGTTACGAATGGGGGACGGAGGGGAAGAGGTTAAGTAGGAGAATACATTTTTGGAAGGGCTTTGGGTAGGGTTGTGTGTGTGGGGATTGGGATGGCGTGTTTCTTTTTTTATGGTGGTGAATGGATACAGAATTTTGACTTTTGGTTGTTTTTTGAATCTGGGTGTTTTGATATCCAAGCTCTTGGGATGATGTATCCTCGTGACCAATTAGTTTGACAATTGCATATGATCATTTCGATTGACAGGTTTGAAGAAAAGAACTTGGGACCCCCCGGCCTTCCATCAAATGATGTAACTAAGAACCATGGCAGTTCTGACGCATTTCATGCGGCTTGAAAACCGGGTCTTGCCATGAATGATTCAAAAAAAAGAAGCCTATTTTTTTTAGTCTCGATCGTCATCTGTGTTGGAGGTTTTCTTCTCAAAGCGAGTGCCCTCTCACACCCATCTCAACTTGAACTCCAGACTGGATCAACATGAAACACAGAACAAGCAGCCTACGCAATTGGACTAGCAATTCCACTGTTACTGTTGAACATTGTGCAGCCTCTCAATCCGTATCAGTCGAATCGAAAGGCAATATTCCTGAAGGGCAGATTGTTGAACAAGAACCATCTCCTGCTTCCGAGAGTCAATACAGGATTACCATGGACGGCGTTCTCGGCGACCGTCTGCGTACTCAAGCAGTCTTTTACAAGGACAAGAGAACCAAGGAAGCTATTACTGCAATCAATGACCTGTCTACGCTCATCAAAATCCGCTCGGATGATGTCACTGTCACTGAAAAAAATGGCTTTACAATCTTTTCTGGGACCGACGATGTTCAAGCGCATTATCATCCCTACAAGTATACGGGCGCATTTGGGGATGCCGAAGTGCTTCGTCGCGCTATTGAACTTTGCAAGAATGAAGGCGTGGATCTCACTGTCTCCTCTAGTCAGCGGAAGTGGACCATGAAGATTAAGAGCTAGTGTATTGAAGAATGTCACTGTTGTCGACCGTTCATTGCTGTGTTCCTTGTATTTGCAAATACATCTCATTGCTCATTTCATCAGTGCGATAGTCCACTTTTCCATATTGTTAGCTTTAGGATGACAAGTGTTCATGAACACCCCAAATATGCAGTATGCCAATAAATGTCAGAAGTTCAACTTGCTAGCTTCCATGGTGCAAATGGGGGGTTCAACATCCCGCGGCTTGGAACGAGTATCTGGCTGGAAAACCATTCCACTTCTGGTTCATCATCCATGTTGAAGCTTCTTTAAAGTCTTTCTGCCTCAGTTTTTTCATCCTCTTCCTGAACGAATCCAAAAGCAAACCCAATTCACCTGCAAAACATACCATGCCCACTAGCCAGTCCTCAGAAAGCTCGTTCGTCCTTGCTAAACCAGGCACCAATGCCTCCGAAACGCAAACAGTGAACAGCAGCCTTCCAAGCCTGTACGCAGCATTACTCAGGATGGTATTTTAAGCTACTGTCTGCGTGCTCAAGTATCCAGCTACATCGACAAGAAGACTGATGAAGCTATAGCTGCAATCAATTCAATGTATTCAAACATCAAGAAGAATTATCCTAGCCGCTTCAATGTTTGTGAAAAAGACGGCTTCGTGACGATTACTGGGACAGAATACTTGGACTCTGCCGGCGCGGAGAGTGACCTTTTGGCAGCATTTGACGACCCCGATGTAGTTAGAATTGCTATTGACCTGTGCCAAAAAGAAGGAGTGGAGCTGTTTTTTGACAAGTATGGCAATTGGTCGATGAAGTTTAAGACTAGCTACCGGTTTGCACCATCTCCCCCTCCTCCCAGTTCTTGTTGGTAGTCTATTGCAAAAGCTCTTGTCGGACGCTGAAATGTGTATGAATTGTTGCAAATGCGCCTGCTTTTTACCATTGTATCATCTATTGGAAATACATCATTGCTCAAATGTACCATTTATTTCAATGTTTTGAGTTTTTTTACAAAAGTTCCAGGTGCATACCCGGCACGATTTACTGCCAGTGATACAACTGTTGAGAGCCCGGTTGTATCCCACCTACTGGGCAAGTTAAAGCAGAACTTGACGACCTGCAAGACCTATTCAACCGACAGTTGGAACTGTCGAAAGCATCATTTGAACTGCATCATGCTGAGGATGCGAGGAGATTGAAATTTGATGGCAGTCTAGCAGCATGAACCCACGGCTTACCAGAGCTTGAATCGGCCCTTACTTGTGGCCAAATCCCTTTTTGAAACAAAGCATTGTCTGCTTTCCCATACTTCCAAACAGAATCCAAGAGAAAACCATGAGCTCTGCTGACAAGTGCGCATTTCCTAGTCTTTTGAACCTGGCGGACCTTTGATGGCGATAATAAGCATAGCGTGAAAATAATAGTATCTGCTCCTTTAGCAGGCAGGATGACCGACCATGGCGTTCAGTACGATCAAAAGCAGGGTACAACTGGCTTTCAATTGCAATCCACCAGCTGCTTTCGTTCATCAAAAGGAGCGTTCAATGCCTCATCTTTTCCTCAGAACGAGCTCTGCCCGACCGTCACGTGCAATCCATAATCACGTGCACTCCATGTCGCGTCCGAGCGCGTCGCTCTCGCCCATCGCCCACCTTCCACGCGCAGCAGGGGGTGTTCCCCTTTAAAGTACACACGAGTTCATAACCCTTTACTTGGGTGAAATAGCCCAACGGTTAAGGCGCAGACCTGCACCTTAACTGTCCGGTGTTCGAATCCCGGAGTAAGGATGTCAGAGACTGATTGCTGCGTTGTGATTGGAGCAGGGGAGGGCTTTGGTGGCTGGAACGACTGTTGAACTGCGAGTGGCTGGAGCAGTTAGCGCATCCGATGATTCTCCCCAGGGGGATGAGGGCCCCAATGATACCTTCGGGTTGAGGGAGGGTGGTCACAGGTGGGTTATCCTTTTTGATTGAGGTTCCCTAGATGTACTCTACCTTTATCTTTGTAAAACGCTTTTGCACTGCACCATTTTACTCCATGCTGGGCGGACATACAGATCAAAAGAGATATATCCCGGACAGCTCCCGCGTCCCAGGCATCTTTGGGAATCTCACTGTCTCAAAATGCGATCTGTCCTCTAGTGGACTATCGGCAAAGATCGCAGTCTTTCAAGATGTTGCGATAAAGAACTTGGGCACTCATCCGCTGACCATCCCCCGCGCATTCCCAAATGCAACGTACACACACGTGACGCCATCTCGTCCATTTGTCTCAAAATCTTGCGAGATGAAGTTTGCCGTATCGCAATTGTAGCAAAATGGGACGGAGTGGAACTCATTGTCGACCATCGTTTAGAAAATTGAAAGAACCACGTCATTGAAGGAAATAAGCTTGTGTCATTAGTGTTATGAGTAGTAAGCGGTGTTTGATCTATTTGCAAGCAATTCATATCAAGCGCTTTCCATTATCGAGTAACATCTAGGCACAATACAACAAATATGTTGTAATTGCTCCTATCTCAAGTGTAACCAATATGAAGCATACTGTGTGCCCTAGTAACGATTGCTGTCCAATTGCCAAGACGGGCAACATGCATGAACTTTCAGCTTGCACCATCCACAGAGAATGGTTACAGCATCCGGTCCATTTTCTGGACTGTAAATCGTTTGAAGAAGAGTGTTCTTTCATCGCATGCTGTCGAGGATCCAACATGCCTATCATGCGTCCTGCAGATTCTGCAGTTTTTGCTCATGGGAAGACGCTGGACTGTAGAGCAGGATGTGAAACAGCCGTCCGCTTCCAGGCAAGACAAATGAGGATTTAGCAAAAAAAAAAGCACAAATGCTTGGAATTCAAAACTTTTTAAGATAAGTCTGCCGTTAAACAGATGTCGATGAACTCTGATTTTTTCAAAAACAAAGCTCGCGACATTTACAGAGTGTGTTCTTTCATCGCATCTATGCAACTAAGCGTCCTCCTTTGAAGATCGCAAAGACCATCGCATTGCTATTGGCCCGGTCTGCGGATATGGATCAAGAACAACTTGATCACGTCTGCCCTTCAAAGCCACACCATTCATTGCATATTACCCCATGTCGAGGCCGGCACTTATCAGTGAACCATTTTTTGCCATGACATTTCATTTGAATCGCTCCTATCGCCAGTGTTATTTTGACTGGATACATTCATCAAAAGCTCTTGTTATGTAGAATACTGGCAAAAGTACTTGTTAAAAGTCGTGGAGATGCAGCGACAATGTTTTGTCCTCGTTCTCGGATAGCGAAAGATCAATCATGGTTAATTACCTAATAGCAGGGTGGAGCGGGGCGAGCACAAATGTTTGGAACACGCCGCTTCACAATTCCAATTCTGTTTTTCCAATTCTTTCAATGGACAGTTTTATTTTTCCTCCTAGAGACCCAATGGAACAAAACCAATTCGTCTGTCATTCCATGGACAAGAACGTTTGTCTCTCCGGTCTGTTTCTCATACTCCATTGGCGTCTGGTCGCTGAGCGCCGCACAAAAGCAAAGCTCCGGGGGGGCTTGATCTCGCATTGCTTGCTGGGATCCGGTGGCGAGTAGAAATAGATAAATTCTTTGTTATTACATTGGCCAAATTATCGGCTTGTAGCAAAAAGCACAGAGTTCCATGTGTGTGTGTGTGTGTAAGAATGTTGTTCGAGGCGTATTGCCCGAGCTCATTCACAAAAAGACAAGTAACCGTCGAAAGGTTAACGAGAACGTTTTCTTTCATTCCTGCAACTCCTGTTTGGCCAGTAGGGCAGTGGGCAGCGCAGGAAAAATCATATCGCTATGGAAGCATATCCCGACCCTTGTGGGTGACCACAAAGAACACTCCAAAGGGCTGTCGATTGCAAACCTTTGAAAGTCCCAACGGCAATTTACCAAAAGCCAAACTTTAAAAGCTAAGCCTAATTTTATAAATCTGAAACGCGGCTAATTAAGCCAAGTTACACAGGCCGTTGGAGTTGTTTCAATTTAAGGTTGACACAGGAGTGGCTTTTATTCATCGCTTTTGTTGCAATTTGGCCAAACGGACAGCGGGGTCTTTAGAATTTCTTTCAACCTTCTTGTCCTTCGATCAACGTTCGTTTGCTCTGTTGCTTTCAGTTTAGATATCTTTCTGCGACTGTTTGCCAAGAACGATAAACAACCTTGAGCATTTTGAACGCATCCCGTCCAAAAGGACAGATTGAACGGCTACTCGCCGCAGATTCCCCTCCGTAAAATGCGGATATTCCACCTCCTTTCCCTGCTTTTACTGGTGGAATGGTCAAAAGCTACGCAGATTTCTCGAGACTTACTTGATAATGGCGACGAGGAAAAGCCCGGGATATTGGGTCGGCTTCGCATTCTTCTAGACCATGATGATGATCATGATGATGACGATGATGATGACAAAAAGTAGGTGACTTTTGAGGTGGTATGATGCAAGTGACTGGGAACTAACTCCTATGATAGGTCGTCGTCGTCATCGTCGTCGTCGGCGCTTCCCACTGTTGGAGCGACAAATACGCCAGTGACGTTTACGACTAAACAACGGCAGGCGATTACGTTGGATCAGAATGTCTCTCCTGTATTTACTGTCTCGCCAACCAGCACTGTGACGACCCCGCCAAAGACGACACCTACGCCAACAGCCGTCAAGACTGACAAAGCCAGCCGCCCATCCCCAATTCTATCCCCGCCAACTCCCTCCCGCATCGTTCCCGCCGGGAAACCCGCCATCAACCTCCAACTGCCAGTCGGCTCACTCGAATTCGCCTATGGAATCGATAACTTTGAACCTACCAATTCTTTTCACTTTTACTGGACGGTGGAAACTGACAGTGTACATGGTCTCCTCATGTTCAATACCACAAAGTACTGGATGGCAACTAAAAAGGGCGAAAAAGGCAAAAGCATTTGGAACACTTGGATAGGATTCGGGTTCGGGCCCTCCATGTTGAATTCTGACATGGTAGTCCTGTACGCGAACCCGAATACCAAACGGCTCCTATTGACAGAATCGGATCCGTCCAAGAAATATTCGCCGCCTGTTCCCTCCATTCACAGAATCGTGGTGACAGACGGGCTGCTCCAAACGGTTATCGACAATACAATTGTTTTTGAATTTCGCCGCCCAATACGTCCCGCTGACAACAATCACTGGAACATTGACATTGATGAAGACTTTAGTGTTATTTGGGCATTTAATCCGGACCCAGATCCGCGGGGCAAAGATGGATACCTCTTTTATCACGGCGGACGGAACAGGGGGAGACACATGATCAACTTTTTGACCGGAGCGAACCGGATCGTGGACGATGGCATGCGCTCCAAAGAAGCGCACGGAATTGGCTTGTTCATCTCCTGGTGTATTTTGATGCCGTTTGGACTCTTTTGGTCACGGTATATGAAATCCTGCCACGGATGGATGAGAATCCATATTGCGACCCAATCGCTCGCGACGCTCCTCACCATCATCTTTTGCGCCGTCATCATCGCCGCCCTCCGTCCCGAAGACCCGCGCAACACTCCGCGAAGCGAGAACCACGATCTAAGGTCCCATCCTCTACTCGGCTTGATCCTTTTCCCTCTTATCATGATCCAAGCTATGCTCGGAACCTACAACCGTCTCGGCTTGAGCGTGGAATGGATCAAACGGCACAAATGGTTCCGCATCTCGCATTCATGGGTTGGAAAGGGGCTAATCGTTACTGGGTTTGTGCAGAGTGGGTTGGGAATCGATATCATGTATCCGTTGGAGGAAACGTACTTTAGGGGAAAGGTCCAGTGGATTTTGTATGCGATAGTGTGTGTCATGTGGGCGGGGCTGTTTCTCGGTAGTGAGGCCGTGGGGTGGTGGAACAGGAGACGGACAATGCAAGTTTCGGGGAAGAAGGTTAATGCCTGGTACAAAGCCGGTAAACAAATGGCGCGACCAGACGTTAAGGAAGAACTCTCAAAGACCACCCAAGATCTTGCACTCAATCACAGCACCCCTTCTAAGCCTCTCCAAAAGTACACCTGGGGGGATATTGACAGCGCCATCCTCGCCGGAGAACTTCTTGTCGTCGCCAACGGTCAATACGTCTACGATATTTCCCAATGGGTGACCTCCCACCCCGGTGGGCAACTGATTATGTACACCGTGGCAGGAACGGACATTACCAGCGATTACTTTGGGGAAGCGGGTGTAGATCCCGACGAGTTTTTGTGGCGAGAAGGTGCAAACGACGGGATCGACCGTGGGTCCGTTCTTCCAGAACTAAGGAGCAAGAGCATCATGGACAATAGCCTGCCCCGTGTCAGAACCTTACCCCGTCGCAAAACGCTCATGGAGGATAGCTCGCAGAGACCGAGCTCAAGTGCCCCTCCAACGTACGGCTCAACCAGTTTCACAGAACAGGAATGGCGGCTCATTCAAAAGTCACGGAGAACACATTCCCACACCAACGCAGCCCTCACAAGACTCTCCATCTTACTCGTTGGCGAAATCACAGGTTCATCTGCAACCTGGATTCCAGCCCAATACCATCGTTACGCCCTCGTGGCGTCGACCCTCCTCACTCCACCCTCCCACCCGTCCCCCATCTACAAGCTCAAATTCACGATCCTCTACCCACACACTGCGACCAACCCACCCCACTTTGCACCAGGACAGTCCATCCAGCTCTCAACGCGCATCAACAACACCATCCACACGAGGTTCTACACCCCCATCAATGGATCCATGGGGTCCTTTGAAATCATTGTCAAACACACTGGAGGGCCGGTATCCTCCTTTTTGACTCGATCCAAGGAAGGGGAGCGACAATGGAAGTTCCGAGGACCGTGCGGCGTTGGCGCGTTCTCAACACACCCTTCTCGTCCCCTTTCATCCACACAAAGCATTCCTGAAAAGATACTGTACATCTCGGCTGGTTCGGCACTCGTTCAAGCCCTTCAATTCCTCTCAACCCTCTTCTTACCCACCCAAACTCCCCTCCAAGTCTTCCAATCCTACTCGCCACAAAACCCCGACGAACTCGCTCTGTCGCCCTCTGATCAAGTGCTCGTCCACACACACTTTCATGATGGATGGGCAGAAGGGCGCAATTTAACCACCAACGAGTCTGGTGTCTTCCCCTTGGGTGTCACGTATCCCCCATGTGGGGCCCTCCCTGTCGTGACACTCTTATCGTGTGTACATTCTGTTGATGACTGTATAGGCCGGGAACTCATTGAAGGCGCGTGCTTGGCCTACCCAGGCCAGCTTCGTGTCATGTGGGTTCTTTCCACACCCGCGCTAAAAGCTTCGATTGCGGACTCGTGCATCGTGCATGAAGGAAGACTGGATCAATCCGTCTTGGACCAGGCATTGACTGTTGCGGGATGGAATACGACAATGTCGGATGCATCCCAAAAGGTTTTGGTGTGTGGCCCAAAGCCGTTTGAAGGGTTCGTGTATGAGAGTTTGGTGGATGGCTTGGGCGTCTCGCATGCGGATGTATGTGTGCTAACAGATGAGCCAAAAGTTGCAGAGTCGTCATAGGCGTGTGTTTAGCGTAGTGTATGAATAGTTAAAGACGAGTTTTGGATGAACTCGTCTCGCATGTACCATAGTCTGTAGGGTGAAGCAAGGCAAGCGCTTGTATAGGAATTAGGCAAAACTCTCAACATGAAAAAAGATACTGACTCTAAAGATGTCCATTTCTGCACCAGTCTGCTCAATCCTTTACTCTGGGCATCTTTTTACCAACAGTAGCATTACAATCTTGTACACCTTATCCAGCTTAGCCCTTCATTCTTTTCATTCCCCGCTCATTACCACCAGACCACGGCAAGGATAAATAAACCCACCAAATTATGATACAAAACCACCAACACAGAACAATTGCAGGAAAGACCGCAACATCATCTAACTATACAAAAGAAAAAAAAAACCCGATTGTGCCAATCACACGGGGCTGTACATTCCCAACTTCGTTCACTTTCCTTTTCACAAGCCAGTACCATACCCTTTCAGACTACTTTTTCTTCAAGTACCGTAAATTGCCTTTACAGCACTGCTTGATAATCGGAAATAATTTCCCAGGCAATCCCATCGACTCGGCAATCTTTGGGGTAAGACTCATCTTAACCAACAAGGATAAAAAGTTTTCCTTGTTCCAGTCATCTCGTAGGCGTTGATAAAGAAGATTGTTCATTTCGCTTAATTGAGTAAAATCATTATCAGGAGTGGCTTCCCACGGGCAGAGGACCCCTGTCGTGACATTGTAGAGGAGCGGGAAGAGGACATTCTCATTGGTTTGAGTGTCTGTGAATCGGTACTGTAGCAAAAGATGCTGAAATGAGCACAATTACAGCGCAGAGTAGAGATGGTGGGAACCACATACCAGAACGCTCATCCTGTGCATATCCAATTGAACATGAAACGCAGGAGTCCCCACCTGTCCCAGATACTCTGGGGCATCCGGTGGAATCGCGAGGCACCACTCTACCGTCAACCGCAAGTTCTCATCCGCTTGTTTCTTCTCAAACTCGATCAGTTTGAGAAGATCGGCCATAGGATCTCGCCACATCAAGAGCATATCCACAAACGTCATCAAGAACGGACGCATATTGGTCCCGGGTGGTAAGGCATTCAGCTGGAAAGTACCCGAATTGAGCCCCGGTTGACAGTTGAAACCCAAAACATGCCAATATCTCGAATCTCTTACCTTTGCCGATATAGAATCCGACATTATTCTCCACAGATCATTACGTATATTTTCTCCGCTGACTTCACCACCAGCTATGCAGAAAAACACTCAAGGTCACCTCATGGCAAAATGACATATGCAACAAAGTACCACACTTAATACGCACGCATACCGAGGGTCGCCACCTTCCATTTGCTGGCGGCGTTCACCGAAATATAAAATGCCCTAGCCTCCGTCCGAATAATCACAGACGACTCGGTCTCCGTTTTAATGTCGAATTTGACATCAGTTGCCTGGGAACACCGATTATTAGTCAAAGAACAAGATCAATGAGCAGTACGATTTTGTTTACACTTACCGGTAGCCGCTTTTGCGCCTCATTATTAAACCACATTAGACTAGTAATATTGGTCAAGTGCGCGTCGACTTTAGTAACAGCAAGCTCTAGCATCGGCCCATCGAAGAACACGCCGTAGGGTACGGCTAACGCGCGGGTTCCAGCCGGAACGGATGCATCATAGACCGAATTAGCCAACACCGTGGTCAGCCCAGCCCCAGCATAGAACTGGGGAATCTCGGAATAAACCTGCATGGCGTCTTTACTTTTGGGTGACGATCGAGCGCTGTCGTAAACGGCAAACGTGCCTGACCGGTGGAGGACAAAATCGACACTATAGATTTCCGCATATACCAGTTGCACTCGAGTCAATGAATGGACCGTAACTTTCACAAGAGGCTTGCCGCTCGCCAGTGCATACGCATCTACATTCCGTTTCTGCTCCACTTGCCACACTAATCGAAGTGATGGTGCCATATGCCAAAGCATCTGTAGACAAAAACGAATTCAGAGGTCAATTGCTGCTTGTACGTCTTTTGACAACGAAACTCACCAAAAGCGACTGTGCCAGGTCCCTTCCGGTATTCAAATGCTCCTCAAAAAAGTCTTTAATTCTTGCATACATCTCCAGCGGTATTCCCTTGGCACCTGTTGTTTTTATGCTCTTCTGTGGTACGAACGCAGTGCGAAAGGTACCATCTTTCGCCACTATGGTCCCATCCGGCAGCTTTTCTTCCCCTCCATCCTCCCACCACAGCTTGATTTGGACGACTTCCCCGAACGTCAAACTGAGGGTTACCAGGTCAAATCGCTCAAACTGCACTCCAATCTTTTCGAGCCTTCTCTTGTTTCGGACAGCTACAAAAGCACATGTCAGAATTATACCGTCATGCACCATTCAATGGACCACAGCACAATATACGTACTTTGTTGTGCAAGCCGCGTCATCATAACGATTGATCGCATACGAGCAAGTAATAAGGCAACACAGTCCTCAATTTCATCGACATCCACAAACCGGAAAGTAATTGCGTGTGATTGAGGTTCAAACGTAAAATGCTCTAACAAAGTAGGATGAGGAATGCCTTCACTACAAATCACACCAAAAGACGGGGACAAACCTGACGCTGGCTTCTCAATCGGCGGAACTCCCAGTTGCGTTTTAATAACACAAACGCTCAAAACGTGGGCGCTTTTCACCGTAGTTGGAGTTCCAAAAGGTATCTTTGCACTCGGCACTTTTGTAACTCCAGACGTCGCGCCTCTGACGACGTTACTCTCAATACTAATGTACAACTCTCCAAACGGTAAAATCGAGTTCCTCCAATCCGCCTCCTCTTCTGCAAAATAATCGACTGGAATACAGATTCGCATCCCTCGTCCGGCAATGCGCGTCTCCGGTATCTCGAGTTCCTCTGGGGCGAACCTTCGCAAGGACGAGCCGAGAATGTATTCATATGGGACCTGGCGCATGTGGAGTTCCGTCGTGACTCTAGTATAGCCATATTGCAATCTACAGAAAAATGAGTGATTTATTTAGGCAAACTTATGTTGCGGTACGAGAGCGAACACCTTCCTCGCATACCTGCAAATTGCTTCCACTTTGGCCAGTGTTTCGTAATCAAGATGGTCCCAACTGTGCAACATTTCGTCGAGCGACTCCAATTCAGCTGATCTAGAACCGTCCTTGTCTGCCGCTTCTCCTTTGACAGGAATGGAGCTTTCCAATGACTTGATTTTCTTCCGAGGTAAAGATCCTTCTCCATCATCAGCGTTCACAACCATCTGGGACGGCTTTGTCCCTTGATATCCTGAGAACTCTCTTCCAAACACATCGTCCGCCGACAAAGGAGTGATAAATTCTATTTCTCTCAGCATCTCCTTTTTCACGCGGCCAAATCGTTTCACTCTTCGTCTCTCGTATCTACCGCCATACCGGATCAGAATAAAAGCCACAGGCGAACGCTTTGTGAGGTTTTATCTTACTTTGTCATCATGAACCATATTCTAAAGATCGCGTCATCCTCTTTAACGCCCAAGTTCAATCGTGCTTTTGCATCACTTCCGGCAGGTCGATCACCGTACGTAGTCAGCCATTGCTTCAACGGGGCAACAGCTACGACTATCCAACCCTCGCTGAAAGTAGGGAGGCGAAGGTATATTCGATGAAGAGGCAACAATTTTGCAATCTTTGAGTCCTCTGAAATATATTAATGCCTTGATTAGTGAAACTATCATTGAGAAGTTGAAAACCGAAAACGGACCTTCGGCCTTGAGTGGAGTGTTCCGAAACGCCCGCAGTCCCAGTCGCCGTGCCCAAGCCTCAATGTCATCAATGTAGGACTGAACCATGGTAGAGTTAGTTAGTGAGCAGGTCTCGTAATATCACCGACACTTCCTTACCGAATAACGCATATACATCAAAATGTCTAATGTTTCCTCTATGTGATCGTTGAGTCTCTGTTCGATACCCATCAGCTTAATGTCCCCAATCGTTTGTCCACGTTTGCCATCCATCAACACCATGATCCTTCCTGTACGGATATCCACGACAATTTTGAGTGTGCGCTGGGGTCGATATGTTACTTCAAGCTCAGGTTGGATGCATTCATGTGCCTTCCCAGTAGGAAACCACTCTTTGAGCTCCATATCCTGCTCTTGGAACAACATTTGACCGTCCTGTGCTCCACCGACCCTCTCCGATGGTTCGTGACCTATTTCCAACTGACGCTTTCGCTTATTCACTGCTGTTTCCACGCCTTCTGCATCTTGTTTTCCCTTCTTCATGATAGGCGAGGCTTCTACATCATCCGCACCACGCTTTCGCTTGAATGCAGACGAAGCACTATCCAAGGATCGGCCAGGCGATAGAGGCAAGGAGTTGCCAGGAATGGAACCCAAATCCCTGGATGCAGCATTGTCCCCCCCGGTAGGTGGTGGCGTTATAAACCCGATCTCTGCCAATCCAGAGTTGATGGGTAGTCCAAGAGCGATATTTCGCATACGGCGAAGAGTGAATCGGCTCTGAAGCTCTGCTATGTTATTAAGCAGCCGTTCAAGATCCAAATTTGATGGATCCTGCATCGAGTACAGTGTCGTGTTACTCTCGCAGAAATCATTTAAACTTTGCTCAACGTCCTATCTTACCAAAGCTAATGGTATTTTTTGTTCCGTTTGAGGATTTACAAAATCGAGCTTCTGCACATTTCCCTTCAAGTCAGGTATTACGCTATAACATCGTATGTCAAAATACCGGCGCGGTCGGCTCTTGTCCCCAAAAACCGTCGCGCTAACGAGATGTGTGTTGACATGCTTCCAAAACTTGCGTTTCTGTTTTCGGACCCACGTCTCGAATATTGGGTCCTTCAATGGCTCCTCCACCTTGATACCCATCTCCAGAACATTGTAGCGATGTGGCACCTCTGAAAAGGGGAAAGTAAGTATCTCTCGTTCCTGGGATACTACAGCTGCGACGTACTGAATCCGGCAGGCACCGTTTTTGGATCCGGTCCAGGAATTTCATGATCCCAGAAATGTATGCGCAACATTTCCTTATCTTGCTGGTATTCTATTTTCAAAGCGCCCTGCCACCGCTCTCTCGACAGAAAGATGGCCTATTTCAAAACAATAAGTAGCTATCCAACAGGTGTGAAGAGTTTTATTCAACTGACCTGCATATGCAGCATCTGTAATTGTAGTCGCAGTGTGAGTTTCTGCAGGAAGTCATGTAAATGCAAGATTGCATATGGGTTGTGCGGCTTGGGCGCAGATGCGCGCGCGGGGTGTTCAGATGTTGCCTCTGCAGGCTGAACACTAGAAGTTGCTGTTGGGATGGGCGTGATCGAGGTGATTGGAGCAGTTGTGGTAGTTTGTGTCTTGGAGTCATCTCCGGCTTCTGAGCCCAAAGGAGCAGTCGCTGGAAGTTGGCCCTTATCCTTCTTCATGGTTCGCACTTTCATGGTCGCTGTCGATTTTCCCTTCTCCTTGGACTCACGTGGTCCGTTACCCTTTCCCTTCACATCGACGGCATCCTTTCCCACAGTAACCTTCGCTTTATCTTTAGATTTTTCCTTCTTTCCTCTGTCTTTAAAGTTTGATGATGACGAGGCAGGGACAGTGGGCTTTGGAGCGGCGACAGACGGTGCTGAGGTTGATGTTGGTTTCCGTGGGGCATTCCGACTAGCAGTTGGAGGTTTGGATGCTGATACTGACGTTGCCTTTGACTGCTCAACAACTCCTGACAACGGTGGTTTTGCTTTGCGCTTTTGTACTTGCTCAATCAAGACCTGTGCACTATTCAAGATGTACTGCATTTGATGATCCATGAACCCAGGACAAACTCCTACAATTGACTGTAATAAGAAAACAATGCATCGTGCACAATCTACCCATGCCGACTGACCTACCTCCATACGAGTCAGCAGATTTGACATGCGTCTCTAGTTGCACAATCCGCCATGGGAGACTGAAATCTTTACCGACAAGAGTGAGGGAAACTTTAAATAAGTTGACATTGAATGTTACGCAGCCCTTTTCTGCATAGGACATTTATGTGTTAGAACACAAAATGCCAAAACAACATGTACGCTGTTGAAATAATACCGATAACTAAATTTTTCCGCATGGAATCTGGTATTATCTCCAACTCCAGTCGCCTTTTGATCAACTCGTCTAACGTCACCAATGTTTCTCGAGTTTGAGCTTTCGTCAACGGTTTTCGCGGAAGCACACCCTGGAATGCAAGCATATTTCAAGTTTCTGGACCATAATGTTGCCAATCAATGATCGCCTTACCCTCAGGACTTTGGGCAAGCGCTGATAGCGCCCTGTTCCAAGCACATCAATCGCTGTAGGAACGTCAGGGACGGGCGTTCTGGACAAAAAAAAAAGGATTGGTTGGAAACTCGACAATCATGCAACACCTATAAAACTTACTCGGCCATCCGCTTAAATTTATCGACCATAAAGTACAATCCATCGGCTGTTCTTCGGTAGGCATCATTCTGCTCATCAATGAAACGATGAAGATTCTAATGGAGTACACGGGTCACATATAAGCAAATGCCGCGCAGAGTGTGGAATGCATCTTGCGGATGTACCATCATTCTTTGCCAATCCTTGTGCTGTCTACCCCATTTTGTCATCACCAACAATTTTTGAAACTCTTTGCGCTGTGACAAGGCATAATCAAGCAGCTGTCGCTTTCGTTCCATTTCGGGTGTGTTGGGAAGACTGCATTATAGTACACAGAGGAATTTAGTTATCAAAGTTGGTATTAATTCCACTCCTCGTCGCGGCCAGTTTCAGAGATCTGCGCCAGCTGCGTTTTCTCAGATCCTCACATAATCCTATGCATTACGCCGTGCTCCTGTAGATATCGGCGGCGCGGACTTTAAAGTGCCATGCGGCACAACTCGTCAACTCACCTTCGAGTTAGCTCTTGCAGCTTCGCGTAACCAGATTGGATCATTCTGCCCGCCAACTCTTTTATAGAGACAGCATTCATCCAGAGAGGTGCAAGTTCTGGAGGCGCTTCACTTGCTGCTGCTGCTGCAGGCAGAGTGGTAGGTATATTGCTCGCTGCTGGCGGGATAGAAGCTCGCGGATCTGTTGATATGCTGCCCGCCATCGACGTGACCCGATCCGGGGCCGGTGCTGGTTGATGATCCGACATTATGCTCGGGTAAATGTGTGGTAGAGGCTGCTGATGTTTCGACCCAAGTCCCGCGGTCGGAAATGGGCGGAGAAGGGATTGGGTCATCTTTTGAGGGTCTGCAGCCCTCAACGTGCCTACAGCAGAACTACTGGCGATTACGTTGATCTGCTTTGACGTGGGGCATAGTGTGGTTCAAATGGGCTAACAATTGGGGCACGTGACAAATCGGAGTTTGATCTCAAAAGCAACCAGCAAAGCAACCAAACGCTTGCAGTGCAGCAACATTGCAGATGCGCTTCAGAGCACACTGAAGACATCTTTATTGCCCTCGTTGCTTTGCTTTCCGTAAGTTTCTTCCTTTATTTTATAGATTTTTTTTGGATGCAATTCCGAGGCCAAAGCCAAAGGAATAAACAAAAGCACACTTCTTCTTTCACAGGGCCCTCCCTCGGTTTCATCATTGAGCAAACGCCCTCAGGTCCGTCATTGGGCTCCACCCGAAAGTGGAGGCAGTTGCTCCTTCCAGCGCATACTACAGTCCCATCCAACCAAAAAAACAAAAAAAGCAAGAACAAGATTGAATATAAAGCAATAGAATAAAGTGGGGAATCTAAAGACGATGGGAGGAGGAGAAAAGGTCGCCTTTTTATAACCCTGGAGGACTGCGCTTTTTTCTCGCAATTTCGGAATTCATCGGCGGATTTCCCCGGATTTCAAATGGCAAAAGTCATTCCGTCGTCGTTCACGCGGGTCGTTGAAGAAGCGTCCAATAAAAGCTCGTTGCTTTCCAACCCCCTTCCACCTCCTGGCCCTTCTCCTGGTGGGACGCGAACGCGTTAGTACGATTAGGTAAAACGAAGTCATTTGTTTATTCAAGACGTTCAAAAGTAGAAAGCGTATGGGCTGAACGGACCACGGCATCCTATGCTTATATACAAATCTCGTTATGACAGCCGGTGGAAATGCCGGTGCGCCGAATGTCCAGCCCATCCAGATTCTTTCGTTTAGGTTTCTTTCTTTTGGGTACAGGAGGTGGACAAGGTCGTCGCTCCAAAGCATGTTCATCTGTTTTCCCAAGCAATTTCTCATCCACATGCCTCAGCATCCTTCTCCTCTGATGCGCCGCTCGCGGTGGGATAGGTGGTAGATGAGGTGCAGCCGTCAGAGCCACAGGTGATATGCACGACTCTGTAAAGGCGCTCATGGTTACCATCTCAGCTGCATCAGGTACATGACCGGGTGCAAAAGGAGGTGGTGGTGGAGGCCCTCTGGTCGCCTTCACACTGCTCCTAGAATGCACGTTCGATTTTGAATCAAAATGGGCCGCTGGTGGAGCAGTAGGCGAAAGGGCGGCGACCTTGAGCTTTGGCCGCGGATTGGTGTTCTGTGACGCCAAAGGTTCAATAGTAGATGCTAAAGGTGGATCCTCCTGTACACATGGGTATAATTTCTGGTATCCGCTCAGCATATCATTCTGCGGGGCAAACGCTTTCGCGGGTGCAGACGAGTTCACTACTAGTTCGGACGCGCGTTGAGCTCGTGAACTGATTTCCGCAGCAAGAGTCTTGTTTTCGCACTTGATTCCTGCGGCCAACATTGATGATCCACTCGTACGACTCTCAACGGGACTCAAAATAACTACCGAGTCCACGTCTGCAGTTTCCTGAGCATCTGTAGCAGGCAGTTTCCAGCGACTTGCTCTCTTTGTTCCCACCAGCCTCGGCCGATCCGCCAAAGCAAGGGGAGGCCCTGCAGGCGGTATAGGGTCCGCCAGATGCTCGTGACTTTGCGATACAGGGAGGTCCACCCCTTCTTTCTTCATAGTAGCATAGTAAACGCATTCCAACGCACTTGCAACAGTATGCGCACACATCCAAAATTCAGCTTCCACTTTCCAGAACCGCTCGCGAGCGAATTCCCCGTTGTCCTTTGCATTTACATGTAGACGATGCCGCGCAACGTTCAATGTATGGAGTTTGCGCAACAGCCTCCGTTGTTTCTGTACAGGTACATTCAGAAGAACCTGCGCGTCCGTTTCCACCAGACAGGGTTCCGGAGCGATCTTGGCATGGCGATGGCTTTGAGCTTTAGATGCCGTCCTTTCTGCGTTTCCTGCCTTCTTTTCGGCGACCTTTACCTTCCTGACATAGCGCAAGCTTCCTTCTTCCCGATCGAGCAATTGGCGTAACGTTTGCAACACGGTGTCAAAGTTGGTGGAAAAGGTCCGTATGGACAGTGTGGTGGCGGGCAGGACCAGCTGCGAATGCCACATGTCTAAAAGTTGCAAGTAACGAGGCGTAGGCGGCGTTTCGTCATATTTGAGATGGGCCTACACGGGACAGAGTGTGAGATTGTACTAGTAATGTTCCAGCAAAACCTTGTCTCCTTGCGTCAACTTGCCATCCAATCTTTTCTCCACCACTCCCGAAGCAGTCGACAATGGTTTTCTTGCTCCTTGCACATCTTCTCCCATCCATTGGCAGCTTTCCGCACACTCTTCAACCCTTTTTTCAAGGACGCAATCTTTCCTTTTACCGCACCGTCGTCAATCTCTCCAAGCATCCCATCGACGCGCTCTACCTCGACCTGGCAGTTGCCTACCGCTTCTCGAAAAACACCACAAAGCCTCTGCCACATTCCGCGCGCCGATATAATCACTGCATGTAGGAGCCGTGTTCCTTGCTCACACTTCATTTGCTCGCGTACATGTGCACCAGACCGGGATAGGGTGATAAGAAATGCGATATAGGCGTCGAGAGATGCAAGAAGGGTCCGTGAAAAAATTGGTACTTCGGACATGAGATGAGCAATATTGGTAAAAGACTTTCGAAGGGTACTACTCTGGGATGGTGCTTCATACTATAAGGGAAACGTAGTGTAAAGAAAGCTTACACATTAGCTGAGATCGACTGATTGTTAACTACAGAGTGGGCGATAAATGTACCTGCACCCATAAAACGGTCGAGGCAGCACTGTCCTCTGTTGCTTGAACGTATTCCATCCACGCCATTTTCCAGGCTTTTGCACTTTGTATTGCCAACTTGGAATCCTTTTTGGCGCCAATACACAAACGCTGTCCTAAAACCAGTCCTGTTGGGACGGTTGATCCACTGGTAGATGCCGCGGCACCCATAACGTCCGTATAAACTTCAAATTGGGATTCTAAATAGAGGTGTTGATATTCACCCTATCGCCAAACCACGGCGGAAGACATAACATGGTTGTTGGTAGTGTCATTTTTTAAGCCACATTTGCAGGAAAGGGCAGCAGCAAGTCCGACTTGAGCCAAGCGGATGCCGTAAGCCATTTCGCCCAATAAGGAAACACTGAGTCACGTGCTACACTGCTTTCGACAACGAAATAATTTGGACAAGGCTCCAAGAAACAAGACGGGACGGGGAACATAGACGGCGCGGGATGTTCCCCGTCCCCTCACCAAGATATTTTATTTCTATGCAAATTACGGGTGAGCATACCCACCCATGAGAAAATCTAATTCATTGTCCAATGATGTGCTCAAATATACAAAGTCTACTGCAAACAAAATTATTAAGATATTGTTCCACTATTCATTATTGCAATGTTTCCTTTGAGATCCTCCGTCTCAACAGATTTCCAAGCTTCTTGCTTAAAGACCCATCTTTCAAATGTCCTTCTGTATTGCCTAGTTTTGCATCAGGTCTTCCCCCTCGATCCGTACTTGCTCGCGATTTTGCAATGGGTTTCAGAAAATCGGCTAGTGTTGATGGTGTGGGTCTCTTATCAAGGTCATGACCGCCAGGCTCTCGCGTCACATTGTTACTCGTTGTAGAAATGAAGGCGGAATTATCCAGCTTGTACAGCCCGTGTGTGGAAGTGCCAGCACTTCTCCCGTTTATCAAGCTGGGGATCTCATATTGCGTCGACTTGGATGTGATCTCGGCATTATTCTCATCCAATGCCGCGGCAACCTTCTCCCAAAGATGGTTCAGATTCCCAGAGACATTTTCTTCACTGTCGGAATCGGAGGCGAAATCGCCTTCATCCTCAGAGGCTCTGCATGTTCCGGCAATGTCCCCCCACACATCCTCTAACGCCACGCGCAGTCGAATCTTTTTCTCGTCACGTCGAATAGCATCTTGATCGAAACTAACCTTCTTGGGCAATGATCTCTCTCGCCTTGGCTTTCGGTTTCGGCTACCCGATGTAGAAGGTTGAAAATGACGTGGCGGTACCAAGACCTCGTAGGCACTAGAAGCCGTGTCCGGAAAATACTGCCTCCGCTGACGTAGAAGCGGTGAGGATGGTGGTATAATCATCTCCCCCAATGTCCCCGTTATGGAATGCACGATTCTTTGCACTTTTTCTTCCGCATTCGCAAGCGCGTTCTCCAGTTCCGTCCTCTCTCCATCCCATTGGGCCTCTTTTTCCGCCAATACCATCATAAATGCCTCAGTCGCAAGAAGTTTCACTGCTTCTTCCCGTATTGAAAGCATCCTATCAACAGCTCCATTGTTATAAGAAGATGATGATATGGCGGAATCGCTGCTTTCATCCCAAGGTTGTGCTCCTCTCTGCTGGTCAGCTCGCCCGCGTGTCGCCCAGCTCATTGGCATTCTCCCAGCTCGCCGCCTAACCATTAGTCTAAAGGCATCCCAATCTCTCACGTCCGCTAAAAACCCGGACAATCTACTATTATGCCCGGCCAGTCGCGCAGCCATTTTAGGAGTCAAATCCTCTCCATTCCCATCATCGCCGTTCTTGCCATTGTCATGTAAATCCTCCCCAAATACACACCATGCAAATTCCTCAAAATTCAGTTCCTCAGGGGCAAGCTCGTTCCAAAATGTTCGCAGGGTCACGAGGGCTTGCCTTGTCTTTTCAGCGGCTTCACCCAGGGACGACGAGTCATCAGAAACAGCCCATTCAACCCTTCGATCACCATCATATCCAGGTAAGGCTCCGCGAACAGGAGGAGAAATTGAAATCTTTAGGTAATGGTATTTGCGGCGACGGCTCTGGCGTTTGGTGGAGTGTGAGTCCGTATCGTTTACCCCATTGCATTTCTGAGCTGCATTCGGTTTCGACGAGTTTAAAAGTGGGCTCGAGGCTGTAGGATCAGGTAGTGGTAGCTTCGAAGCAGAGTCGGGTGTCAGCAATGGAGCCGTAGCAGTTGAAGTCGTCATTGATTCAGGGCGAGTAACGTTCGTCGACAAAGGTGCGGCATGGGTCTACCTGTTGCGCAAACGGTAGATGATTTGGCTACCCCCGACTGGGCATCTGGTGGTGGGCGGTGGGGGCAGCGCCTTTCGAATTTCAACCCGACCTGTCAATTTGCAGCTGGCCGACGACAAGCCCTAGTTGGTGGGTAATCCTCAGCAGATCTCAGCGATCATTATCCTTTTTAAGGCATATTGCACCCAAAATGGTCTAAATGACCTTTACGTTATCACACCAGTGCGCGATATTTCACCTGTCGTTTTAAAATGACACAAAGACGGGAAGATGGGAATATGATAAATATTATAACTATGTACAAGTGTTATCTGGATCTCATTGTTGTGCGCATTGTTGATTACTCTCTTGTGCCTCTTGATCGTCACGTTTTCCTGAAATGGATTTCCGCGGTGTTTTGCGTGAGTTCATGGCAGAACGGGTCATTGCCAGTTCATCGAACTCAGAGGCGTGAGCTTCAACCTCCTCTAAGATCCCTACTTTATTGTCGAGCCCTTGCTGCGCGTGCAAAATGGCCGAGGTGTGCGAGGCTGCACATCCCGATGCAGGACTTGATTGACCGCCGGGAGATCTAGTGTTGAGTAATTGGCTCGGTTGAAAGTCTTTAGGTCCTCTCGCGACGTCTCGCGGACCTTCCCGCAGGACCGTGCTCGATAACTCTTCGTTGGAGAGTCGCCGGTACTTCAGAGGGTGGGCCGGAGACGACATGGTCAGTGACGAACGTTTGGATCCAGTTTTCACCGCTGGAGATTGAGAAATATTGGCCTGAGCTTGCCCAATCTTTGGATCTTGATCCTGCGTACTTCCACTTTGTTCCCTAGCTTTTCTATAGGCGGCGAGAAGTCTGCGGTACTTATTATCGAGTGTTGTATACTCCTTCGACCGTGCTTGATACCTGTCGTTCAACTCTTCGTTCTGCTGTCTTTCGAAATCTATGGTCTCGATTTGTTCCTGTAGTTGTGTCTCCAGCTCAGACTTCTCTTCCCGCAAAACGGCAATTTCCTCCTCAATCGTACGGAGCTGGTTCTTCATGTCGCTCAACTCTGCTGAGAGCTGTTCACTCTGCGCCCGATCCTTGGTATTTGCCTTCTCTTGCTCTTGCAGTTGTGTGCGAAGGCTCTCCGATTCTTCGTGCGCCTTGGCGTGCTTAGCTTCCTGTTGTGCAAGGTCTGCCGCCATTTGCCTCACCCTGTCAACCAAGGCGTCCTTCTCCTGGATCATGGCAGCCAGCTCATCCTCCTTCGTCCGCACCGTTGCACTCGCTTTGTCTAAACGTCCTTGTAGGTCTTTCAGTTTCAACTGCTTGTCGTCAACCATGGTGTTAACTTTGATCAGCTGCTCGGCAAGTTCCTTCTTTTGCGCAACCTCTTTCTGGAGGCAGTCGAGCTCCTTTTGCAGCTCTTGTAGCATCGCCTCCTTTTTATCAATCGTCGCCCGGGCACCTTCGAGCTGGTCCGCAAGTTCCACCTGTCGCGGAATCATTTCCTTGAGGGAGTTACATTCCTTTTTAAGCGCCTGTAACAACTCCTCCTTTTCATCAATATTGTCGTGTGCTTTGGCGAGTTGTTGGGAAAGTTCGGTTTTCTCAACAGCCTCTTCCTTGAGATCGACCATTTCCTTTTGCAGCAAAAGTATTATTCCTTCCTTTTCATCAATTGTCTCGCCCGCTTTGCGAAGTTGTTCGGAAAGCTCGGTTTTCTCGGCGGCCTCTCCCTGGAGCCCGGTTATTTCTTCCTGCAACTTCACTATTATTCCTTCCTTTTCATCAATTGTCTCGCCCGCTTTGCTGAGTTGCTGTGTAAGTTCATACGTTTCACCAGCCTGTTCCTTGAGGCCAGCTATTTCTTCCTGCAACTTCAGTATTATTCCTTCCTTCTCATCGATTCCCACCTGGGCGCGGTCCAGCGGCTGATCGAGTTCTACCCTCTGTGCATCTTCTTTCTTGAAGGTGTCCACTTCGACTTGTAACGCTTGCAGCATCGCCTCTTTCTCAGCAATAGCTATCTGGGCGCCTTCCAATTTCTGGGTAAGTGCCATCATCTGCTCTGTCGCTTCCTTGAAGGAGTCCAGCTCCTTTTGCAAGCGCTCTATTTCTGACTCCTTCTCCTGCATCATGCACCTTATATCCTCCAGCTGTTTATTCACGGTGGACAAAGCCGTACAGTGGGAGCTTTCCATCTGCTCGATTTTCGATTCAGAGTCCTGTCGAAGATCCTCCATCTCGGCTTCTTTCTCCTTGATCAATCTCTCAAGTTGCTGCACAATTTCCCCTTCCCCAAGTACGCGCTGTGCGTTCTCGAGGTCCACGAGCTTGGCATCCAATAAAACATATTTTTCCTGCACTTCATTTTCTTTGCTCGCAGCAAGCTGCCGGACGTCCTCAAGTTCCTGCAAAATCAGCTGTAATCCCCCTTGGAACACTTCCTCGTGGGTAACTGCCAACGCAGTGTGCATCTTCTGGAATGCTTCATCTCGCTCTTTGACCAAGTTTTCATGGGCTTGCAGAGCTTCATCTCGTTCGCTGGTGAGAATCCGGACCATCTCCAACAAGTTTTCGATTTCAGCCAGGTCCGGTGAGGTTACCTCAACGTGTGTAGGTGCGATGGTGTGGTCATCCTCGCTTGGCTGCTTGGGACTCGCTGGTGTTTCCAGGCGTTGACGGTAGCTTGCCATATTTGCTTCTGTCTCACTTAATTTAGCCAACGTGTCGGCGAGTTTCTGCGCTGTGACCTGTCCACCTTCTATTTCCGTGGCCAACTGGCCTACAAGCTCGTCACATTTTGCACGTAATTCCGAGATCTCAGCGTCAAGTATGTCATTCTGGTTTTCCATGCTCTGTCTCTCCCCTTGGACCTCTAGCAGGCGTCTTTCCTGATCTTTCAGTTTCTCTTCTACCTCCTTCAACTGATAGCGAAGTCTATCAATGGTTACCCTCATTTCTTCGGTCTCCTCTTCTGCTCTAATAAATTTTTCGCGTAGCTCATCCAAGTCCTTTGAGTCGTTTTCATCCCCCCGATGCAACTCTGTCTGTAGTCTTGCGTTCTCTTCTTGCAAAGTTTCATTGTCTACAATCTGACGGTCGAGGATATCCGACAGACCAATTTTATCCTCTTCTAACCGAGCATTTAGTGTCTCAAGCTCCTCCAGTCGTTCCCGTAGTTCGACAGATTTCCGCCCATGTTGGCGAAGCTGATTACTCAAATCCTCAATCTCCTGAGCTTTGCCTTTTAATTGTCCGCCAAGGATATCGATATTACGATTCTGATCTTCGATTAGATCTCTGTATGTAGCAACATTCGATTCCAAATTGCGGACTTCCACTTCCTTGGCTTCCAGAGATTGATCCGACTGTGCTATCTTGATGTGCAGTGTTTCAAGGTCCACCTGCAGTGTCTCAATATGTGCCGTTTTCTCAGCTAACCTCGCTGCAGTATCCATGTTGTATGCGCTTCTTTCCCCGTCTAGTTGGGACAACGCATTAGTCAACTCTTCAGCTCTGGTTGCATTGGCCTTGACCTGTAATGTCCCACAACATTTAAGCTTCGTCCTTATATTGAATAATAATGCTGGTCCTACCTCTTCACGCAGCCGTTCGCAGCATACTTCAGTCTCACGTAGCATCTGATCTTTCTCCTCCAGCGCTGAACGCAAACTTGCTTCTACGATCGCCTTCTCTTTGAGAGCCACAGCAAAGCCGTTTTCTTTCTCCTCTACAGCCAGACGCAGAGCCTCTTCGGCTGTTTCCTTTGCTTGTATAGCAGCCCCGAGTTCCTTGTGCCCGTGCTCTAGTGCCGCTCGTAATGCTTTCTCCATTTCCTCTGCTTCGCGCAACTTCTGCTGGTTAATGACGAGTTCTTCATGTTCGCAATCCAGGTTAGCATTGATCTCATCCTTCTCAAATTCAAGATTTGTGACTTGATTTCTCAGTGCAGCGCAGACACGTTCCAGATCAGCCACGAGGACCTGCAGTTCGTCACGTTGGCGAACTATACTGTGGTTCTCGGCTTCCGCAGTCTCCGCCTGTCGTCTCTCCTTCTCGAGGGTCTGTTGCCTTTCAAGCGACTCCAGTTCAATTCTGTCCTTCTCGTCGCTCACCAGTCTAATGCGTCCTTCTGCTTCCGCCAGATGCGCCTCTTTCGCGGCGAGATCAGCCTGCATGTCCAGAGATTCCTTTGCGAGTGCCTCACTCTGTGCTATTGCCCGTTTCGCAACCTCGTTGAATTGTTGGGTACGAACTTCCATTTCTTCTAAACGCACCTCCTTCTCCGCGAGACTAGCCTTCATGACTGTGGCGTCCTTTTCCATCACTGCCATTTGCTCAGCCGCCAGTTCTTTCTCCTCGCTTAACTTCCCAATAAAAGCCTCCATTTCTCCTAAACGCGCATTCTTCTCCGCGAAACCAGCTTTCAATCCTGTAGTTTCCCTTTCGAGTATCGCGATCTGCTCAGTGGCACTATTCTTCTCCTCGCTCAGTTTTCCCATAAACCCTTCCATTTCTTCTAAACACGCCTCCTTCTCCGCGAGACTAGCCTTCATGACTGTGGCGTCCCTTTCCATCACTGCCATTTGCTCAGCCGCCAGTTCTTTCTCCTCGCTTATTTTCCGAATAAAAGCTTCCAGTTCTCCCAAACGCGCATCCTTTTCTGGAGTTTCCCTTTCGAGGATCGCCATCTGTTCCGTGACACTATCCTTTTCCGCGCTCAGTTGAGTAATACGGGCGTCCATTTCTTCCAGGCGCGTGTCCTTCTCCGCGAGACTATCCTTCAACACTCCGGTTTCCCTACCGAGCACCGCCATCTGTTCAATTGCGCTATCCTTTTCAGCGCTCAGTAGTCCAATGCGAGCGCTCATTTCTTCCAGGCGCGCGTCTTTCTCCGCGAGACTTGCCTTCAATTCAATAGCTTCCTTTTCGAGGATCACCATCTGTTCAGCTGCACCATCATTTCCGGTGGTCAGTTGTTCTATCCGAGCTTCCATTTCTCCTAGACGTATATCCTTCTCCGTAATATCAGCCTTGAAAATTTCGAGGTCCCTTTCGAGTGTCGCCATCTGTTCAGCTGCGTGTTCGGTTTTCTCGGTCAGCTGTCCAACAAGAGCCTCCATTTCTACTAGTGTACTTTCAAGCGTCTCACAACGCTGTGTTTTGTCTAGTAGGTCGCTGCGTAACCTTTCCGCTTGCGCGTCCATTTCTTGGACGTTGGCTCGAAGCTGCATATTACGGGCAAGTTCTTCGTTGTACAGCTCTTCCGTGGCTTGGCCCTGTTCTTGTAAAATAGCGATCATGTCGTCAAGCTCGCTGACCCGCTGTCGGGCAGCTTGTTGTTCCTTTGCTGTTCCCTCTAAAACCGTTTCCAACTCCGTTATACGCGCTTGTATGGCTACACGACTGCCTTCAAGTTCCTCTACTTGGCCAACCAGCTCTTCATTTTGCAAAGCCAAAGCTTCACTTTCCAGGCTAGCACGATCCAGTTGCTGCTGCAAGGTCAGTCGAGACTGCTCTATGCCTTCAACCCTGCATTCCAAACTCAGCCTTACTCTCTCTGATTCAGCAAGTTTGTTTTCCAGAGCTTCAAGGGAAACTTTAGCAGCCAAGATCAATTTTCCCTGTTCATCCTGAGCCGTTAACAGCTCTTGCTCTCTTTGCGTCGCAGAAAGTCGAGCGCCGCCCAAGTCAGATTCCAATGTCTGAATGGCAGTTTGCTGCTCAGAAAGGCGCTGATGCAGCTCCTGACAGGTATGCTCTATCGAGGCTTTCTCCTCCTGAAGTATTCGTAGTTGATGTTCATTTTCCGCCAATGCATCTTTCAACTGCTTTAGTTCCTGTGTCAATATATAAGTAAACCAGTTTCAGAGCTATCGCGTCAAATGACAACTTATGTTTCCTTACCTCATGGAGTTTCAATCCTTCCTCACTTTCTGTCGTTTGATGCGGCAGACTTTCCTTTTCAGGCTTCAATCGTAGAGATCCCACTGCAGTTTCAAGCTCCGCAATTTTCTTCTCCTTCTGCTCTATGACATCAAGCAGCTGCTCGTTTTGGGTTGCCAACTCGTCGCAATCCTCTTCCCTAGTCGTCAAGTTCGCTTGGCACTGTGCAAGCTCGAAGATCTTTTCATCACGTTCCTTAAGGGCAATTTGAAGCTGTGTTTTCAAATTTTGTGCATCTAATGCTTGAGTGTCATTCGTAGGAATTTGGAATGTAGCTATTTGCGCCCGTAAAGATGCGACTTCTTGTTCGGTAGAATCGAGTTTCACCTGTAGATCGGCTAGGCGGGAAGCTGTCAATTTACGCTCTGTCTGCTCCATTTCCAAGGCAGCAACGTTTTCTGCTCGTTGTTGCTCGTGTTCCGAGTGTATTGCGTTCAATTGGGCCTGCGTCTGCGTCAATTCCATTTCGGCCAACGCCAATTCATTCTGTGCCGTATTCAATTGCTTGCGCAGCTCCCCATTATCTTCATTTCGTATTTCGATTTGTTCTCCCAATGCATTCATTGCGGCTTCCGCACTTTCGAGATCACTTTTACATTCGTCATAGCTCTCCTTCAGTTCTTCAAGTTCTTTTGCCTTTGCTTGATTGGCTGCAATGGCAGATTGATGCTCCTTTTGAAGGTCCGCAACTTGGATGCGCAGCTCGTCGCGTTCAGATTCTGCAGCTCCACACTGAGTAAGAACTGTTGATAAACGCACGGCGTCCTCGCCTATGCCCACGTCGACGCTCGCCAGACGGTTTTCAGCCTGCAACTGCTTATTCTTTGCCTCGGCAACTGCCAACTCTAACTGCTTCCTGTATTCAGTCTCCGCCGTGGTCATCTGCTCAGCGCGTTCTGTTTGTCCCCGAAGTTCTTCGTTAAGTAGTTCCAAGTCCATAATAATGCCACATTTGGCTCCCAACTCGTCCTTCAGACTTTTGAGCTTATCTTCCATTTCAGGAATACTTTTTGAGAGCTGCTCACGTTGTTGCTCAAGCTCTAGAATCATCTGTTTCGTCGTATGGAGCTCCTCATCCACGCCACTTTTCTGTGTTTCGCTTGCTGCCAACCGTTCGTGTAAGGCAGAAACTTCATCTTTATGAGCTTCCCGCTCCTTTTCAAGCTGCTCGATATCTACAAGCATCTGCTGATGCTTAGTTTTCATCTCCTCAAGTGTTTGACTAGTCGCTTTCTGTAGGTTCTCGGCAGCTTCCTGTTCGGCTTTGTGCGCAGTCATCTCGTCAATTTGCTGACGCAGCGTCTGGTTGTCTTCTCGCAATTGATCGACGGAGGTCGAGTCAATACTCTCATTTGTACAGAATTGACTGGCATGGCTTTTGGCAGCTTCGAGGGAAGTCTGAAGCGTTGCGACTCTCTCGACGAGCATGTTCTTTTCCGCCATATACTCTGCATGGATATTGTCCTTTTCGATAAAAATCCGTTTGATATCGGCCGCGAGCCTTCCTTTCTCGACCTCCAGGTCTTGACATTTGGCTTTCAAATTATCGATTACTTGTTTGAAGGACTCTTTTTCGTCCTGTATTCTTGTAACTTCAGATTCCTTCTCTCGGGCCTCGTTTTGAACCTTCATCAGTGTTTTTTGGGCGTCGATCAGCTGCGATTCGTATTCCCTCTTGAGTTTAACACATTTTGTCTTCTCATCATCAAGCTGACTTTGTAAGCCATCGACAATGTGCTTTCGCTCAACCTCTACTTCCTTCAGCTTGATTTCTGATGCCTTCAGCTGCTTCTCCAAATGTAACACCTTATTCTCTAGATTAATCTTGGTTGTTTCGAGGTTGTTGATTTGCCGCTTTAAAGCTATATTTTCGCTCTGGAAGGCAGTACCCGCGCTAGTCGCCATGGGTGACATCGGTGCTGGTAAACGACTTCCACGAAAGAAACGTCCTCCACTGGTTGCTGGTAGTGGAATAGAAGAGCCGCCTGCGACCTACGATATCTAGTTTAACTTTGATCATCGCGTCAACAGATCTACTGTCACCACCAGTTTACCTGAGATTCTGGAGCGGGGCTTCGAAGGATCTCCAAGGACTTGGAGCCAGCATTTCGTTCTACCTTTTGCCTTTCGAGTTGGTCATTTCGACGCTGAAGTTCACCATTTTCACGCTTCAGGTTATCTTTGGCTGCGACGAATGTGATAAATACTGGATTCTTTCGGATCAGATCAACGGAATAACGTACCCGCAAGCAATTCTTTTTTCTCTGCAGTCCATTGAAGGCTTGCATTGTCATGCTTAATTTGCAACTGACTTCTTAGCTGTGACAATGTCCGGTATATTAGCTACGGGATAATGAGGGTCGCGCGCTGTGCCCCACTTAGATACCTGTTCGGCCCTCGCCTTCTCATTCTCAAGTATTCCGTTCTTCTTCTGCGTTTCGGCATTCTATGCCAGTTTTCACTAAGAAGTGGTCCATGTGTCATGTTTAGAAGAATTATGTTACCTGCTTCTGTAATTCGTCACAATCCTTCGCCTTTTTGTCAAGCAGATTCTCAGCCTTGTTCTTTTGCGTCTCCAGCTCGTTTACGCGGTTCTCTACGTCCGATAAAGAAAGAAGGATATCAAGTTCAGCAAACTTGTATTAGCAGCTACGCGGACTGATAGGCATTTTCAGATTTCACACTTACGTAGTTTGTGGATCTCCTTCCTCAGAATATCGACGTCATCTGTGCGTACGCCCATTACTTTCACACTGTTAGGATCTCCCCCGCTGCCCCCACGCGAGGGAGGACGCCCATTTTCCTTATTGGAGCTTCGCTCGCCGAAACCTCCATAGAACATCGTCTGGGGACCTTCACCAGTGTTCGCACGTGTCTCGCGCTCCCAGTTATGTCTTCTTCCCGGCCGTCTTCCCTGTTTGACCGGTTGTTTGAAGTATGCTCAGGTTTACCTGCTTGATGCTTTGCTAGTATTGCAGAATGAAAGAAACTATAAACTGGAAGAGGGACGCGCATTCGGACAACACGCACATGAGTGTCCGATTTTAGAAACTAACAGCACAAGAATATCAGCGCAACAAATAGCGCTCTTTGAAACATTATCGGCTCGTTCAACATTGACATATTGGAGTCTGAGCCAGTGTGATGAGGTGCAAATGTGCCTGCAGATGATTATGTAGGACCCTACCAGTCAAGGACTGGTCACTATCATTTGCTTCGTCACCTAGGGACACTCTTCTAGCAAATAGGCACAAGCATATCTAATGCCTTACCATTGACATACAAACAAAATGCGCACCAGACAGTGGGCGCTTTTGCATCTTTATACATGGAATAAGTCTGGATTACCTCCATTCTGCAAATTGGCCAGACTATAATTAGGGGCGTTCAGTTACCAGGCTCATGTTTGCTAGGTTGGTGTTTCAACCTGCCTGCTTTTGGCTAGCTTTGGTTATTAAACAATTAGCAATGTATATAATAAAGTTGACGTGCATGTTGTCTGTTACTATGCTTGGAAATGGGATTGGCTATGATGTGCTCCTTTGCACCAAAACCCATGTGGACATGATTAACACGGGAGCCCAGCTTGGATGCACAGCACCAAATGCTCAGACTCTCTTACCGCCATCTTACTTTCAAGTCCTTTGACTAAAGCTCCAAATAAACCACAGCATTTCCATCCTCCGTTGACGAATAAGTAAAATGTCCCAATTCATTGAAAGTCAGTGAAAGTCAAATAGTGTAGAGGTGACAGAA